>PCDI01000013.1:450004-486616 GCA_002778195.1 Raffaelea ambrosiae
GGGGGGGGGGGGGGGGGGGGGGGGGGTGGATGGAAGAGCAAGTGGCCGCATGTTGGCAATATAGGAACAACGGGGGGTCAATTTAAATGCAATTTGTATAGTGGCCCCCATACGCACGCTCACGCATTCGCTGTGTGTTTGGGGTATGTGACAAATTGTCGTCGGCCATAACGAGAAGACAAGGAGCTGTCCCAAAGAGGAAAGACCCAGCAGCAACAAAAAATTACAGTCACCAAGAGCAATGCGTTGCGTTCCGGAAACGCCCCAGGTATCCTGCGGCTCGGCGGCCGGTCCTTGCTCCTCCAAAGTATGAAGAGAGAGAGAGAGAGAGACAGAGAGAGAGAGTGAGTGAGTGAGCAAAGGTCCGGAAGCAGCCGCAGCGGAGGGTCACTTTGGGGGAGGCAGATGTGTCGTAATTCTTGGCCTGTTTCCTGTTCGCCTAATCATGCAATGCAGTCCGTGTTCATCTTGGTCGTAGGACCTGGGATAGACAGAGAGAACAGACAGCGGCTGGCCCAGGCAGCTGACCGATTCGTGTCGAATCATTATGGATCTTGGGCCCGACATGCCCCCCCCCCATGGCTGTCCTTTTTCTTGGTTCATCTGAAACTGTCGTGCAAAGAGGGACCAGACAAAGAGGCATCTTGCTGTCGTGTGAAGAATGGAGAGAACCAAAAGACTCGATGCCTTGGGGCAAGAGCGGTCCTAGCAACAATCGACGGATGGGTCCCATGCTACCATGAGCTATCGGCTATGCGCCGCAATGGCACCCAACCACACCGCAGGTACCCCTACGTCGTCCCAGGCCCAGGCTCAGGCCTCCCTCCAGTCGACATGTCCCGTCCCCCCCCTCCAACCTTATTCGGCCCTTTCTCCAACGTCTGGTGCCTATTTCTATATTTTTTTGGAGGAGGAGGAGGAGGGGCGGGGGAAGTATGACAGAAGAGAGATGCAAAGACATAGAGTTGTGGTACCGCTGATCCGAAGAGTCTGGGTAGGATGCCCTGCAAGCAGTGCAGAGAGGGATGTGTGCGTGACGACCACGCAAAAAGGTTCGGCTGCCACGGAAGACGTCCCGCGTTTGCGGGCGGCCCTGCACGGAAGAGAGAGAAGAAGAGAGGCTCTGGAAAAGGAGCCATGTCTCTTGCTGGGGGGGGTGTGGCGCTGAAAGGATCGTAGCATTCCGGGGAGACCCCAGAGAAGACCCCAGAGAAGACCCTTTTCGAGGATCCCCGGGGGGTCTCTTCACTTTCGCAGGAGTGGCTCTTCTTGGCCGTCTGGCCCTCCTCGTCCAAACCACAACGGACAGATCGACATGGCAGGCGAATGATCGACAGCGGAGAACGGATGATGGCAAAGGGTCCCCCCCCAATCAGACTAGGCCGGGTTTTGTTTGGCCTCTGGGAAGACAAAAGACGGATGTTCGACCTGATACTAGTTGGAAGCACATGTGCAGACGGCCGTGCACGCCTGGCTCATTGCAACGCCATACAAGAAAGACATGGGGCTCAAAAGATGTGTTGCGATATCTTGGTTTTTGAAAAAACAGTGTAAAACCATAGCATGAAGAGACGATGTGTGCTGGGGGTTGCGCCGTACTCCAATTTCGAGTTTCGCGAATTTCGAAACCGAGGCTCCATTTTCTTCCGTGTAGGAGAGTCTGTGCAGACCCTGGTTCCCAGTGAGGAAGCCAGGTCCTTGTCGAGCCGCCGCCGGCAGCAGGACGGGAAGAAGCAACGGTGCCCAGAAAATCAAGGACAGGGAAAAAAGATGAAAAGGAAAAAAAGATGAAATAAAAAGGTGAAAAAATACTAGACCACAACGGAATGGACTGCCAAATGGGGACGTGTCTGCCTGGGGTGGCGTATGCTTGGAACATCATGGCAGAGTAGGGTTCTCGGGATGTGGACATATCTCGCAGGGTCTCTCCTCACCATGTCTTGTCTTGGAGGCTTGCGTCTTCAGCTGGAGGAGCCAATGCAGAGTAAGAGGCTCGTAGACAGCCCCCCCTGTCCTGACTTGGTACAACTCGGCTAGCTGAAGAGCGAGAATGCGCAGCGAATGGATTAGTAGTTAGAACTAGTTAGAGTTCCTGGAGAGCTTGCCCGGAAATGGTGCGCCGTATGTCTCTGGATGGGAAATATCAGCAGAATGCCATGCAGGCTTTCGAATCTCCCATTTCGGGGGTTGACCGAGGTGTAACCGCCAGAAAAAGAGACAAGAAGTAGAAAAAACAAAAACAAAGAAGAGACCCCAAACCCGCCCAGAAAATGAAGCAAGTTTTTTTCTTTTCTTTGGCCAACTTGGGAAGGGATGGTCCAGAACGACACACCGTAGTCCTGTCCTGTGGTCTGTTGAACCTGTTTTGGGGCCTCGTCAGAGATGGCATTTCCGGTGGGGAGAATGGCCGTTTATGCTAAATAGAGTGTACCAGAGTTTGGGGGGTTGGGTCGTGTCCATTTTGTTTTTCCTCTTCCTTTTCTGTACGTCTTTTTCTTCGTCCTTTCTTTTTCTTCTTCTCTTTTCACTACTTAGCCGAGATTGGATCACCGTCACAGTTTCCTGGTCGATCCAGAGAGCAAGGACAGGGCCTGCGAGTCGTCGAGCAGCCAGACCCTGCCCAAACGTGGTGATGGTCGGCCAGGATCAGGAGAGATCAGGAGAGGTGCGGATGCGCGAGCGGATCTTCTCGTCTCTCACCGCAGCCACCACGCTGGCACCCACCTGCACTCCGCACACAGCCGACGGCCTGCATGCCAGGGCCGGGGCAGTGTCTCTGCAGTGCCAGTCTTCGGACCAGCTGCCCCGGATGCCCCAGATGCGCAATCGGGTCTAGCGATCTTTCACGTAGAACTTTCACGTAGAATGCATACGACCAACGAGCACACACAGACGAGCACCACCTCCGTGGACGAGTGCGCGCATCTTTTTTCGTGGAGATGGACCGATGCGGTCTGTGGATTTTCTATTCAGCCGGGCCAGGGTCCAGGTGCATGGGGTGTGGTGTGGTGTTGCAGTTTGGTATTTCCCCAGGCTTCCTGTTCATGCATCGCCTCGACAAGATCGTGAACCTTGTCAGACCAGGGCCAAGGTGATACGTCTGTTGTCTTTCGGGATTGTCCGGTCGTCCTTGTCTGTCGTCTTGCGCCTCGTCTGGTCGTCTCTTCTTTTGACCGCTGTTCCATTCTGCTGTCGTCATTCTCTCTTGTGTTCTCCCCCCCCCCCCTGGCCATTCCCATGTATATATCTATGTCTTGGAAGAGCCATCTTTCCTTTTTTTCTTTTTTCTTTGGGGTTTTTTTGTTTTGCCCTTCTTTTCCCTCGACCTTGGTCGACTGATGCGATACGCGTCTTCCTGCATGTTAGTCTGATGCTGTCAGTCTTGTTCTCGTCCAAGTGAAACCCTGTCTTCCGCCTGCCAACATCGACTGCCTTGCTCGGCTTTGTTTTTTTTTTTTTGTTTCTTTTTTTTTTGTTTTTTTTTCCTTCTTTTTTTTCGTTCTTTCCTGTCCTCCCAACACTGCAGCCCACCCTGGTCTAGTGCCGGCCTCTTCCTCTTTTCGGAAGGCGCGCCTGTCTCCTGTTCTGGATGGCTCCGGGTCTGTCCTCCCTTCCTCCACGAGAGCGCCACGGGAAACGCCACCAGCTCCCCCATTGTCGCTGTCCTCGGCTGTCTTTGTCCTGGGCTCGGAACCACTGTGACGGCCTCTGCACGCTCTGCACGCCCCCGGCCGCAACCCCCCCGTAGCTGCCCATAGAAGACCCCTCCTGCAGCCCTCTGCTCCCCTTTGGCCCTAGCGCACCCCTCCGCATCTTTTTCCCCAATATACTCGTACTTACAGGCGCCCCTCGGCTTGAAATCAGACTCTAATTGGACTCCACTTCTGCGAATTCTGCGCATTCTGACAATTTTCACAATTTACTTCTTCTCTCGCCTCCTCCTCTCTGTTCATCATCTCGTCGCCGCCCGGGCCCAACCAACCTTCCGCCCTCCCACTTATACCCTCTATCCGCATCCTCTTGTTCTTGGCTGTGTCTACTCTGCTCCCCCCCCGGACGCGCACACGTCCCGCGCACACCCAGTCTATTTCACATACCCCCCTCGTGATATCATCATCTTTTTTGTGTGTTCTTTTTTTTGTTTGTTCTTTGTCTCTCTTTTCTTCGCGTCTTTATTGGCACCCCCTGCATTCCGTTCTCGCTACACCCCGACGGCAGTCTCTTGCAGCTCCACGTGAACTCTCCCAGAGAACACTTCTCCAGGGAACTTTCTCCATTCTCCAGGGATCTTCCTCCAGGGATCTTCCACACCAGCCTACTATTTGTGGTCTATTCTGGTCTATTCTGGTCTGTCCTGATCTTTCCTGATCTTTCCTGATCTACATAGTGCTCTGATCGGCCACCGCTCTACTGGGCTCATTCTGGCACCACCTTTGTAGCGACCGCGGCCTCCACAACCTCCACTACCGACACGACCGCCGCCTGCACTCCATTCCTTTTCTCTCGCAACCCCAAGCTCGCCTAACGATTTCTGGACCACTATGTACGCAACCCCCGACGATATGTAAAAAAAAAGACGAAAAAGGAGAGCCTAGCGAACGACCGGCTCCATGACCTTGGCCCACCGGCGGCCTGACTGACCACGCCTGACTACGCCAGACTGCGCCAGACCACGCGGGTCCTGCACAAAGCTTTCGCCAGCTTTGCCAGCTTCCGCCAGCTTTTTTTTTTTCCCTTTGCTGTAAGCAACTCCGGAAGAATCCTGGAAGAATCTCGTTTTTTGCAAGCCAGAGAGCCTCCTTCCCCACAGAAGGCACAGCAGAAGCGTCACCACCCACTGCGCGGCCTTGCGGGAGCGAGCTCGCGACAATTGACCGCGCACAACACGCACACGCTCCCTAGTTTGCCATCTCAATTGTCCTTTCTGCGTCCTGTTCTTTTTCTTCCTTTTCCCCCCCCCGGCTTTTCATGCCCCCGCCAACCGGCGACCCGTCGCCTGGCTCGGCAACAGGGCCGGCAACGATTATGACGTCCATGGTCCCTCAATCCTTCCATCACCAGCAACAATATCAGCATCAGCATCAGCATCAGCACCACAGCGCGCAACAGCATCGGCCCACCCGCGACGCCGCCACCGCCTTGTCCTTCTCCATCGACATCCCTTCTCCCCAGCTGAGCGCCGCCACGGTCGCGGGCGCCCTCAAGCCGCCGCCGCCGCACACGCCTGGCTTCAGCCGCGACGGCATTCTGAGCTCGGCCCAGAAGACCCAGAGCATGTCGCAGCCCGACAGCAAAGTCCTCAAGCTCAACGGCCACGGCCACGGCCACAGCAACGGCACCGGCACCGGCAGCACCATGGCTGGCCGCGACAGCACGGCCAGGCCGTCCGCAGGCGGACCGCCACAGCAGCTCTCCTCCCACGCCGCCTACCCACCACCACTTTCTTCTCTCCCGGGCCCGCCACCCTCCGTCGACGTCAAGCTCAACGGCATCGGCAGCAGCAGCAGCAGCAGCATGCAGCAGCAGCAGCAACAACAGCAACAACAACAACAACAACAACAACAACAACAACAACAACAGCAACAACAGCAACAACAGCAACAACAGCAACAACAGCAACAACAGCAACAACAGCAACAACAACAGCAGCAGCACCAGCACCAGCATCAGCAACATCAGAAAGAATCCAGCGACGACGGCATGAACCCGCTCAAGCGCCGCATCACGGCCGACACGGGCGCCGTGGACTACCCGCGCCGCCGGGCCACCATTGCCTGCGAGGTGTGCCGGTCGCGCAAATCCCGCTGCGACGGCACGAAGCCCAAATGCAAGCTCTGCACCGAACTCGGCGCCGAGTGCGTCTACCGCGAGCCCGGCATCAAGCTCGACGCCGGCGACAAGCTCATCCTCGAGCGCCTCAATCGCATCGAGGGCCTGCTGCAGATGAGCCTGGCCGCCGGCGGGCCGACGTCGCCGGGATTCAACAACCTGGCGAACGCCATACAGTCACAGCTACAACAACCACAGCAGCCACAACAACAGCCGCAGCAACAGCAGCAACAGCAGCAACAGCAGCAACAGCAGCAGTCCTCCCAGGCCCTCGGCCAGAGCCAAGGCTCGCCATCCTCGCTCAGCAATGGCGGCACGTCGACGGGCGGCGGCCTCGGCAGCGCCGGCTTGCCTCCGGGCGGACCGGGCAGCGCGGGCAGCGGCAGCAACCCGGGGCCGCTCGCGCTGTCTGTCGGCGGCGTCGGCGGCATCGGCAGCGGCAGCGGCTCGTCGGGGACGCTGCCCGTTGTGGGCGGCGGCCCGGCCGGCATCGGCATCGGGGTGTGGCCGGACCAGGCGACCATGGCCAGTGCGGCGGCGGCGGCAGCGACGACAGCACCGGCCCTGGTGTGGCCCAACGGCGTGGCGACGCACAACACCAACATCTCGACGATGCCCAAGGTGCACACGAACGCGGCGCTGCACCTGCTGCAGTGGCCGCGGATCCGGGACCTGGTCTCGCGGCCGTACGACCCGCAGATCCTGCTGCAGCTCGAGATGGCGCGCGAGCCGCTGCACTCGCTGACCAAGACGCCCTGCGTCGACCTGTCCAACACGGCCGCCTACATCGAGGCCTACTTCGACCGCGTCAACATCTGGTACGCCTGCGTCAACCCCTACACCTGGCGCAGCCACTACCGCACCGCCCTGTCCAACGGCTTCCGCGAGGGCCCCGAGAGCTGCATCGTGCTGCTCGTGCTCGCCCTGGGCCAGGCCAGCCTGCGCGGCAGCATCTCGCGCATCGTCCCCCACGAGGACCCCCCCGGCCTGCCCTACTTCACCGCCGCCTGGGCCCTGCTGCCCGGCATGATGACCTCCAACAGCGTCCTGGCCGCCCAGTGCCACCTGCTGGCCGCCGCCTACCTGTTCTACCTGGTCCGCCCCCTCGAGGCCTGGAACCTGCTGTGCACGACCAGCACCAAGCTGCAGCTGCTGCTCATGGCCCCCGCCAGCCGAGTCCCGCCCGCCCAGCGCGAGCTGACCGAGCGCATCTACTGGAACGCCCTGCTGTTCGAGAGCGACCTGCTGGCCGAGCTCGACCTGCCCCACTCGGGCGTCGTCCAGTTCGAGGAGAACGTCGGCCTGCCCTGCGGCTTCGAGCCGGACGAGAGCGACAGTTCCAGCCATGCCACGCCCAGCGCCGTCGGCCACGACGACCTCTGGTACTTCCTCGCCGAGATTGCCCTGCGCCGCCTGCTCAACCGCGTCAGCCAGCTGCTCTACAGCCAGGACAGCATGGCCTCCACCACGAGCCTGGAGCCCGTCGTCGCCGAGCTCGACTACCAGCTGACCCAGTGGTACGAGTCGCTGCCGCTGCCGCTGCAGTTCTCCTTTGCCCGGTCGCCGCCGCTGCCCGACCCGGTGCAGACCGTGCTGCGCCTGCGCTTTTTTGCCTGCCGGACCATCATCTACCGGCCGTACATTCTGGCCGTGCTGGACAACGAGCAGGCCGTGCTCGACCCGGCGGTGCAGGAGGCCTGCCACAAGTGTCTCGAAGCATCGATACGGCAGCTTGAACATATAAGCGCACAGTAAGTTGAGGACCTTGAAGATTCTGAGGACCCTGAGGACCCGGAGCCCCGAGTATCATTTGTTTTCTCTGTTTTCTCTGTTTTCTGCTTTCTCTGTTTTCTGTTTTCTGTTTTCTGTTTTCTGTTTTCTGTTTTCTGTTTTCTGTTTTCTGTTTTCTGTTTTCTGTTTTCCGTTTTCTGTTTTCTGTTTTCTGTTTTCCTCTCTGCCTTCTACCCATTCTCTGTTCTGTTCTCTCCTCTATCCCTTTCTTCTGCCTGCTACGCGTCTAACATACACAGTCACGCCGGTCACATGCCCTACCTCTGGCAGGGCGCCCTCTCCATCGTCTCCCAGACCCTCCTCGTCATGGGCGCCTCCATGTCGCCCTCGCTCTCCCGCATCCTCCTCACCATCGTCCCCCACCGCGACGTCCTCGACCAGATCTTTGCCGACGTTGTCGTCGAGATTGAAAAGTACGCCGCCCTGGCGCCGAGCTTGCGGCTGTCGGCCGAGATCCTGACGGAAGCGGAAGGACGGCGACGAGCCTTTCTGAGCGGATGAAGCAGGACGACAGGTGATCTCTGACGCCTTCCAGCCACAACTGACACTCACTCACCTGATCCGACCGGCTAGTCAACCTGTAGCCGTTGGCTACAGTCGACGCAATTTATCTCAACACTGTCGTTACAGCTACTTGATACCCGGAAGTTTCTGGCCGACCAATTCGGCACGATGGGGCCGCACTTCTCACAGATTCAAACTTGCCTTCCCCCGTACGATCCCCATACGAAAAATTCTGTCTCTTCGGCCCTTTTCATCTTCCCGTCTTCCAATCCTGCATACCCGGGACAAGGAAAAATTCAAGAGCCGACATGCACCATATTGCATACCTGACAAAATACAACTCCCAGTCGACGGGCCATACACCAGTCCCACGAGACAAGAATGTGGATATCCTGGGGTAAAACGGGGACCGACCCGTCTCTTCGGGGATACATATTAAACTGGGGGGGATGTACTCCCCCCCCCCCCTCCCATGCTGTCGGCCCTACTCTGTGGACAGCAGAGAGGTGTATATACTATCGTACATCTGTGCACATACAAGGCTGGCTGTTCGGCCAAGCGGGCCGGTCTACCGCGGCAGAGAGGCTCTGTCTTTTGGTCGTTACCAAATTGGGAGTCCACAGCACGGTCCCCTTCCCTACACACGCAATTTCTTTACATACTTATACCCCCATGCCCTCGTTCCACATCATCTGCCTAGGCAAGCGAGTCTCTCACAAGCGCTGCTTTGGCGTCATTTCTTGTTCCACAAACCTGGATGGGCTTTACCTTTTTCCTTGTATACAAAGGGGGGGGAGGACGACGATACAGAAACAACGGCAAGAGCGAAGGTTACGTCGTTCTACAAGCAGGGTGTCGTGTTTTGGGTTTCTTTTTGGCCGGTTTGTAATCTCTTGTATTTTTGGATCACCGCATTTCTTGTATATTGTCTTTCTTTTTTCATATATTCAGCGTTTTTTTTTTTCTGGATTTTGAATTTTGTTCGTTTTTATTTTGCATTGGCGTCTTGGGAGAGCTCAAAGGGAGCAACGGGAAAATGGAATCCGAGAAGACCACAAGGATCAAAAAAGAGAGCGAGAAATTGACGAAGGTGTTTTTATATGATGAAAGTAATTCGACAGCAGATACGCTGCAATGACCATACGCGAAGCCCTCAATCATTCTATCAAGAGACAGCAATTGCTTTACAGGAAGGGACATTGCGGGCATTTTTGGCTTCCACCTGCACACTTGCTTGCTTCTCCAAGCAGGCACAGCTCTACACAAGAGCTTTCGACTCGCCTAGAACATGGTTGTGATTCCATATCCCAACCTCGCAGTGCCTGGCCTGTCCAGCTCCAAAATGCCTTCCGAAGCTGGCCACAGACGTGAGTACGAGTTCTGGTACTCCGGCTAGAACTGCCCGAGGTCCAATCACCAAGGGGGGGGGGGGGGGGGGCAATACATGTCCCAAAACTGCGTGCATGCATGTATGCATGTACGCTGATGCGTGGCCAGAGACAACCATGTCCAATCACGGACATACATCTGCGGACAAGGCTTGCTGCGATCTCTCGCCGAATCAGAGGCCCCTCGGTAGGCCTCCTCACCCACACATCACGGTTTTGTTCTCGCTCTTTTCTGCATTTCTGCATGTTACCGTACCTCTGGGGTCTAGCCGCCTCCTGGGAGAGCCCTGCCGTAACACAATACAGCCATGAAGACAAGAAGAAAAACATGGAGAGACAAATGTGCACGTTTGCCCCCCGGACATGCATGGCAGCATGGCCCTGTTTTTTTCTGCAGTTCTGTGCGCACATGACCAGGCTTTCATGCTCCTCTCAGGAGACTCTGCCCGAAAGCAAGAGGTGTTTGCCGTTTGGCCGGATCGCTTTGCCCGACTACTTTGTTTTGCCGATTTCCGTCTTCCTTCACACTCCCGAGACCATGACGTACGGGATGCATGGTGGTAGGAGGAGTATGCGCACGGCAAGAGACATTTCCCCTTGGTCCTACGACTCGTTTGTGTGTATGTATATGCAAGGACAAGTTGCGCTTGTCTTGCTTCAACCCTGGATTGGGGACCGGTGCGACCACCCTGTTTCGCTCTCCAGGGTCTCGTTTTTTTCTTTTCTTTTCTGGCGGACAAGCAAACACAATTTGACTACTCTTTCTCGACTCCCCTGGATGTCTTGACTGGTGTCTTATTACCCCCAGCCATCACACGACCGCCCAATGCATTCCCTCCCACGCTCTTCCTTGATGCATCGTTTGTCGTGGGAAGTGATTCCCCCAAGTCCCCCTGCACATCCGGTACGTCCTGCACAGTGGTCGTGGCGGTATCCCCAATTCCCAGCCACTGCCGGCCGGGGCACACACCCCTCCTTCCCCCCCTTTTTTTTTCTTTTCTTCGGTTGGTACAGTTGGTTGGATCTGCTTGCACGGCCAGAAGGAGGGCGGACGAGGCGGCTCGGGGAAGGCAAGCCGTCAGTTTGCTTATGATTGACTCTTGGCTGCTCGTCTACTGTTGCCTGTCGACTACTCATTGACTGTTGACTCACGACTACGCATTCACGGTTTGCTTGTCCTCCGATACTGCTTGTCCAATTCCTGTCTCTTTTATTTTTCCTTTTCTTTCCTTCTGCTTCGTTTCACGTTTTCAGCCATGAATTTGTTCTCGCTTGGCGCGAATGGCGCGGCTTGCGCCAGCCGGAAAAAAGAAACGCACCTGGGTGACCAGAGGTGAGAAAAGAGACAAGGCGTACTCGGACTGGGGACCTTGTCCCCTTCTACCACCCAGTGTACGCAGGATTACCCCCCCATCAATCCGCCCTAACCAACCAACCAGTCTAGTTACCAATCCTTCCTCCCCTAGCTACGAGCGAGAACAAACAAGGCTGCCCATCGCAGCTGGCTTTTGGCAACCTACTATAGTAGTCGGCAACAAGCCACATACTAAACCGCAGACCACAGGGCGTAGTGCGTGAGAACTGGCTCACGGGAGCGGTCGGGGCGGCCGGTCGGCAAGCACTAGCTTCGCGCTGGCCATGGATGCAACTGGGAAAGGGAACAGGCGTCCGGTGCTACTAACGTGTCCATCCGCAACGAGCTTGGAGCTTGGAAGCGTGCAGTCGTCCATTGTGGGAGCTTTCAGCCTGGGACGCGTACACGCCATAAAGCTTGACCTGGAAGTGTGCGCCATTGCGAGCTTCGAGCTTCGAGTGCGAAACGTGCAATGCAAAGGAGCTTCTTGCGGTTGTGCATCCGCTGGGCCCAGCACAAAAAAAGACAAAAAGGGCAATTGCAGCCAATGGACGATGGAGCACCGCTGTCGCTCCTGCCCGGGCAGACAATCACCAACTTCTGTCGTAAACGCATGGCAATCACGTGTAGGGCGACGATCCATCCATGTCTCTGGCGGGATAAACGGCAAGGGCCAGGAAAAGCAGGCACGATGGGCCCGCGATGACGCAGCAGGTCCTTCCCTTTTGGAGAGAGAGAGGGAGAGAGAGAGAGAGAGAGGCGCCCACCCCTCCCCCCCAAAAGTGCATCAGAGAAAAGAACAGATAGCCAAAGGAGTTTGTTCTTTTGCAGAGTCCACATTGTCAATTTTCACTTTTTACGTTTCCGTCGTCCATCAATTGACTGATTGGCTTGGTCAACGCAAACAAGAAGAGAGAGCGATCTCCACTGGTGTTGGCACCCCCTCCATTCCCTTCCGCCCTTCAGTCTCCAAAAAAGCCCGCGGACCAGTGACCAGTGACCGGTGTGAGGGAGGCGAAGGTCGCAGTCAGAAAGCGGAAAGGTGTGGAAATCCTGTTCTCTTTTTCTGCCTCGCCCCTCCTCATCCCCCCCCCTCTCCTCGCTCCCTCTTCTCTCTCTCTCTTGGTATGCCCCCTTGGCTCTGGGCCCTCTCCTCCCCGTTGTCCCGACTTGTTCCTTGCCCGTCGTTCGCTTCGCTCGGCTGGTACCCGTGGGCCCCCGGTCAATCAGGCTTTTTTTTTTTTTTTTGCAAGGGACGTTCTCTGCGTGCTTTTTGGCTTTTGTGTGGCCTCGTCCTTTTTTTTTGGCTTCTTTTTGGCTTCCTCTGGTAAGCGACCATCACGAACCCCAGAAGCCCACGAAAGACAGAATCTCCCAAAACACCCAAGACAAAAACACAACGCACGTCTGACCCCCTCCCCTCTCTACCCGTACCCTGGACCCTTGGGCTCGCAAGCGTCCTTCTCCACTGCTGCCCAACCCGCTCTCCCTGGCGGACTGGCTCGCTGTCTTCTTTGTCTGTCCCACTGCGGCCGGCCCCAAGCATAAGCACGCCAGACCAGCCAGAGACGGCCAGTCCCATCCGCTCCCGCGCGCCCGCCCCCTTGTCATTGTCCCAGTTCCAGGGCGGGCCAGAAACAGCCCATCCAACAGAGACGTGCTGGGACCCTCCCTGGGCTCGCCCATCTGGCATGCGCTGTCTCCATCCAGGTCTCCCCTGGATGGAACGACACCGCATGGGGTCGCCACGCAGCTGAAGAAAGGTCCAATCAGACGCCATCAGACGCTAACAGCCCCATGCAGGCTCAGCAGGCCACGCCGGACCACTCACACTGAACCAGCTGGCACTGGCCACCTGCGCCCGTCCTCCCTATCTGCACACTAACCAGTTAGTTGGTTATAATACTATTACGGCCAGCGCTGGGCTTGCCCGTCCACAGACCACCCTGCCACCACCAACACCACCACCGCCACCACTACCGCTACCACCACCACGATCGGCCCAGCCATCGTCAGCCAAACAACAAACCAACTCTTCTCCACCCCCTTCCCTTCTCTCTCTCGCCCCTTCTCGAAACAACAACTTCGTCTCCTCGCACGCACCCCCCCCCCTTCTGGCTCGCTTCTCGAAAGCATCCACATCGTCCGCCGAGGCCAAAGCGACACCGGACACCCTCCTCGCACGCTGGGGCTTCCTTCGAACTGATAACGCACGCAGCTCCGTCCACGGCTGGCTGCGTTTCGCCTCGAGTCTCCTGCTGATCTCTGTTTTTGTTTCGCGAATGCACGCATCGCTGGTCCGAGGCTGACGCCGCTTCCAATGGCGCAGCCCGACTTCCCCGAAGGCGGGGACTACGGCCCCTGGTGGATGCACCAGCGCGGATACATGCCCTCCTCTCCCCTCCCCCCCGAGACCGATTGGGCACGCATGGAACTGCCTTCCAACCACGCCTCGCCTCGCCATCGCCGCCGCGGCGACCTACATAGACCTGCCTACTCTGCCTATGCTGCTCCGTCCTCCTCCGCCACCCAGAGACCCGCTGTGACCCGTGCAGCCTCTCTGCTGCTGTCGTCTCCGTCTCCGTCGTCTGGCCGGGGCATGAGGCACCACAGATCCGCCCTCCCGCTGTCGCTGCCGCGGGCGTCCACGGCTCCCACCGGACGCAAGTCCAAGTCCCAGCTCTTCGACAGCCGCTCGCAGTCGGGCAGCCGGAGGAGCCAGTCACACCGGGACACCAGCCCACGCTCTGTCTACCAGTACCGGTCCACGCCGGATTCGCGCCGTTCCATGCGGTCCTCACTCAGCGAGTCCGACGACGACGATACGGGCGTGACGGTGTCCTCGCAGGACGCGGAACAACGCGAGACAGAAACCGGCTTGGTGAGCAAGGCGGCGCGTGCTCTACGAGATCGCCTCAGTTCTCCGCAGCCAAGCCCACGGCGAGACCAGCTGTATCAAGAAGACGGAGGAGAAGAAGAAGACGACGACGAAGAAGAACACGAGAACGACGAAGAAGAGGAGACCCTGCACCAGCACCAGCACCAGCACCAGCACCAGGGGTTCGAGCAGCACCCGTATCAGCAAGACCCAGAACAGGAGACGGAACAGCCCAAACACCTACGCCGCCGTCATCGCCAACACCATCGACACGCAAGCAGCGGCCGCGGCAGCGGAAGCGGTGGTGGAGGCAGTACCGGCACCGGCACCCGAGGGCCGGGGCTGGGTCCCGTCATCTACGAAGAAGAACCCGAAGAAGAACGAGACGACGACGACGACCGCATGGACTACGGAGGAGGAGGCGAAGACTACTACCGGCGCACTGAGACTCCATCTAAACACAGCCGCCATCGCTCAGCCTCACGGCACACATCGACCACATTAGACCACCGCAGTGTTGTTTCACGCCCCAGCAAACTACGTCGCATAGACAGCGTTGACGACACTATACGGTCCCGGGCCTCTCCCAGAAGGTTTGTCCTTTTTTTTTCTTTTTTTTTTGGTACTTCCCTCAGATTTCACCCCACTGCAAACGGACTTGGAATTTTTTTTGGGGGGGGTTTCAAAAAAAAAAATTCGTCTATTCTCGCCTGGATCCCATGATTATTCTCTCTCTTACTTCATTTTGGATCTCATTTGTACCCGTCACATTTTGGTTTATTCCCGTGGCAAGTTTTGGCCCGTTTGAATTGAAAATAGAACTGACGCTCCATTCGTCTTTCAGCAGCTCGAGGAGGACGCCCAAACGGTCCTACGAATCTGACCTGTTGGCCACGCCTTACGCCGACAGTCCTGCCTCTCTCCGCCGAGCACAAACTATGCCTGCCTCGGTTTCCCATGCTGCATCATCGCCTAGCATTGCTTCGCGCTCCTCGGCCATGGGAAGCGTTCTCGGCTTTTCGCCCAATGGATTTGCTGCTGAGAAACAACCCAAGCTGTAAGTCTAGCCACCCCGCAGAATACACCCATACACCCATACACCCATACACCCACCCACGGATGCCGCTATTTCCTTCCGTCCGCGTACAAGATGCAAGCAACACTTGCACACCATGCACAGACGGAAGCACAATTCCACCTCGCAGCAGCAGCAGCAGCACAAGAAAACCACCCTGCCCCGCCTCCCCCCTCTCCCTCCCCTGCACGTCTTTCCTGCCTGTACGCACAGAGGAATTTTGACAGCACTGTGACACCTGGTCACCGCCGCACCTGTGCGCCACCATGTGCTTCCCCCCTTTTTTTACGGCGGCACTGGGCATGTAAGAGAGCCCAGCCTATGTACGGCTACTGACTGAAGTCTCCATAAGATATGAGTGTGCATACTGCAAGGAGGAGTTGCCGGCATACAAGCTCCCCAGGCTCAAGTGCGGCCACCGCATGTGCAAGTCGTGTCTGAGGGACAAGTTCATGCGCTCCATGAATGATCCTGGCAGCATGCCGCCGCGGTGCTGCACGTCCAGCCCGATTCCCGTCAAGCATGTCGACCGGCTGTTAGGCCCAGCTTTCAAGCGCGACTGGAACCGAATGTTTCGCGAGCACTCCATCGCAAAACGAATATACTGTCCCAACAGAAAATGCGGCGCGTGGATTAAGCCTGAAAACATCTACCGTGGCGGTGATGGCCGCAAGATTGCACGCTGCAATCGTTGTCGCACGAAAGTATGCTGCGCGTGCAACGGTAGGTGGCACGCCTCCCGCATCTGTCCAGACGACGACAGCACATATCGGTTTTTGGAGAGGGTCAAGGCAGAAGGACGGCAGGGCTGCTACAAATGCAAGAGCACGCACCTGGAGGAGGGCCAGAACAGCATGCTATGGTGTGTATTGGCGCATATTCCGAAACCCGCTTGTGGATTCTTTGGTCTCCCCATTTTCACTGACACGTGTACTCGTTTGTCCCTCTTTTATAGCCAGTGCGGTGCTCAGTCGTGCATGATTTGCGGAGGCAAATACAAGAGCTGCGACTGCCCAGTCTTTGACTGTGATGGATCCGACATGGAACAAAGCACTCTTGGTCCACAGATGCGGGTTTGCTCAACCGCGCCGTCGGTGCGTGACCTGCGTGACAGCAAGTCAACCAGGGCGCTGTCGACGGCCATGTCCACTGCCATGTCCACTGCCATGTCCACCGCCGTGCCTCGCTCGCGGAGCTACGACGACCACCAGTCTTTTTCGCTGCGCCGTCGTATGGGCGAGAATCAGGAAGACGCCGAGTTGGCGCGTCGCATGCAAGCCCTGGACGGCCTGGGCAGCAGCGAGACTCTCGACTATAGCTATGACGACTACCACGAGGACGAGGACGAGGACGGCGACACCGACAATGACAACAGCGACGATGAAGCAGACTACCATACCAGCTACGCACACGACGACATCATGGTCCACCCACGCAGGAGGCGCAATGGCAATGGCCAGGACGACTACCCCCGGCGAGCCGCCACGGTTGTCCTGCCCTCGGCACCGCAGCCACCCTCTGCGCGCTCCCGTACACCCCCGCAGCCAAAGATGCTCCCGATGCCGTACACACCGCAGCAGCCTCCGATGCCTGTGTCGCAGCCGCAGCAAGTGCACCCACAGTACCAAACACCACCGTCTTTCGACAGAGCCAATGCGGGCGACTACTACGTGACCGGTGTAAATCGGGCTAGGGGGGTTGGTTCCAGCTCTCACGATCGCCGGCTTGCGGATCGGTTCAATTCAGACAGGTCCGGGCCAAAGCAGCCCATGACAACTGCGCCTCCCGGACCGCCTATGCCGCCATCGGCAGCCGCCATGCCACCCATGGCTGGTATGCCCTACAATTCTATCTCGCCCAGGGGTCCCGGTCATGCCCCTCCGCCGCCGCCGCCACCACCCATGGCGCCTATGATACCCATGGGTCTGCCACATGCACCGCCAGCGCCCAATATGGCCTGCATGCCAATGATGTCGATGGCACCCGTGCCCATGGCAGCACCGCCCATGGGAGTCCCCGTGGCCGTGCCAGCCGAGTCGCCTCTCCGGCGGCGCCTCGACGACAGCAAAAATGTATACAGCAGCCCGGATGGAAGGGCTAGCAGACGGTCGCCTGACCGCCTTGGAGGAGGCGGAGGCGGAAGCGGAGGAGGTATGCGCCGCGACGATACGGCTGGCGATGGCGTTGGACGTGGCATGCGCCGGCGTGATGAGACGCCCAGTTCGATGTTGGCCGGGCTGACAGGACCGGGCCGAGGCATGAACCGGGTGCAGGAGTGGCTCACCTATGTGCCACCGGGTGCTACCGAGGGAGTTGTCGGGGCGTAGTCGGAAAAGGAGGCAACCGGGCGACATGGTGGAAGCAAGCAAACACCAAACAAACACACATTTTCCCATCCTCCACGACATGACCGATCACACGAGACCATGCTACTCTTTTTTTTTTTCAAAGAGATTTATGAGACTACAACATGACGTGTCAACAAGACCCGTTGACACGTTTCATAAGAGTAAGTGTACCAACAAACAAAGCAAACAAATGTCATTTTTCAAAGTGGGCGGCGTTGGCAACGGGCGGTTTATTTATTTTTATTTTTTTTGTCTGTCTGCTATTTGTAGTTCAGTTCGTTTGCTGTCTGTTAGTTTTGTATTTACCGTCACCTGTCTCGCGACTTAGTTTTTGTCTTTTCTTTTTTTTTTTTGTTTTTGTCATATTTCCCGGGAGGCTATGCAAAGACTTATATGAATGAGATGCTTTCTTTTTTCCATTGTCCGTGGTTTTTGTTCCTTGAGTTTTACGTTGGTCGGTATATGAAACGCATTCGATATATTACATAACTAGTTCGCAAGGCCAGGTACTCGTATACAGAAACAAACAGTACTTTTGGCTAGTGCACAAGGCGAGACAAACACACAAACACAACGGATCTTGGGGGAAAAAAAAGGTTCACGCAAAACACTTCTCAGATCTCACAGGGCTCCGGTTTCACTAGTAGGAAGGCGACATTGGCAGAAATGACGCAGAGAACGACTTAATAAACGGCTTTATAAACGGTTTCATAATTGATTTATACACAGTAAGAAAGTAGGACAAAAAATGCTTGTTACGAGGCTAATTGGGCTACATACCGAGTGTGGTACAACAACACCCCCTTACAGTTCAAACCAAGATGCCAAATAATCACAATGCGGAAAAGATCAGTAGAGGGCAAAAAAAACCACACACCAAAATGAGGAGAAAGAAAAGACCCAATATTACAAAAATATTAAGTATATTAGGAATCAAAAACGTGATTTTTTTTGAGGTGAAGGGGAGTTTAACCGCCGAACCGTCTCCGATTTGGAAGTCCTAGTCGCGGGTGGGCATATACGCCCCTTCGTTTTTTTCCCAGATGCAAGTGATCCATTCCCGTCTATCTCTGCCCTAATCCTGCTGCATACATGTGTGTGAAGGGCATGATAATAAAATAATGAAATTCGCAATCTATGTCTGTCCAAGCCAGCGATGCCAACTCCGTGAGGGTGTGTCATTCCACCACCACAGAGTCCATTTTAAAGAAAAGTCATGAAGTGAAAGGTATGAAATAGTGTGCGAGAAGTGTGAAAAAAGGAAACGTTGTGTGAATGGTGAAAGGAATAGAAACCACAAAACGCCGTCAAATCATCATGGTAGCTCTCATTTACAGAGCCAGGATAGCCACCATGACGGCAGCGAAGGCGGCACCGATGGAGCCGTGCAGGTAGCTGGCGGCACCAGTGACGACAGCGCTGGGCGACGGGGTCGGGGTAACGGTGACGTTGCCCGAGCCGGAGCCGGAGCCGGAGCTGGAGCCCGAACCGGAGCCAGAGCCGGAGCCGGAGCTAGAGCCGCCAGTCGGGTACGAAGCACCGCCAGTACCAGTAGCATTGGCGGAGCCGTTGCCGGTGCCGTAGGTCGGGGTCAAAACAATGCTGCCACTGGAGGTGGCGGTGGTGACGGAGCCAGTCTTGGTCTTGGTGGAACCGGAGCCGGAGCCGGAGCCAGAGCCGGAGCCGCCCTCTGAAGTGGCAGTGGCGGAAGCCGAGGCCGAGGCCGGGGTAGACGAGGAAGAGTCACCAGCGGACTCGGAGGCAGAAGCAGAGGCAGCGGTCTTGGACTTGGTCTTGGTGGCAGAGGACGAAGACGAGCTGGACGAGGTGGTGTTGCTGCAGGACAGGTCGTACAGGGGAGTGGAGCTCAGGGTCGAGCCGACAACACCGAAGCTGGGGTTAGGGGTGGTCGGAGCAGCGTCCTGGAGGGTGTACCACCAGATGTTGGAGGAGCCGAACAGGGGGCAGCCAGCCTCGTCCCAGAAGGTCTTGGCGTTCTTCAGGCTGGCAGTGGCCTCACCGCTGACGTCGCCGCTGACGGGCCAGCCGGTCTCGGTGATCCAGACGGGCTTGCCGCTGGCAACGCCGGCAGTGTTGCTGATGGCCTCGTCGAGGAGCGACTTGCCGTTCTCGATGCCGTTGGAGACGGTGGACTGGAAGTACGGGTAGGCGTCAACACCGAGCCAGTCCGAGGCGGAGATCACAGCGTCGTTGGAGCCGTTAACCCAGGCAGTCCAGGTGTCGACGTGGCCGACGGGGACGTCGGCCAGAGAGGTGCCGGAGAGGACGGCGCGGACCTCCTTGATGTACTTGGTGATGACGTCGGGGCCAACACCGGGGTTCTCGTCGTTGGCAATGCCGGTGGGCGAGATGCGGTACAGATCCTCGCTGCCGACAGAGATACCGGCAACCAGGGAGCTGAGCGAGGAGCCGTAGGTGGAGATGGCGCTCTTCAGGGCCGACAGTTCGTTGTTGAAGATGTCCTCGCCGGCCGAGCACCACAGACCCAGCAGAAGGGAGGTCTTGGTGCTGATGGCAGCCGGGATGGCCGAGATGGGGGTGTCGGTGGTGCCACCTTGCTTGGGGGGAGTTAGCAGAGAGTTTGCGACAGAAGCGTAGACAGAAGCAGGCAGGAGTGTGGACATGGCCGTGAACAGCGCGAAGCTGCGCGACCAGCCCATCCAGAGGCACGTACGATCATGGTGTACAGACGGGCGCTGGTGAAGTCGCCGTTGGTGCCGACGAGCGACTGGGCGGTCTTGAACTCGGACTCGAAGTCGGACTGGGCCTTGGCAGAGCCGTCAGTGAAGGTCGAGCCGTAGTTGAAGCCCTGGTAGGCAGCCAGTGCCTGGGGCAGGACGGCGGCGAAGGCCGCGAGCGAAGCGATGCCGTGCATGTTGAGGATGTTGTTGTTGCTGTTCGGTAGGTTGCGTAGAGATAATATCGGGAGTGGTGATTGCGATAATCGATCAGATGCTGGGGATTGTTAGGTTTTTGATATTATTACGGGAAGACTCTCGCAAAGCTGCTTGAGATCTATCCAAGGAGAAAGAGAAGAGAAGAAGAAAAAAATCAATCCAAAGAAGGACAAAAACGAGTGTCGGGAAAGATAGTTTGAAAGATAGTGTAAAGAGAGTATGAAAGGGGGGGAACACCAGAAAGTGAAAGAACGAGTGATGATGAGGGAGGGAAGAAAAAGAAGAAGAAAGAGAAGGGGAAGGAAGGGAAGAAGAAGGAGAAAAAGGGAGAGAAAAGAGGAGAAAGCGGATGGCTTGCAGGCCAGGTGGTGGCTGATTATTTGGACCATTACGAAAGAGCTTGCGAGGCGGGCTCGCGTCTACGAAGTGCATGGTACGGAGGAGGAGGAGGGCGCATGTGTCTGGCTCGTGCACTGTGCAGGACAATCTCGGCGTGTCAGGAGCGCAGGCACGGAGACCAGAGCACAGTGCCAGCGCCTAGCCGGGTGGGTGTCGGTGCTGAAGAGCGCAAAAGGGGAAAGAACAAACGGACAGCGGAGGGTGCTTGTCATCGTTCGGCGGGTGTGTGTACCCCATGCGTACCGGCGGCATACTACGCAGGCCGCGCC
The DNA here is from genome assembly GCA_002778195.1 of Raffaelea ambrosiae. Lineage (NCBI taxonomy): Eukaryota > Fungi > Ascomycota > Sordariomycetes > Ophiostomatales > Ophiostomataceae > Raffaelea > Raffaelea ambrosiae. Next base: position 470,758 of record PCDI01000013.1, read on the forward strand.
ATGACACAAAGGAGACTTGGGGGGAGGGGGATGGGGCCAACACGAGGAAAGAGCGAGAGTACATAGTACGGGTCATAGAGGAGGGGGGAGGTGCACGCAGAGGAAGGAGCAGTCGAGCGAGGAACGAGCAAGGAAGGCGAGAGTCATGACAAGAGCGAAAAGGGGAAAGACCTATCCACCCGCGACCCGCTTTTTGAGTTGTTCGGTCGTTCGGTACCTTGCGCTAGTGGCGATGGAGGGTCGCTTTTTTCTTTTTTTTTCTTTTGTCTTTCCTTTTCTTTGTTCTTTGTCTGGGTGGGCTGCCCCCCCTCTCCCCTGGGCAGCAGAAGACGGGGGCCGGATTGGATGTGAGGAGTCCGTTTCCTGCCTGGCCGGTCTTTCCTGTCGCAGTCGGGTCCCTGGCGGCGGCCCTGCCAGAGCCAACCTGTCCACCTGTTGTGCAACCGTTATGTTTTTGATTTTTTGATTTTTTTTTTTCATTCGTCCGAGACGTCCCCAGCTTCCCCCTTTTCCGTACATGGTGCGTTTGTAGCTTACTCCTCCTCGTATGTACTCGTATGTATTCCAACTACTCGTTACTACTCGTTGCTTACCCACCCTATTATGTTGTTGGGGCCTTCTCTCAATCAGGGGGAAGGGGGTGGCGGCCGCGAAAAAAATAGTTGAAGCAGCCGTTTCTTTGGGCCTTTGCTTTCTTTCCTTTTGGGGGCTACCTTTGGGGGCTTCCTTGTTTGTTTCGTTTCCTGTGGCCCGTTGTTCGGCAGCTCCTGGCCAGTCAAAGAGGTCCAACCAACAACAGACAAAACAAACCAATAAAAAGCAAAGCAACTACTACATAGTATACAAAGTAACTACACGTATTGGGTTCGGTTGGAATGCGCCCATTCCAGCCAGCCCAGGAGGGCCCCGAATGGCTGGCGAGCAGACCCCTTGCAGGCTTGGCCCCGTGGCTTCTGTGCGATTCTACGAGCCGTGTACAATTCCACGACGAGTATGGACAGAGCATGTGCATGGCCCTCCTTTGTAAGCGCACGCATGCCATCGGCCGTGCCACTAGAAACGACTGCACCACTACTATGTAGAAGCAATACTACTCGTATGTACAAAGGAAATTGATTACGGAGGCTGAGCCAGTGACCTTGATTGTGCCAACAGCTCGCAACTATTACCATGCTGCCAACGCAGTGTACGAGTACGAGCACACAGTTTTCTGGTGCATCCGACTTTCAATAGTAGTATATAGTACTTGCTCCATAACTTACAGAAATGCCTCTCCGGCTGTCCATGTGTGGTCTTGCGACCGTGTGCTTGGCACATGCTCGCACGGTCGCCAGGAAATGCTGGAGCCGCAGAGGGCGATGCTATGTTTAGAAGCAGCCCATAATAAGCCACGGCACGGTGGACTCGTAATACTATCGTATGTACGCCCTCCGTAGTGGCGACGAGTAGGGAGACAGTGCACCTTCCTGTCGCAAACCTGGCCAGAAGGGAAGCCTGTGGGGGAGCCGCGGCGGGAAACGAATGCGACGGCAGCACTTTGACAGGGCTTGCAGGGCTTGCAGGGCGTCTGGGCAGGGCGTCTGGGCAGGGCGTCTGGGCAGGGCTTCGGGTGCGGTCGTGGGCCTGGGCCCCCAGGAGGGGGGGGGGGGGGAGGGGAGGAGGACCTGGTTCGAGATCAGCCAAATTCCCGAGTATTGGATGGAAAGACGGGACGAAAAAGGGTCCTACTGCTACGGTAAACACGGCGGATGGATACAGGACCATCCTGGTTTCTTGCGTCTTGGCTATTGACGCGTGCGGGGACGGCAGACCCGCCCGCTGGAAGAAGGTCTTGTCTGCAACCTCTGGCCAGGAAGAACGAGACGAAAAGAAAACAAAGAGGGCATGGAGAAGGCGAGATGAGAGGAGACAGGGGGTGGGTTTGGTGGTGCTGGATAGGGCGCACTGGTGCTGGGCTGGAGCGCGAAGCGACCCCCAAAAAAAAAACCAAATCCGGGAATACGAGCAGGCCAATTTGCCAGTCCGCCAACCTCTGGACCTGGCCAGACGGACCGGGCGGTGCTCGCCAAAAGTGGGTACGGTCTCCATATTTATTATTCGGCTCTTTCCCCAGTTTCAATTTCCAACGAGACTACTACTACTACATAACTAGTATGTAGTTGTGTACAACGACCACACACCACCACCGAGACACACAGAGCGGCTGCGAAAACACCGCACCGCATTCCGACAAGTACCATGCGCGCAGTGACAGACAGCTGTGCAGTGTCGTAGAAGCAATGGTCTAGACGTGTCTCCCATACCACGCCGTCTCCCGTCACTCCACCACTCCATGTCTGTGTCAACAAAAGCGCACACACACACGCATTGGCACGGTCTAATCTCGATGCATCATGCTCTCTGGTGGATTCAATATGTCTATGAGATGAATGAGACACTTCCACTCCGGTTGCGTCCATCCTTCCCGAGCAAGTGCCAGGCTAAGAATAACAACAGCAAAACAAGAGTTCGAGAAAGAAACACGCAAGGCACTAACAAATAACAAAATCCGGAAACCGTCTTGTTGACCATCCTCACACACAAAAAAAGAAAGCATGCACAATATGCAGACATAGGCGGATGGTCATTTCCCGTCGGCATTCTTTCTTCTTTTTTCGTATTCTTCGGCTCGAATGCTGGGGCCCACGACCCTTCTTCTCTCTCTTTATCGCCCAAAGTTCGTCTCGATCAGCCGGGCCACCAGGTCGTTGTCCTCGGGCAGCTCCGGGTAGTCCAGGTTGACCACGCCGAGGCGCGCCTTCTCGCTCGCCGGGTAATTCTGCTGCAGGTAGTCCCGCGACAGCACGTTCATGCCCGGCACCCACTTGCCGATAAAGTCGCTGTGCGCGCCCACCGCAATCCACTTGGCCTCGGCAATCTCGCCGTGCTCGGCCGGGTCGCCCACGCACGAGCAAAAGTTCAGATACCAGTCGTGCTCGTCTTCGCCTTCGTTGTCCGCCGCCGCCGCCGCCGCCGCGGACCGCTGGGACCGCTGGCCGGCCGCCGCCTCCATCAGCGCGCGCACAAAGCGGCTCTTGGACGCGACCAGGTCGTGCAGCGCAATGCGCTCCGCGTACTTCCACTTGTCCTGCAGCCGCACGCGCACCTGCGTCGGCGTCACAATCGTAAAGTCGGGGTTGTCGTCCAGCCACGCCGACACGTCCAGCCCCTGCTGGCTCACCGCCGGCACCGCCGGGTCGCCCGCGTACCGCCGCAGCAGCACCGCCTTGCCGCGCACCGCGCCCAGCGTCGGCGTCACCGGCTCCACGTGCCACCGGTGGCGCGGCGGCGGATGCTGCGCTCCGGGCGATCCGTGCGATCCGTCGACGGCCGGCCACGGCGGCGTCGAGGCGATGGCGTCAGCCACCGCCGCGTAGAACTCGGCCGGGTTGTCCTGCTGGGCCTGGCTGTGGTCGTCGTTGTTGATGGAGATGAGCACGGTCTCGGACGGGGGCCGGCCGCTGCTGTTGCTGTCCTTGTCGTTGTTGTCGGCGTCGGGCCACAGAAAGCGCCACACCTCGTCCATGACCGACGCAAACGACAGGTAGCGCGGCATGTTGATGGCGATGCCGCCGTGGTAGCAGTAGAGCTTGCCGTCCTTGTGGCGGCGCAGCCGCAGATCCAAGAAGCGGATGCCCAGGGCCAGCTGCTGGCTGATCGACAGGTACTGCGTGCGCACAAACGGGATGTTGCTGCGCGCGCAGCTGTCGTGCGTGCCCGGGATCGTCAGCTGCGACACGGGCACGTCGTCCGGCAGCTCCGCCATCCAGCGCGTGAGCGCATACCGCAGCACCGGCCGCGAGTACCACCGCAGGTCCTTGGTCTTGGTGTGGTCGTTGAAGATGCAGTGCACCTGCCCGTAGAGCATGGCAATCTGCGGCGGGTCCGCCGCCGTCGTGCCGGCCACCGCCTCGTGCGGCTCCCACGCGCCGTTGTTGCACGCCGCCACGTACACCGAGTGCGTCTCGTCCTCGGGGCCGGCCTCGATGATGCCCAGGAACGCACGGCTGCCAAACGACACCGCGCTCACACCCGACGCCGCCCGGCCCTCGGACACGTCGTCGCACTGCGCCCACGCGTTCGCAATGTAGTCGTAGCGGAACCCGAGAATGTGCCGCGCCTCCGTGTCCGCGCCGCACAGCAGATGCAGCACGCCGCCGATCACAAACAGGGCCGGGATGCCCCGGAACCGGGTCGGCTCGTCGCCGGCCGCCACCGCCACGGGCTGCGGCACCGCCCACACCTTGGCGTCGGCGCCCAGCGCCGACCAGATCGTGTAGTACAGCCGGCCGTCGCGCAGAAAGGCCAGGAACAGCTTGTTGTGGAACGACACCACGGCCGGCGTCGAGTGCGTCACGATGCTGTCACTCTTGCCGTCGCCCTCGCCCTCGCCGTCGCCGCCGGTCGACGCATCCACCAGCGGGCCCAGGCTGTCCCACTCCTTGCCGACGTCGTCGTCGTCGTGCACATAGTGCGCCATGGTGCCGCTGTCCTTGTCGACGATGATGACGTGCAGCACGCCGTTCAGGTTGGCCAGCACCGGCAGCCCGGCCTGCGGGAACGGCTGGCGCTCGCCAAACTGCTCGTCGTGGCCGCCGCTGCCGCCCGTCTGCGCATACCACAGCTTGCCGTCGAGGTCGGTCCACAGACACCACAGACGACCGCGGTAGGTGGCCAGAGCCGGCACCGTGGCCGACTGGCCCTGGCCGTCCTTGAAGAGCAGGCCCGTGCTCGACGTTCCACGCGGAAGCCAAGCCATGAGGAGGGGGGAGAGAGCAAGAAAAGAATATGGAAGATGTGAAGAAGAGGGAAACAAAGCACAAGGAAACAGAATTCAAGGAAACAGAGTTCAAGGGGGGGGCAGATCAAGACGAACAAGGAAGATGAAACAAAGGCAAACTCCCAAACGCGTCAAAGCTTCTCTTTCCGTCTGATGTTGGCTGTCTAGGCGGCGGTCTGATGCCAAGACGGGGATGCCAAGACTTTTTGTAAGATGTGTCGGAGGTAGTAAAATGGCTACGATTATGCACGAAGAAACGGGGGGAGGACGAATCTCCCTCCACCCCCCCCCGCGCAGGTGCCCCTCTGATTCCCCTCTGGCGTCCCCCTCTATCTCCGGCACCCCTCCTCCTTCTCCAGACTGGGTCGCGTGATCCATCCGACCAGACAGCTCCTGAAAGCGGTCCTCCGTCGCTTGGTTCTCCTGTCTCTCTCTGGGTGTGTGGCCTGTCCGGCCTGGACGGGGGCTCCTGTTGGCTGGCGCCGTCTACGGATTCCCCATTCGGGATGGCGGGGTGGATGGGCATACGTAACAAGCTTTTTCAGCTCCCAGGGTGCGAGACTTGCGTGAGCAGGTGCCCGGGCTGTGGCCGCACACCTTGATTTTCACGAGCACTGTTTACATTGTAGTTACACTGTATGGCGGCTCTTACATAGCCATGTATTACGGTGTAGGCCCGTCTGCTCTTTGCTGGCAATGGCAGGTTTCCCCAACCAGGAAGGAGCGTTGCAAAAGACTGGCCAAACGCTGTCAGGGCGCCGATTCTTTAGCAGACAGGGCAAGCGCCATTCTTCAGCTCCACACAGCTGGCACGAGTGCTGAGCTGGTGGTGTGTGTGTCACGTGTGCAGCTTGGCAGCTCGTGCCCGCCTCCTATTCAAATCTCCGAGGGGCAGGAGATAATATCGTATTTTGGGGCAGCTCCGAAAACGCGTGCCTGGGGACGTGTTTCTGCTTCTGTCGACCCTTGGCGTGGACAGTGTTTGGGCAAAGCGGCATTTGGAGTCTCGAGCTTTCTACATTCATTTGGATCTGTGCTTCGACCTCCTGGCCTTTTGTTCTTTTCTGTGCATCGCATTGGCTGCGTTCTGTGCCCATTGGTAATAGAGCACGTGCCCAACAGAAACAAGAGAGCATGGCCTGGTTCGCATCGCGGCAAGCCGGCCGGGGTCGGCGGCGTCTCCTGGGCCTGGGCCTGACGGCCCTCGTGCTCCTGGCGTCGTTCACCTACGTGGCCTCCGCCGAGAAGGCGGCTGCTGCTGCCGCCGAAGCCGCCGCCACCACCCCCCCTTCTTCGTTGCGCGCACCACCCCTGGGCTCGGCCGAGCTCAACGAGCAGCTCCAGTCCTGCGACGTCGTCCAGACGCTCGGCCAGCAGAAGAAGGCGCTGCTGCTGGGCCCCGACGCCGAAGGCGAGGACGGGCCCTCGTCGGCCATGGCCAGGCTCTTCGGCGTCCTGTTCCCCGGCAGCCCGGCCGTCAACGCGCTGCTGGCCACCCTCTACATTTCGGGCCCGCCCAACTTCTTGCTGGCCCTCTGCCCCACCGACATCGACCCGGCCTCGCTGTCCGTCATGGTGGCCTTTGCCGTCGGCGGCCTGCTGGGCGACACGCTCTTCCACCTGCTGCCCGAGATCTTTGTGGGCGAGGACGACGAGCACGCCGACCGGGCGCGCCTGGTCCTCGTCGAGCCCAACCGGAACCTGCTGCTGGGCGTCGCCATCATGGTCGGCTTCCTCACGTTTGTCGCCATGGACAAGGGCCTGCGCATTGCCACCGGCGGCAGCGGCGACGGCCACGACCATGGGCACAGCCACGGCGGCCACAGCCACGGGGACGGGGCCGCCGCCTCCACGGCCAAGACGACGTCGACGGACGCAAAGACCGGCGCCGGCGGCGGAGGAGGGGGGGCGGCCCAGTCCCGGAAGAAGGGTGGCAGCAAGAAGAAGGCGGCGGCCGAGGAGGAAACGGACGGCGCTGATGTGGCTGTTGCCCCGGTGGATGAGAAGGCAGCACACGAAGCCAATGCCAGCGTCCGGCTGTCCGGCTACCTCAATCTGATGTAAGGGAGCCTCTCTCTCTCTTTCTCTTTCTCTGTCTTGTCTTTCTCTCCTGCTGCTTTGCTAAACATTCTCAGCGCCGACTTCACGCACAACATCACCGACGGCCTGGCCATGTCGGCCTCCTTCTACGCCTCGCCCACCATTGGTGCCACCACCACCGTGGCCGTGTTCTTCCACGAGATCCCGCACGAGGTCGGCGACTTTGCCCTGCTGGTCCAGTCGGGCTTCTCGAAGCGCGCCGCCATGGGCGCCCAGTTCGTCACGGCCGTGGGCGCGCTGCTGGGCACCGTCATTGGCATTGTGGTCCAGGAGTTTGGCGGGAGCGGCGGCGGGGCCGCCTCGGCTGCAGACGCGGCCTCCGGGGCGGGGACGTCTACGGGCGGCTGGGACGTGGCTACGGGCCGGGGCGGCCTGCTGGGCACCAGCCTGTCGTGGGGCGACATGCTGCTGCCGTTCACGGCGGGCACGTTCCTGTATGTCGGCACGGTGGCCGTGATCCCAGAGCTCCTCGAGACGGAGCTGGGCAAAGAGGGCAGCACGAGCACCAAGGCCATTGAGCTGCGCAAGACGCTGGTGCAGTTCGGTGCCATTGCTGCCGGCGCCGGCATCATGCTCTACATTTCCTGGCAGTAAAGTACGTCTTTGGCCCAAGGGGAACTCGACAACGCCAACAATCACGACCCCCAAAAAAGTCCCCCACAAACCAACGACAGACGACAACGTCGGCAGGTTCTCGGCCAAGCCAGCGGGATTGCCAATGTCGACGGCAACGGCACAAGCAATGACGGGATGGGGCTTATGCGGCAGCAGGGCTGTGTGACGATACGAGGGTTGATTGGAAAAGAAAAGCAAAGACTCTTTGCAAGGTAAGGCCAAGGACACCCGTTCCTCCCTATTTGGGGAGGAAAAAGGCGGGTTTGTCACCCAAGAAGGACAAAGCCATAATTCTGGTTTTTGCATCGACATTGGGTGTTTGTGTCAATTTTTTTTTTTCCGCGTCGCATTCAGCAATAATAATAGTCACCAAAAAAAAAAAGAATGAGGTCAGTCATCTAAAGCAGATACAAGGATAGAAAAACACATAGGCAAGAAGGCTCCAGAGAAGATATGGATGAATAAAGCAGAAATGCACGTACATAGCACGGCAGTGATGCTGGGGAAGACGACTTCCTCACAGGAGCAAGCTCGAAGCCTTGATGGCGGAAGCGAGACAGAATCCGAATCCGAAGTAGTTGTCGCCCCCGAAATCAGCATCAGCATCAGCATTGGCCACAGCAGTTGTCTCGCACGTTTGGACATGCAACGACAGACAGCATCGGTATGGCAAACTCCGGCAAGCCGTGTTTGAACCACCTTGTTGGACTAGCTCTGGCCAAAACGTGTCATGCCAAACCCATTTCCCCAACCAGCCACTTCCCCAAGAACGTCAATCGAAGGGCGCGGTCCTAGTTTGTACAAAAGGGCGTAAGGCGCACTGCAGACTGTAACTCCCAGGAAAGGTCCAGGCACACGTGTAGTGTGGCAGGTACTGTAGCATAACTAGTTACAATGTACAATAGTTTGGGGGACCCCACGGTCCAGTTTTTTTCGCGAAACCATTTGTCATGGCGTGGGCATGGACACCAAGACAACCTGGCCCAACCCAGAGCCCCGAGCCTGCACCTGTCCCAGAACCACCCTCGGGAGAGATCCTCCTCCTTGCATACATACGGTGTGGGAAGACACATGAGGCGGGTGCGCCATCCGTTCCGCGTCGGGTGTCTAGACTGGAGCTGCTTGGCGCAGATATTTCGCCCAAATAATGCGCCATGTCTTGTGTCCAGAAGGGTCGGAAGGCCCGAAGAGACCCAGACCCAGACGATGCCTACAGAGTAGCTCCCTTGTCCTTGCGGGGCGGGCTTTTGGCGGGAAAGAGGAGACCATTCAGCAAATCTTCTTTATTCGTCTTAGTGAACATGAAGCAGGCGGGAAGGTGACCCCGACGGATGCATGTCGAGGTGAAGATTTTTTTGGGGTTCTTTTTTTGGTCTTATGACTCTTACATACAAGGAGTGCTTGATGCAAGGGTACTGCCCGCGGTTTGGGGTGGATGTTCTGTATCAAGCTTCATGACCGGGTTCCAATATCTCGTCGAGTGCTGGAAAATCTGTCTCCTGCATCTTGTCTCCCCCCGGTTCTGGTGTAGCGTGAGATGCAGGCCCGACTTCGTGATAGCTTTATATGTTGGGTAACTCATATGTCAGGATCAGCTCACGCTTTCCGCTACAGCTTCCCATCTTGTTTGCTGTTTTGTCTGATTTCGGTATTCCCTTTTCGGCATCCCTCATCACTCTGGTTTTTTTATTTTTATTTTTTAAAAATCTTCTCTCCTGTTTCATCTCGCGTCCAGTTGCGTTCGTGTTGGAATACTGGAGAACGAAAAGAAAAAATCTTCTCAAGTTCACCGGCTGCCAATCAACGACGCCGTGTGTGAAAAAAAGGAACCCCAATCATGCAAAAATGCCTGTTAGACAGCAAGAGGAATCATTCTGTTCCGCGGGCAAGTCCGTCTTTTGCGGTTGTTAATACGTAAGAGGACTCGGTTTTTTTTCTTCCTGTCGGGTAAAAGCTGGGGCGACATCGGACAGCACACATACACTACAAGAAGTCACGATACATCCGCCCCCCTTTCTTTACGAACTCCACTTGAGAACGTCTCCTAAAAAAGAGATCCTTGGAAGAAAAGAAAATTTACAAAAAAAATATTACTAGAAGAAAAAAAATCTTACAAGAAAAGAAATCTTACAAGAAAAAAAAACGTAGAGGCAAAGAAATCCACAGAAGAAAAAAAATCCAGTGCTTGTCTAATAGAGACAGGTTGTATCCAGGTAGCTGTTACAGGACTCACGTCATTGGCTTAAACTTGGGAAGGGCTGGATCAGACAAAGCCAAATGAGTAACGCATGTGTGTGTGTATCTGACAATCGGGACAAATCCGTTCCCACGTGCCCGTGAAGGAGGATGTAAGAAACTCACCGCAACTCGGTCGGCAGGGGACACAACAGGCTACGGCAGTCTTGGGGCCTCGCTCGTTCTCTTCATGGTGTCAACGCTTTGGCAATTGTGTCTGTCAGCTGGGTGAAGTTGTCGTTGCGTCGAGACGGCTTTGTAATGCATTTCCAACTGACTTTCACCACCAGCCACACACGCCATGGCCTGCTCGTCTGACAGGACGTTGGGCATCCACCGCGGGTAGAGGAGGTTTACGGGGACCAGGGCGGGACGGAAGTAAGAACAAGTGTGTTACGATGACTCTTACGATGGGCGCCTTGGGCAACCACTGCCACTATGAGCATGTACTTGCATCTGGACCGGAGCAGTAGCCGGCGATGGTGCGGAACTACGTCTGACAGGCAAAGAAAGGGGGTTTTCGTTTCATGCAGGCAGGCAAAATCGGCCGTGGGTAAGCTTTTTGCTCCTTGGTGACAACACAATGGAAAAACAACAAAAAAAAATAGAAAATAGAAAAATAATAATAATAAAACCATATAAAATGAAATAAAAAGGATGCCTGGTCGACGTTGATGGCAAGGCCACGACATCTGTTGACGACGAGCTGCCAAGCAAAGCGGATGTTACAGAAAAGGGACGAAGGGGAAAAAAAAGGCCGCGATGTGCCATGACGAAAGAGCAGAGAGCAGGCTTTCACATTTGCACAGCTGCAGCCTAGTTCGTAGGAGGAAGCCCAAGAAGGATGGACTGCAAGAAACAGGTGCATTGCTAAGCGGCTGCACGGATTTAAGCCTTTGGCTGGAAGAGGCATAGCCAACGCCCAAGGCCTGACAATCTCCCCATATTTTGTTTTGGCTGGTTTTTTTTTTCGGGGTGGTTTGTCCCTTCAGAATTTTCAGAACTAGGGACCTGGAGAAGACGATTGAAAAAATAAAGCTACCGGAAACGGGGAGTCCGTGCTTTCTGCCCCCCTCCCCCCCCCCCCCCCTGGTTCCTTATCTGTTGGTCTGTGTGATTGTTGGCTTGCATGCTCGGACTGGCAGATGATCGCGCCTGCTATCTTGGGCATTTCTGGGCATTGTCTTGGGAGGAAGGAGATTGGCAACTGGCCGCTGTCTTGTCACCCCATTCCTGGCATGGCATGGCATGGCAGCGCCAGCAGTGTTTGCAGTTTTTCGTGCATTTGGTGTACTTGTTTTCTGTACCTCGAGGAGAACAGAAGGAAACTGCGCGAGAATGGAGCCGTACGACCTGCGCTGGCCGTCCATCGCTCCTGCCCAATAGTAGTCTCCCTTCCTCTAAAGGCAGGCGCGTCCGATGCCGGGTGGAGCTCCAGCCTCATTGGCGTGGATCTGGTATTGGTACAGAGTAGTACGGAGTACTTACTTAGGGCGTGGTATGTTTACAGAGAGGACTAAGCAGCCAAGCCTTTTGCTTTTTTAGCCTTGGGCGCTCTCATAGTAGTTGCGCTTTAGGACCGCTAGACGGCGAGCCACGGGCGAAGAGTCACTCGCCCTCCCTTCCGCCCCCCCCCCTGGCTGGCCAACGTCGTCTTGTGCATGATTTTTTTCTGGCACGCGCCATCGACATTGGCCAACCAGTTCGAGGGCAGCACGCCCCAGGAAGCAATGACACGCACCAGAGAAGGCGGGGGGTGTCTGGAGAACGTTGTCTGGAAGACGCGAGAGAAGCAGCGACGAAGAAACAACCCCGGAGAGAGAGAGAGAGAGAGAGAGCAGCGAGGGGATACTAGCCATGCTAGCTCTGCCGATATACGGGTGGGTAGTACGAGTAGCGGACGCCCCAAGCGGTCGGCCCAGGACTGGGGGATGGTCCTGCGGGCCACGCGCGCGCACCTGCAGCCCCGTCTAGATGCATCTCTCTGTGGCCGGGGGAAGGAGGGGACGACACGGGCGAGGAGAAGAAGGAGAAGGGGGGGGGAGGAAGGACGAGACGGGCCATTTCCATTGGGCGCTTCGGGCTTCCACGAGGAAGCTGCTGCTGCTTCGTAGAAGGGACGGGGGGCCTGTCTGGCCGTTCGTCTTGCGTGTCTTCTGGTGCTGGACGGGCCTGCTCCTCCGCCTTCTTCGTTTCGATTTCTCTTACACATCAGCTGTGGGCCGTCGTCTTTTTTTCTTTTTTGCCTGGCCCTTATTTTATTCTCGAAGCCATCCTCGCGTGGCGCTTGTCACAATTGCTCATCCCAAAGGGCGCAGAGCTAGCCCTCCACGGCCCGTGTGATCGCAAATCAGCCTCTTTCTCGCCGGGGGCCTCGTTCTCTGGTTGGTCTCTTGCTATATAAAAGGGTGGCCAGCGGGTGGTGACCGTTGGAAGGGGCTTTTTTCTGCATCCTATTCTCCGGCCCCGATCGTCGCTTTCGTCGCTTTCCTGCAGCTCCTGGCACAGCACATGCACATCCCTGTCGTCCGACTCGACTCCGCGCGCCGACGATTGCCATAAGAGTCATCACGGCCTCCGCCTCCACTTCCCCATAGCCATCGCACACTTGTTTGCGCTCGCTTCCGGCCTCCATCACTGCACGGCGTAAGACGGGCCAATCTGTCTACGCGGCTGCGTGTCTCGTGTACGCCAGCAGCACGCCCAACAAGGAAAGCCTAGCACACAGCTATAGCACACAGCTACCTGCCGCGTCACCAAAAAAAGCCCTGCTGGACTCGGGTGCCTGCTGGGACGTCGGCCATTCGTCTTGTGAACAGCGGCCCGTGTTCGAAGCTCGCTTCGACGTCGCCCAGCGCCTCGGCACAACTGCGGAAGGTACGTATGTAATCATGACATGGGCCGCACCTTCTGTTTCGAGCTGGCAGAGCCGCATCATAGCTTGGGGATTGTGAGCCACGCTGGCCGAGGCACTTATACAAAAGCCTCGCCGGTCGCCTTGTCAGTGACTTGGTTTGGCTGGACTGTTGCGCTCATCGATCTCCTTGCGTCTGACCTGTCTTCGCATGACCTACATTCTCGCATTCTCTTCTTTTTCCTCGCATAATTGGCCCTTCCCGTTCACGTCGCCCGCCCTAATCCAATTCCTCTGGAACATCGTGTCCTTGCATCTTTGCATCTCACCCCCCCCCCCAGTGGTTACATATCCCATCAACCCATCAACCCACCAACCCACCAACCCATCAACCCACCAACATCCTCACATCCTCTCTCGCCATGTCTGACGCAATGTACTTCGCCTTCCGCGGAACTAACATGTCCGGCGTGAGCAGCAGGCAAAGCGGTAGCAGGCGGAGTAGCGACAGCGAGAGCAGCGCTGCAGGCCACGCCAGGAGCCACGCCGCGAGCGCTACGCTCTTCGCATCCGAGTCCCAGGCGGAACGCGAGGCCCGCGAGGCCTTCCCTGCCTCCAACATGGGCATCCAGCTCGACAACCACTTCAAGGCCAAGGTCTACACCTCCGGCCAGACGGTCAGCGGCGTCGTCTCCATCACCACGCAGCGGCCGGTGCCCTTCGACTATGTGCACATCGTGCTGCTGGGCACCACGTACACCAGCGGGGACAGCCTGAGCCTGGCGCCCATGGCGTCCAACTACGAGGGCCGCCGCGAGTGCTCGCAGGTGTTCCTGCGGCTCGAGATGCCCGTGCCGCCGTCCACCTACCCCGAGCCGCGCGTGCTGGAGAGCGGCACCACCTACAGCATCCCCTTCAACTTTGTCATCCCCCAGCACCTGACCGTCGGCGCCTGCCACCACAAGGTCGACGCGCCGGCCGTCCACGAGCAGCACACGCGCCTGCCGCCCACCATGGGCAGCAGCAGCTTCAGCGTGGCCGAGAGCGCGCGGTGGGAGCGCGACGACATGGCGCCCGAGATGGCGCGCATCGAGTACTGCGTCAAGGCCCGCGTCTACCGGGAGAGCGACAGCCCCGGCAAGCCGGCCGTCAAGGTCATCGAGGCCGCCAAGCCCATCCGCGTGCTGCCGGCGTCCGTCGAGGACCCGCCGCTGACGCTGTCCAGCACCCAGGACAAGAACTACAAGCTGCTCGCCTCCAAGACGCTCCGCAAGGGTCTGCTGCCGGCCGTGCTGCCCTCGCTGCTGCGCCCGGCCAACAGCAAGCTCGGCCGCCTGCACGCGTCCGCCGTCGGCCGCCAGCCGGCGCCCATCCTGCTGTCGCCCGACGGCCGCGTCGCCGAGGCCACCGTGGCCCGCGTGCAGCTGCACTTTGAGCCGGCCGCCGCCGACGTGCTGCCGCCGCGCGTCGCGAGCGTCTCGGCCAAGCTGGTGGCCCACACGTACTTCAGCAGCGGCACCGCCATGTCCGGCCTGCCCAACATGGGGGCGCCCGTGTATCCCGGTAGCACCTTTGACCGCCGCAGCTCCTATTACACCAGCGTCGGCATCCTGTCCAACCACGCGCTGTCCGAGGGCGCCTTTGCCTGGACGTCCCAGGTGGCGTCTCTGCGCCGCGACTCGGGCTACTGCAGCACCAACGAGTCCGGCAGCGAGCACCACCGGTGCAGCGGCCGCCACGCGGCCGCGTCCGACGTCCAGCTGTTCTACGGCGGCGAGCTCGCCATCCCCATCCAGCTGCCGGCCAACAAGAAGACCTTCCTGCCCACCTTCCACACCTGTCTCGCCTCGCGGGTCTATGCTCTGCACCTGTCTGTGACCGTGGTGTCGGCCACGACCACCAGCGGCGGCAGCCGACGGGGGAGTGTCATGAGCATCGGCGGGGGTGGCAGCAACGGCAGCAACCACACCAACAGCGGCCGCCGCGGTAGCATCTTTGGCAGCGGCGGCGGCTCCGAGTCCGGCGGGACCACGAGCACCATCAGCGTCACGGTGCCTGTGCAGATCGCCGTGACCGACGAGCACGGCAACATCAAACAGCCCGGCGATCTGCGCGGCCTGCCGACGTTTGAGGCGGCGCTCGAAGAGGCCGAGGCGGACGCCCACCTGGTGCCGCGGGTGATGGGCGTGCCCCGGACGGGACACGGGCACCCTCCGGCCGACGACGACCTGCCCGGGTACGACCAGTGAAGTGGAGAGGGGGCCATCCGCCCGAGTCAGAAGCTCTTCTCGGCGAGGTTGGTGGATGGCAGACGTTCTCATGGCGAAGCAGTGGAAGGCAGGACGTCTTCCTGGCGGTGCATGACAAGACTTGAATGACGACCCTTTTGCTTCAAAATCCGTTTTGTTACGTTTTCTCTATGTTGCTTTCTCTCTTTCTTTTTTTTCTCTCTTTCTTTTTTTTCTCTCTTCCTTTCTTTTCCTACATTCTTTTGAGCGGCAGCATACAGGCAAAGGGACATGGACAAGATCGTGATACCCACACCGAGAAACGCAAAGGGCAAAATGGCATGATTGAGTGTTTCTGATAATGTTTCTCTCTTTTTTTTTTCATACATGATACAAAAGGTGGATCGGGTTTAACTTTGTGATGGTTCTTTTTTTTTACGGAACCGGGTTTTGACTATGAGGGACTAGTACTACATTATGATCCATAGGGTTATATGCCAATATTCATACGCGGGCTGTCCCACGAGACAGCATTTAATACAATAAACATACAGACAGAAGCATGGGACAGCCTTGAATACACTACCGTAGAGTGCTGGAACTCCTATTGGTACATTGTTGTAAAACTAAAACTAACTACAAACAAAGCCAAAAAAAAAAAAAACGCCAAAGCTGGACTGCACAAGGGAATGTCACTTGTTTTTGCGCGTTCCCTCCTTTCTGCCCTCTTGTCTCTCTTTTTTCTTGTTACTTCCTTCTCTTCTCTTTGTCGAGAGAGATGCCTTCTTGTTCAGAAGCATACACACACCCCTTTCTAAGCTCACTCCTTGACACAGAAAGAGCGCGATCTGGAAAAAAAAAGTAGCAGAAAGGCCAAACAAAGAAAAAGGGGGAAAAAAAGAAAGAAAGAGAAAAAAAAAAAAATCCCATCCGACCCGTGTAAACGTTTCCCATTGTCCCTTCCCCAACCACGCCCCCCCCCCCCCCCCCCCCCCCCCCCCCCCCCCC
>PCDI01000013.1:486911-781496 GCA_002778195.1 Raffaelea ambrosiae
CCCCCCTGCTCGCAAATACACTCACTTGTACTCCATCCGGCTCAGGCTCATCAGCTTCTGGCTCTCGTGGCCCTGCGCGTCCAGGTTGTGCACGCAAAACGCCAGCCGCGCCGCCACCTGCGCCCCCAGAAACATGGCCTCTTCAAACCCGTTCTTGGTCCACTCGCCCAGGTACGTCGGCAGCGTCGCCAGCTTGATCGACGTCGGCGTCTGCGCATGGAAGCCGTGCGTGTGCCCGTCGTGGCCGCCGCCCGATCCGCCCGCATTCGATCCGGGACCGCCCGCATGCGGAATCCCACCCGCACCCGCCGCCGCGCTCTGGGCCGCCTGCAGCGACGCCGTCGTCGCCGCCTGCAGCAGCGGGTTGACGCCGCCGCCGCCGCCCGCTGTTCCTGCGATGCCCGTCGGCGTCTGCGCGCCCGTCCCCGAGGGCGTCCCCAGGTGGCTCGGCAGCTCCGACGTGAACATGGTGGCCGTGCTCGGCGACACCAGGTGGCGCGCCGTCAGGGTCTGCAGAATGTTCTCCCGCAGCCCGCGCAGCCGGCAGCCGTTGCCGACAAACACCAGGTTCTCCCAGCACGCCGGCCGCATGTACATGTCCTCGATGCCCTGCACGGTGCGGTAGATCGTCGTCACAATCCGGTCAATCTCCTCGCGGTCCGCAAACGTAAACCGCTCCAGCCCAATCTCCAAGTCGCGCCGCACCCGCTTCAGCCGCCGCCCACCACCGCCCGACGGCTGGTCCGCGGCGCCGGCCGCGGGCACGACGTCCGTCGACGGCGGAGCAGCCGCAGCCGCAGCCGCAGCGGCCGGCTCTTCCGGTTTCCCGCTGGCTGCGGCTGCCGCCTCCTCCTTCTTTGCGTCCGTCTTCGACTCGGCCTCCTGGGCCGCGTCTGCCGCGGGGGCGTCCTCCATGGCCGTGTCTTCCTTGGCAGGCTCTGTGGCCGACGCTGCGGCCGGCGCGGCCGTCTCCGTCTTGGCCTCCGCCTCCGAAGCCGGCTTCTTCTCTCCCGATGACTCGGCAGCCGGTTCGGATGGCTTCTCAGCGGTCGTCCCTTCTGACTTGGGCTCTTCCTTCTTCGCCCCTGTCGCTGCTGCTGCTGCTGCTGTGGTGCCCTCCTTCTCCGCCGCCGCCTTGGCCGCGTCTGGCTTCTCCGCTGCTGCGTCTGCTGCCGCTGCCGCTGCCGCTGCAGGCGTCTTCTCCTTGTCCGTCTTGTGGCCTTCGCCGTCACCACCCTCTCCGTCGTCGTCGTCGTCGTCCTCGTCCATGTCCGACCCGTCGTTTTCCGAGTCGTCTTCGCTGCCGTCGCCGCCGTCCTCGTGGTGCGTCTTGCTGCCGTTGGTCGGCGCACCCGCGCCCGCGCCATCGGCTGCGGCACCGTTGGTCGTGGCCGCACCGGCCGTGCCCGAACCCGCACCAGTTCCAGCACCAGCACCAGCACCAGAGCCAGCACCCGCACCCGCACCCGCACCCGCACCCGCACCAGCCTCCGCGCTGCCGTTGCCGCTGCCATTGCCGTGGCCGTGCCCCGTGCCGTTCGTGGCGGCGGTGGTGGGTGGCTGCTGGGGCTCCTCGTCGTCCTCGACCAGGTCCTCAAAGTGGAACGTCATGCGCGCACGCTTCGCGTTGGGCAGCCGGATGGGCTTGTTGGCGGCCGCCTCGGCCTCCTTGTCCTTGGCGCGCCGACCGAAGCGGCCGCGCTCCGACTTTTCCTTTTCCTTTTTGGCGAGGAACTCCTTGGTCTGGCCGCTGGTGACAATCTTGGCCACGTCGAGGACGCCGTCCTTTTCCACGGCCAGCGCGCCGTCGTCCAAGGCGAGGTCGTCCGTGCCGTCCTCGGCGAGCACTTTCGCGCCAGCAACAGCATCCACGCCGCCCGAAGCCCCTGCCGGTGCTGCTGCTGCTGCTGCTGCCGCTGGTGCCACGACTGCTGCTGCTGGGGCTGAGGCGGGGACGGCGCCCGGCTCCTCCTGCGGCAGCTCCATCAGCCGCGGGTGTCCCGGCGCGTAGGGCAGCACCTCGCAGATGGGGCTCTTTTTCAGCTGCTCGGCCATCTCGTAGGTGAAGCCCTTGTCGCGCAGCAGCGCCTGCAGGCGCCGCGTGAAGACCTCGCCGCCGGAGATGGACCGCTCCATGGAGTCGAGCTCGTCCGGGTAGCCCAGGTTCATGTGGTTGACGATGCGGCTTTCGTAGATGCAGGTGACGTCGACCTTTTCGAAGCCAATGTCGACGACGGTCATGTGCGGCCACTTGAGGCCGTACTGGGTCGCCAGCGCGCTGTTGATCATGCAGAGCGCCGGCGTCTTGGTCGTCTCAAAGATGTAGAGCGCAATGGCCTCAATGTCCGGCCGCGTCCACTGCGGCGACGCCATCAGCACAATGGGCGTCGTGTGGTGCGTCGTCGTGAGCAGGCCGTGCACGTGTTCGAGGAACGCCAGAAACGCCGACATGTTGGTGATGTAGCCGCCCTCGAGCGGATACACCGCGCCCTCGTCCGAGTCGGGGTCCTCGACATACTCCCATTCGTCGGCGCCGTCGGCGCCGTCTGTTGTCGCTACGGCCGATGCTGCCTCTTGTGTCGCTGCCGCCGTCGCCGCCGCCGCCGTCTTTCTGCGCTTCCACGTGCGGTACGGCCGCCACTCTTTCGTCTCTTCGTCGCGGAACATGCGCGTCGGAATGCGGTACGCGGGCGGCGTCAGCTCGTTGCAGCCCAGCTGGGCCATTGTCGTGCGGCTGCCGGGGCAGATCACGAGGATCTGCTCCTCCTTGAATTTCGTCTGGGCCGACATGGTTTGTGTGAATGAATGAAGGGGGAAATGTCGAAATGGAGGAGGCTAGGAGAGAGGGGAGACCACGCAGGTCAAACACAAGCTTCGGAGGGGTCGAGGTCGAAGAAAAAAAACAAAAAAAGAAGGCGATTCGCAGTCGATCGAATATGGGTGAGAGGAAGAAGAAAGAGGGGGGGGGGGAAGTGTCTCAACGTGCACGTTGGACCCTGGTGCGGTGTTGGACCCCGTCGTTCTCGTCGCTTTGGCTGCTGCGCGAGAGCTTGTTTGGCGATGCGTCTCCTAGTAATTTTGTTGGCTGGCTTTTTTGCGACGGGTCTCGCGAGTCGCGTAGAGACGAGTAGCTGCACGTGACGGTTGACATAATCATCACGTGGTCTAGTCCGTGTAACGGTCTCGTCTTCCCACTCGAGGCGGCTGAGCACTTGCAGCTCGCTGCTCACGACTGACGATATGCCAACTTCAAAACAAGGGTGCCTTCATTATCCAAATCTGTATTTACATGCATGCCAAACTACAGCCGCACCGCGTGCGTGGGTGCCACGCCGCAACGCATTCGCCACGCCCTCCAAAATAGCAGGTTTGCTTCCTTGTCTCGAAAATTCTCCCCTTTCGAGACCGGGCAGAAAAAAGAGAAACGAAGATGGAGCTCTATGTACACAGCCAGCCTCCATTATTAAACCGCTCCGCAAAGGAAAATTGACAACGCCGTGAGAATCCCAAGAGTAATTTTCTATCCGTATGTGACGCCAAACTTCGAATGCAAGTGTGAACTTTTTCTCGTTGAGCCTTGACCGTGCCCGCCAAATGCGCTCAGCATTCATTAAGTATTAATCCGCTTTGATGGCACTGGAAAGGATGTTAGCCAAGAGACGACAAAGGGGAGAGGGGAAAGTACGAAAATACGAAATACGAAAACACAAAATACGAAGCAGGCCGAACAAAAAAACCCCAAAAAAAACTAAGACAAAGCGATTGTCACTCACCCGTAAATCCGCCGAACAAAGGCATAGGCACTGAGGAAGCCGACAGTGCCGGTCAGGAGGGCGTACACACAGCAGGCAATGAAGCTGTGGCTGAAGAAGAGCAGGCTGCTCACAAAGCCGGTGATGTGCAGCTTGGCAAAGTAGTACCAGACGCAGTACAGGAACACCCACACCGCGCTGCCGCCGCCCACGAGGAACGACTGCCACCACCAGTTGTAGTTCTCCGAGCACAGCTGGATGTAGATGGTCACGACTGTGACCTCGGCAATCGTCAGGATCAGGATCGTCGACACCACGGCCAAAAAGCCAAAGACGTAGTAGTAGCCGCTCTTGTCCTGCCACAGCGACTGGAACACAAACAGCAGCTCAATGAAGATGACCGCAAACGGAATCAGGCCCGCGAGCAGCACCGACCGCAGGTCCCGGATATACCAGGCCTGCAGCGGCACCTGCCGGGCCACCGCGTGCGTCTTGGTCGGGTGCTCCCACGCGCCCCCGCGCTCGTACCCGTACCACGAGCCGGCATACACCAGCGGCACCTGGATGCACAGCCACAGCAGCAGAATGGCAATCAGCGTGCCAAAGGGAATCGCCGTGCTCGACGCCTGCGCCCACACAAACAGGTTCAGCACAAACACGGCGCTGAACAGCAGGCCCGGAAAAAGCATCGCCGTGATCACCGTGTTGCGCCGCCAGTTCGTGCCGTCAAAGGTGCGGTACACGCGCGCCGAGAAGTAGCCCGAGAACAGGCCGGCAAACACAAAGAGTCCCACGCCGAAGCTGATGAAGCCGCCGCGGAAGCTCGGGTTCAGGATGCCAATCGCGCTCAAAAAGACCAGCCCAAAGGCCATGAACAGCAGCTGCATGCCCGACCCAATCAGGGGGGCCAGCAGCGATCCGTAGGCGGGGGTCCGGAACACGTCGCCGTGCAGCAGCTTCCAGCCGGTGACGTCCTCCAGCGCCTCGTCTTCCGACGACAGCGTGTCCTCGTCGCCCAAGCCGTTGCTGTCGTTGTCTCCGTCCTGGCTGAGCAGGCCGCCGCTGCCGATACCCAGGCCGACGCCGACGCCCACACTCGAAATGGGCACCTTCTCGCCGGCAATGGGCGTGGTGGCACCTGCGCCCGAGCCGGTGCTGCTGCGGCCGGCCGTTCTGCGGCCGTTGCGCCGCTTGGTGCGGGCCTTGCCCTCCTCCGCGACGGCCTCCTTGTAGCCCTTGATGTCGGTGCGGATGGTCTTGGCGAAGATCATGAGCACGATGCCGGTCAGCAGGCCGCAGATAATGAGCGAGTTGATGATGGCCAGCCAGTGGATCTTGGAGCCCTCCTCCTGGTTGACAAAGTACAGGTCCCAGCGGTGGCTCCAGTCGACGGTGTTGTCTTCCTGGAAGTAGACCGAGTAGGTGTAGGGGATGGACAGGCGCGAGCCGTCGTCGTCGTCGTTGGTGTCGTCGGACGGGTCCGGATGGTAGGACGAGTGGGCGTACTGGGCGCGCAGGTCGTCGGAGGACGAGCGGTTCGGCGCGAGGTAGAGCTCGAAGTTCTGGTCGATGCCGCGCAGATTGGCCGGGCAGCCGGACTCGAGACGCTTGTTGTCCGGGCCGACGCTCTTGCTGTAGACTTCGAAGCCGACGACGACCTTGGCGCCGCGGTTGCCGGCGCGGCCCGAGGCCTTGCGCCAGCGGATGACAATGGTGTGGTGGTTGTTGAGGAAGTAGCGCGGGCGGCCCGAGGAGGTGTCGGTGAAGCCGAGCTTGAAGCCGGCGGCGTAGTACTTGCGGGTCTTGTCGACGGTGACGAAGCTGGTGGCTCCGGGCAGGTTGTCGACGATCCACTCGACCACGTAGCCGTCGCGCACCATCTGCTTGGCGCGCGTGAGCTCCTGGCGCGAGATCTCGCGCGTGCACAGGTAGTTGCATTCGCTGTTCTGGCCCATGGTCAGGTCCATGTCGGACGTGGCGATGCGGTCGCCGCGCAGCACCTCGCCGAGGTTGAGCGGGATGTTCTCGCCGCTGAGCAGGCCGCCGTAGCGCCGGTTGCCCGTGGGCGGGCACACGAAGGGCAGGTCGAAGTAGGCATACTGCAGCTGCGTGTTATCCGAGTAGACCTTGTTGACGAGCAGCGGGATCTGCTCCTTGTCGTAGTAGCTCTTGATAGACCATCCTGTGGGAGAAGAGAGGAAAAAAAAAATTAGGAGACGTGTCACAGACGAAGACTTGGCGTCTGATTGATGTCTGGCAGGGTGAAGCCCCCCCGCTTCCCCCTCCGGAAAAGAAAGGGAAAAAAATAGTCTCACCGGGAATGTAAAACGCATCTGCAACACGGCTGAAGAGGACGAGAAACTGCAGGAAAACAAGCGCCTGCAGCGAGGCTGTCCGCCGAGGGGCCGTATGCATCGTGACGGATCCGAAAGGGAAGGGCCGGCAGTGACGGCGAGACGCCCGTTCACAGAAGGCAGCCTCCAGACAATCTCGATCGGTAAGGGCGCGTCGCGTATGGGAGGAGAGGTTCGACGCAGGCTGGGCCAAGAAACGGAGCTCGTGATGTCGTGGGATGGGTCGTGAGATGGGTCGTGAGATGGGTCGTGAGATAGGCTCGTGGCAGACTCGCAGAAATCAGATGAAGGAAAGGGCAGACACTGCCGCCGGAGCGCGCGGACGAGCAGGGAGCTGCGGAATGCAACACCTCGTCTCTCTCTCTCTTTGTCGTGCTGACGCGAGATTAGCGCGACCTGCAGAAAGAGGGGGGGGGGGGGGGGGGGGGGAAATGCCGGACGAGGAGGAATTATGAGAATTCTTAAAAACAGAGGATATGACGGGAAGACCAGACCACCGTGACACAACCACGCAACTCTCCAAAATAAAAAAAAACCTTAAAAGCTGTCACCCCAAAAAACGAAGGCGCGAAAACGAGCGTAAGTGGCACTGAGCGCCAGCCAAAGACAAGAGGCAGATCAAGCTTACAAAGAGCCCAGTCGATAATAGGGAAGGGGAAAAAGGGAAGAAAGGGAAGAGAGGGAGATCGCTGGGCCAAATAGAGGCAAGAGAAAGGGGAGATAAGGCCCTATTTTAGTGCTGCATAATAAAGCGGGACCTCTGCTGCTTCTTCTGGGGGCGCCAGAGCCGCGGCAGGGTGCGGCAGGGAGTCCATTGGCAGCGTGGGGCAGCGTGTGGCAGCGTGTCAGCGTGGTTTTTTTGTGTTCTTTATTTTAAAATACTTTAAATACGAGCAGGATCGCCCGTCTGCGAGACAACAAAGAGCCTGCGAGCCTGGGAAGGAACGACCTAGACCGCGCCTGCCTGCCTACCCCCCAGCGCCGCTAGCAGAAACAAGCATTGTTCCCCTGCACCCGAGACCCCGACAAAAGAAACGAACAAAAAAAGGGGGCTGCTGGACGCTGGGACGCTGGGACGCTCTAAACGGCTCGGAAATGACTCAAAATGGGCCTAAACCCTCGCAACTGTCGGTGGTCCTTGCAGCAAAACGGTGCGCAGGAGCAGCTGGAATCTGCCGAGAGAGACGGAGCCAGGAAACAAAAAAAAGAAAAAAAAGAAGAAAGCAAAAAGAAGAAATAAGGAGGTCTTTCCCACCCTCCTTTTGGGTCGTCAAAAGGAGCCCAACACGACAAACGCTGCACGGGGACAACGCCACGGCCACACGAAAACGGTCCCTCGCTTCAGGGCTACCCCTGCCGTTAAGGCCACTCAATAATACTGGCCACGTGATGGCTAAATTTAGCCGGGCATAGCACTAGAAGGAAAAACAGCCACCAGACCAGGCCTCGGTCTCCAATGTGCGTTGCATTGGGTGCTACAGCGTTGCGCGTACCATTTGCCAACTTCCAGTCAAGGTTCTGTCTGCCAGATGATTTGTCCTTTCTGACTGCGTGCTATCTGCTGTGCTATCTGCCGGGCACACGGCACGGGCAGAGAACGATTGCCTGGTAGACCGTCCTGTGCCCGGGATCCTGAATGGCCGGAAGGCCAGGTGCGATACCACTCTGGCACGGCAGGAAGGGAGAAAACGAAAAAGAAACGCAAAAAAAAAACCTGGTGTGTCGCCAAGGAAGGATGGCGTCCGGCCGATAACAGCCCGCCGTGAATAAAATCAAATGAAAATGGGGGGCACAAGGCTGCTGCCAGGGTAAAATGGCCACCCGTCGAAATCGCTCATAGTACATACATAGTAGTACGAGTAGAGTTTTGGCCAAGGCAACGACATACCACCTGCTTGGATAAACAGGACGGGGCGGCTCAAAAAAAGGCAGCGAGATACCCGTCAACAATCAAGATCTCAGCGATGCCAAGAGAGCCTTGGCTCTTTGTCCCGACAATTTTCCCAGTCCGCTCTGCACGGGGACACGACATCCGCGAACCAGCTGGTTATCTGGTCAGTCAATAGCTACCCAGCGTGTGCAGGCACAGCCGGTTGCTCCTCGACAACAGGCGCTTCGAAAGTTCATACAACAGCGACGGCGTCTCCTTCAGCTGCTTGGCCGCCTCTTCGTCCTCGAACAGCTCCCCGTGCGTCGCCAGTGCATCCAGCACCGCATTGCGCAGCGGGTCTTCCTTGTCCGGGATGGTAAAGTCGTACGCCTCCCGGACCGCCCGCATGAACGCCTTGGCGTCCCAGTCCTGCCCCAGGCTGGTCTGGAAGAGCGCCAGGGCGTAGTTCCCGAGTCCCTGGATATCGTACCGGTCGGCCATGGTGTACACGCACGCATGCAGCTCGAGGGGGTGGAAGACAAGGCTCGAGTGGACGGGGCTGTCCCCATCATCAAGCGTTGTTGCGGCGGTCGAGGCGTCAAAGCCGGAGATGTCCGTCTGCCTGTCGGCGTCGTAGCTCAGATGGTAGAGGTAGTAGATCATGATATGGACCAGCTGTGGGCACTCTTGGGGCAGGCAGATCACGCTTTCCCTAGCTTCCTGTACGGGTCGTTTAGTTGGCGGACCTCACGTCTGCCTCCGCACCCGACACGTCATGCCTTGTTCCTCTTCTTCCTCTTCCAAACTTACCTTGAAACCAGAAGCACCTCCCGCCAACATGGCCGTGAACACCGGAGACCGGGGGCACACAACAGCCCGGTGGACGGCATAAGCTCTTTCGGGGCAGCAAATGGTAAGGTCGGTGTAATTGCGGCTCACATACAGACTGTGAAACATGCCGTCAGTATTGGGACTGTTCCCAAAACGAAAGGACAATGGCGAGAATCCCATGGCCAGCGAACCACCCGAGACCTACCTCCGAAACGAGCCCAACACTTCTGCAATCCCGTCCGGTCGAGGCTCTGTCTCCCGTCCCACTACTGGCTGCGTAAACGTGTTGTGGGTTCTATGCCATGCAACGCCACGAAAATTGGAAGCTGGAGTATATCCAGTACCGATTGAGGCCCCTCCAAAACGATGGCCACGAGTAGCACCAACCGCTGGACCGGCATGGAAGGGCAGATCGTCGTGACTGCTGTCGTTGCCATCGCCCTGGGCCACCGCCTCAAGGTATGCTGCCTGAGTGTGCAGGGGTACGAAGTTCATGGTCAAAGAACAATATCGAGAGATGTCCGTTCGAGGGGCTCAATGTGGTTGCTACCAAATGTATGATCCCAGGAGGAACAAACGAAAGAAACATTTAGATGCGCTTCAATTCAGCAGCCATGTGAGGGCGATGACCGCATACTGTGAGAAAATGCCCTGCCCTACATGGCCCCGGCCGACCAGGCAAAGGCGCACCAACGACTTGTCCTCGTGCGTAGACCAGCTAGCCTTCGCGATCCACGTCATAATTGTGCGGTTGGATCGAATGCGCGCTACGACTAAGCCTCTGTGAATTTTCCCGGCACAGCTAGTCGTCGACTCGTTTGTAGGATGGCGTTCGAGCTTCGGCTGGCCACACGTGAGCTTGCAGGGGCGAAAGCACATCGGGCTGTCCTCCATGCCCCTGACGGTGTGGCAAACGCCAGGCTGCCTCTGTGTCAAAGATGGGGGAGTCTAGCTTCAATTGCCAGCCAACCAAAGCAACCCATGTGGCTGAGGTCGCCCACTTTGAGGCTTGCAACATCCTACCCAATGCACGCCAGCAATAGCTGCGCCAAAAGGCGAACGATGTGTTCTCGCTCAAAACGGGGTTCTGCACTTTCTCTTCCCCGAGTTTAAATAGGAGGGGACGGCCAGTCGACACTGCCGAGACTCTGTCCATGACCAGCCACCGAAAGCGCACTGCGACGAAGTGCATCCGCTGCCAAATTCATTGCCCACTAGAGTGAGGCTAGCTCTCGACGGGTCGGCCCAGACAGAGATCCACCATGGACAAGCTTCGCGCAGGCCTCGTCAGGCAAGTCGATCATCCCACGCGACTGTCAAGATCAGCAAAACCGGTGCCGGACCTGGCATAGCACACTCCGTTCCTGACCGCTTGTGTAGACTGCTCGATACTGGCGAACTGTCGGACCTCGTCATATCCTGCCAGGGCCAGAAGCACAATGTCCACAAGGCTGTCATCTGCTCACAGTCGGAGGTCTTTATGCGCATGATGACAAGCGGGTTCAAAGTGGGCTTCTCTCACCCCTTTTCCCACCTTCCACAACGAAATCCCAAAGTGTATCTCATCTGACATGGCCATGGCGGAAGGAGTCGTCTACGAATATTATTGATCTGCCCGAAGACGATCCGCATATTGTCAACATCATGGTGCACTACCTGTACCATCTGGACTACGACCTTTCTAGCATGGGCCTGCTCAAGCGGCCCGAGAGCCCAGTTGATGGCAGCACCCCAAGTGCCCAGTCCGAGTCCGACGAATACCACCCAATCGTCTTTCATGTCAAGGTCTATCTGATCGCAAGAAAGTACATGCTCCATGGGCTGAAGGACGAGGCCTTGAAGCAGTTCATGTGCTGTCTGGACTACGACTGGGAAAGCAAGGCGTTCCAGCAAGCTGTCGTCGAGACATACGAGTGGACGGACGAGAGCGACCAAACACTTCGCGACACCATTCTCGAGAGCTTGCACATCCACAACGATATTCTCGATGATGGCAATCTGATCCCCGAGCTCGAAAACGCACGGAGGGTATTTTTGGATTATGTTCGGTTCATGAAAAAGAACTACTAAAGGATCAAAGTGCCAAGAGGAAGACCGGGTGCGAGGCACAAGAAATTGGAAGAAAGTATGACGAGAGGTAGCTGTTGGCATGAGACCGATGAGGCAACCAGGAACGTGGATCGCCCATCTTGTTAATGATTTATTAGCATACCTGTAGTTTTTATGGGAGGGGGTCTCTTGAACTTTCCTTTTTGACTTATTTTGTAGAGGCGCCGTGATGGTGGCATTGAGCTTCGCCGAGATTGGTCGTGTACAGTACTTGTCTAGCATTGCGGCCTTCTCCTTGACTTACTTTGAACTTTGACAAGCGTTTGACCACGCACGCCCAGATGGTACGCCTTGAGGGGTTTGCTGTCCAGCCACGTACGATTGAGGCCTACTACCCCGCCAGCATTGATACGAACAAACCTCAGTTCGCTTTCACTTTTCTTCTCGCCCTCTTGGTTTATTTTAATTTCTCTATCCTCGACCAGGAAGCACACAAGAATGGGAAAAAAGAAAACAAATAAAGGCAAAGCACAATACAACGACTCAGAATCACCATCAGACACCGGCATTGTACCAATGGCGCCTCGCGATATAGGAAAAAATCCAACTACTGAGCTTACTGAAGCTCTCAAAAGGTAGGGCTCTGTCACTGCCAATATTCAAGCTCGCGATTACGCCCGGCTATCGCATCTCAGTCGACGCTAACATCCGGGTTGTTGACTGTCGAAGCCTTTTTGTGAGCGGTGACTTTTCGGATCTCGTCATTTCGTGCCAAGGTCATCAGCACAATGTACACCGCGCTGTTGTGTGTTCACGATCGGACGTTTTCTCGCGTATGGTGAAAAGTCCGATGAAGGTAGGGTGCAGTTCCTTCTTCTTTGCTCGCGGCCGCTTGTACTCGCATGGTTTTCATTGTGTTGACCCATTTTTTGAGCAGGAGTCCAGCGGTGTGATTGATCTTCCTGACGACGACGCTCAAGCTGTTGATGCCATGGTGCAATACTTTTACAACTTGGATTACGAACGTGATCCAGGTGGACTGATTGAAGCAATGGGCCACAAACCACATCACGAAATTGTTCTTCATGCCAAGGTATACCTACTAGCCAGACAGTATATGGTTGACGGCCTGAAGAACCTGGCATTGAAGAAGTTCTGGCGTGCCACAATCGACGAATGGGATGACACGGCTTTTCAGAAGGCAGCAGTGGAAGTTTACGAATGGACGAACGAATCTGATGAGGAATCTGATGAGGAATTCCGCAAAACGATAGTCGACAGACTATACGACCATATATCCATTTTTACCAGAAACAAAATGACGCCAGAGTTTGCGGCCACAAGCAGCCTCCTGATAGACGTCATCAAGCGCCTCTAGGGATGGCGTTACTAATGACAAGACTCCGGAGTTGAGCCAGAAGAATACAGAGGAACATGGAGGTAGCCACTATAACGATCTATAAGGATAGTCTCACATGGTTTTGATTCTCTGTTGAAGTATCGTGCTTTGGTATTTTACCCTGTTCTGTTGTCGCTGGGTTTGGCTTTCTTCTCTCTTCTTGTGTTTGCTTTCCTCGGAATCGGAGAGGATTTCGACAGAGCTGAGCTGGGGTGGCACCGCATTCCAGGGCGCTGCAGCCAAGGCCTACGAATATACAGACGAGAGCGACCAAGAGCTCCGAGCTGTCGAACAGGTGTACGATGACAGGCACATCTAGGATAAAGACGAATTGGTCCCCCGGTTTGTAGCCACGGGCCTCTTGGTGTTAGATTACATCGAGTACATGAATATCCTGAGCAGACAGCCAAACCGAGCTTCACAACAGACCCTTTATTAACCAAGTACAAGAAAAAAGAACAATAATTGGCCGTTAGTCTGTCGGTCGTGAACGGACGGATTTCTTGGTGGGCCATGTTGGCTGGCGGGGCTCAGCCTCGCCCAGTCTCGAGGGTGCGCTAGCCGCATACCGGCAAGATGTCGCGAAAAGTCAGCGTGGGGCGGACAGAAAAAGCTGGTGCCTAGCGGGGGATGTGTGGATTGTTACGTGGACAGCGAATAGGCTGCGGGATGTTGGGACAGGGCTGAATTGGGCAGGTGCTGACCGTTGGCACCTTCCCTGGGTTGCGCCATGTTTCTGAGCCTGTTGAAAAGCAGGCCAGTCCCCAAATACTCGTAAAATGAAGGCCAGACAGATTGTCTCTTTTTTTTTTTGCGTGTTCCCTAGAAACCCGAATTTCACTCCTCCCCTTCCTCCCCCCCTCAACTAGTTACTCTGTCTCTCTCTCTCTCTCTCTCTCTCCTGCGCGTGTAAGCCAAGCATCATCAATCACCGCGCGCCGTGAAGAATGATTTCGCCCGCGTCGTCTACGGCGGCCGAGGAAAAGAGCCGCCTGGAGCACCACTACGAGAAATTGGCCCTGGCCCAACGCGAAAGCCAGATCGAAGTGAGCGATGCCGACGCCTACGGCCACAGCGCGGAGAACAGCAGCGGCAGCCATGTGACGAGCATCACGGCTGCTGGGCCCTCCTCCTCGCCGCACGGGGCCGAATTGGCCGGGAACGGCGACGGGTCGGTGTCGTTGCCGAGCTCGCCGGTGTCACCGGTGTCCGCGGGGGCCGTGTCGCCAAATGCGTCGGCCGCGGTCAACGGCAAGTCTCTGCCGCCCTACTATTCGGGCCCGTCGTCGAGCGCCCATGCGGCGGCCATCCAGCGGCAGATGGGGGGCCGCCGGAACAGCAGCATGACCAGCATCAACGGCAGCGGCGGCGGCGACAGCGGCGGCTATGGCCATGACGGCGCCCCCCGACGGTACCCGGGCCTGCCGGCGATCGACTACCGGATCTACAGCCCGCCGCTGTTCACGCTGTCGTCGGACAAGACGACGCTCAAGTCGAACGCGCCGTACCTGTCGGCGTCGGTGGCGGCGCTGACGACGCTGATGCGGCAGCAGGCCAGCGTGCCGCCCAAGGCGCAGGTGCACATCACGGGCAAGCGCGGGCGCAAGGTCGACTTTGCCGTCAAGCTCAACCTGATGAGCCTGCTGGTGCCGGACGGCGACCGGCGGCAGCTCAACTACGTGCGCTGCGTCGGGACGGGCGAGCTGGCCATGCGCGGCAGCAGCGCCAAGAAACCGACCCTCCTGCCGGACCCGACGCAGTTTGACCGGACCACCGTCAACGTGGCCAGTGCCGACTCGGTGGCCGCACGGAACGCGGCTGCTGCTGCCGGCCTTGGAGGCGGCGACCGCAAGGCGCATCTTCTTCTGAACCCGACCGGCGATGCGCTGGAAGCCTGGTGCCGGCTGTTTGTGGAGGACCGCGCGTCTGTCAAGGAGTTCGTCATGGAGCGGCAGGTGGCCAACATGGACACGAACTGGATGGAGGGCCAGATCCGGAGCATGGTGGCGACGACGGGCTACAAGGGCCAGGTGCACGTGACGTTCCCGGTGACACACGCGCGCGTGGTGGTGCAGAGCCCGGACAAGCTGAACAAGGTGTTCAGGGCGGTGGTGGCGCTGGTGGCGGGCAGGAGCACGTACGAGGTGGTCAAGGCGGTGTGGCCGTTTGCGACGCACCGCAACGGCGACTTTGACCGGGTGTGCGCGGTGCAGAGCGAGGAGACGTGGTGGAAGGAGTGGCGCGACCCGATCCTGTACGCGATCAGCACCAAGCGTCGCGGCTGGGTGACGAACGAGGACAAGCTGGAGGCGCTGATGGAAGGGGTGGGCAAGGGCATCACGCAGGTGGACTGGGGGTCGGAGATGGAGTGAAGTCGGGGGTTTTGAGAGTGTGGGTGGTAATAATTGATCCGGAGGAGATCCAAGTCCAGCTGGTTGCATAGCCGTATCCATTCATTTGAAGCGTTGGCGTTTGGAGTCTTTTGGGGGGGGCCATCACCTTTTCTTCATTCTCAAGTCTCAATAGTGTTTTTTGGATTATCATTCGTTTTCCGTATAATTTTTTTTGGAATACCTATTGGGGGGGGGGGGGTTGTCAAGAATTACCCTTCTTCTTGGATCGCTTTTTTCTCTTCACCACTGGACAGTGGCCGTATCTTGCCCGTTCTGTCCCGAGTTTGCTGAGCTGACTTTGACGTTGGTTAGTTCTTGTCTTCCCGTTGCGCCAGCTCTACGAGAGGCAGCTGCTCTAGCTTGGATGCACCAGTTTGAGGCTGAGTTCTGCTGATATCCACAGCTAATCCGATCTAACTCGGCCGCACTTTTCGTTCTCACGACTCCGCCACCATGGCGTTTCGGTTTGACTCACAGCTGAAGCAGCCTCTATACCAAAAATCTGTCCCAAGTGAGTCATTGCCCGCAGGGGCCGGGAACAGCAGCCAACCAAGCTTCCCCTGGGTTCCGCTTCTGGTGCTAGCCTCGTAGGGGTTCACTAACACGCAGCGGACTGACAGGGCCGAAAGCTGACTTCCGACATTCCATGCGAGAATGCCGATCTTCTGTATATAGAAGAACTGTCCAGCATAACACGAGAAGCAGAAAAAACAACAAGACCAACAACGACCAAGGAAGGCCGACAATATCGCATCTCTCCTCGTTCGACTGCGCACTGCCTCTGCTTTCATTAGCTATCAACAACATCCCACCAAAGCCCAGAGAAACAATAGCCAGCCATGGCGACCCCTGAGGCTGCTGCTGGGGCAGAAGAGCCCCGGCAGGTCTCGTATGAGTGCAACTCGCACAACACGGCGCTGTGCTTGGTTCCGCCAGAGAGCACGTGGACTGCCGTGGAGCATCTTCGGGCTCTCTACGACAAGTCGTACCAAAAATGGCCGCCACACGTGAATCTGCTGTATCCCTTTGTGCACCCGGAGAGCCTGGACGGCGCAGCCAGACGGCTCCAGACGGTTCTCGCCGAGGACGGCAAGAGCAGTGCCAGCGGCATCGACATCCGCCTGGACACGGCCGGCGTGTTCCACCAGCGACACGAAAAGACGCTGTTTCTGCACGACGGCCGCGAAGATGGCAGCCTGGCGCATCTCCGGCAGCTGCGGGCCTCCCTGGTGGCCGCTCTCGGCGGCAAGCAGGGCAAGCAGGGCAAGGAGCAGCAAGACCAGCAAGACCAGCACGACCAGCCGTACCAGATGCACATGACCGTGGCACAAAGCGACGCCGCAGCCAGCCGTGCCGACGGCGATGCGGCGGCGCCGAAGGACACGCAGGGCCATGCCCACCGCTTCCTCCGGCACAAGGTGGAGCGGCTGCCTCCGGTGGCGTGGCAGGCCGACCGGCTGCACATCCTCGTACGCGAGCGCATCAGCGCGCAGGGCGGCCACCGAGGCGAGCCCCCGGCCACGTCGACCGGCCGGGCGACCAGCCGGATGCGTCTCTGGGGCGTCTTGCACATGGCGGACGGCCGGCTGGAGAAGCTCGGCCGGCCCGCGCCGTTTTACAGCCCGGAGCCGCGTGGACACGAGGCCCACAGCGCGCTCGCCTTTGTGCCAGCCAGCAACCGCTGGGCGCGGCTGTCCACACAGGCTCTCTCCTCTCCTCCTCCGTCGCCGTCTCTCAGCATCGCCAGCTACAACGTCCTGGCCGAGTTCGAGTGGCCGCCATCACAGCGCCGCGTGCCGCTGCTGGTCCGCAGCATCCTGTCGGCCCAGTCGGACGTGCTCGCGCTGCAGGAGGTCACCGACCACGTTCTCAGCGCCCTGCTGGCCGACAGGGGCGTGCAGGCCGCGTACCCCTACGTCTCCCACGGCCCGCCCGACCAGCCCGACCTCGAGCCTCTGCCGAGCCTCTTGAACGTGGTCGTGCTCAGCCGGCATCCGTTTGTGTGGTCGCGCCTGGACTTTCACCGGCCGCACAAGAGTGCCATCATTGCTCGGTTGGGAGGCTCCGACGACCGAACTGCCGGCATCGCCGGTGCCGTTGTCGCCGCCGTCCATCTGACCCACGGCCTGACGACGGGTTCCGTGGCAGCCAAGCAGCTGGAGATCCAGACGCTGATTGGCTGCCTGGACCGCGCGCTTGGCCCGTCTGCCGACCCCGTGGTCCTGGCCGGCGACTGGAACATCCACACGTCGTCCTTGGCCATGGACGCCGCCGTCGAGCGCCGCACCATCACGCCCGAGGCGGCGCAGCTCGCCAAGACAGGACTGGATGCGCTGCTCGCCGGCGCCGGCTATGTCGACGCCTGGTCGGCACGGCAAGCCGCCGGCGATGTTGATGACGACGACGAGGAGGACGGAGACGAGTATGGCGAGTACGACTACGGCGGATGCCACCAGCAGAAATACCCGGGCGAGGAGGGCGCGACGTACGACACGCTCACCAATGCTCTGGCGGCACAGATCACCGGCCATGGTCTCAACAACCGGCCGCAGCGGTTTGACCGCATTCTGGTGCGCCGTCCAGCCCAGCACGACGATGGCGACGAAGACGACGGGCCGACGAAAAACAAAAAGAGCAGCCAGGTCGGTCGCAGTCGGTTCCGGATTGCACACTTTGGCAAGTTTGGCTATGCGGCGGGCGATGCCGACGACACGGAGCCCGACAGCTATGCGAGCGACCACTGGGGCATTCGGTGTGTGCTGGAACGGGTCGACGAGGGGGCGGAGGACTCCACAGAAGAGGTTGACGAAGACTACGACGACGACGATGACGACGACGACGACGACAACGGCGAGGTGCTGGCCCATGCGATGGCCGACGTCGAGATTTGTAAAGATGGCGAAGATGGCGCAGAGCATACCGAAACGGCAGCCACGTACTCGGACGAGATCGCTCCGCTGGTCGTCCCGGTGGTGCCCGTCAGGGCGGCCTCGCCGGCGACGCGGGCGGACGGCCGCTCGACAGTGGAAGCCGCCCTCGCCGCCCTCGGTGCCATCCCCTCGGACGATGAGACGGCCGCCCGCAAGCACGCGCTCGACCTGCTCCGGTCGATTCTCATCCTCGACTCCGACACACTTATGGGAGCTGGTACCGATGCCGGAGCCGGAGCCGAGGCCGGGACCGATGCCGCCGGGGCCGGGGCCGGTGCTGCCGCAAAAGACGTCCGCCGCCAGCTCGTCCTCGTCCCGGCCGGCTCCTACGGTCTGGGCGTCTGGACCCCAGCGTCCGACGTGGACTGCCTGTGCATCGGCGCCTACGCGCCGTCGACGTTTTTTGCCCTCGCCCGGCAGCGTCTCCGGGCAGCAGCAGCCGCCGCAGCAGACCCTGCCTCTGTCAAAATCATCCGCCGCGTCCAGGCCCACACGGGCACCATGCTGGAGCTCGAGGTGCACGGCATCCGCATGGACCTGCAGTACTGCCAGGCGCCGCTGCTGGCCGAGACCTGGCCGGCCGTGCTGGTGCTGCCGCCGTCGCACGAGGCGCTGCAGCAGTTGTCCCCCCAGACGCTGTCCAAGCTCAAGGCCGTGCGGGACGTGTACTATCTGCGGAAGTCGTTCCCGCCCTTGCCGTCCCCGTCGTCCATCTGCACGGCCGCCCACTTTGGCACGGCCCACCGGGCCATCAAGACCTGGGCGTGCCACCGCGGCCTGTACGCCGCCCGGTTTGGCTACCTGAGCGGCATCCAGATTTCCGTTCTTCTGGCGCGGGTGATGAAGCTGATGGACCGGGATGCGACTGACGACAACGACGCCGGCGACAACGACGCCGACGAGAAAAAAACATACACCCTCCCCGACATCCTGACCACGTTCTTCCACCACTATGCCCACTTTGACTGGGCGACCCAGATGGCCTTTGACCCCTTTTTCCACCGCGACCGCCGGCCGTACCGGCCGACCGCCCGCGAGCCCATGGTCGTCCTGGGCTTCCACCGGCCGCAGCTCAACACCGCGGGCGCCGCGTCGGCGCCGTCGGTGCACGTCCTGGCCGAGGAGTTTCGGCACGCGGACCGTCTGCTGGGGGAGGGGGGCATCACCTGGAAGGAGTTTTTGGGTGGGGGTCCTCCAGGAGGAGGAGGAGGAGGAGGCCTAGGAAGCCCCGGCGGTCCCGCCTCTGTGTACGATCCTGGTCTCCCCCCCGGCGCCGCCGCGTTTGTCCGTGCGTACCGCACCTACGTCAAGATCGACCTCCAGTACTGGGGCCTGTCGCTGCGCCGCGGCGCTGCGTTTGTCGGCTGGCTCGAGTCGCGCTGTGTGCTCTTGCTGGTGGATCTGGCCAGGCGACTGCCTGCCCTCCACGCCCGCATCTGGCCCGGCCGGTTTATGGAGGGGCGCGAAGAGCGAGAGAGTGCCGCGAACGCGAGCCCCGGCGGCGTGGTGGGAGGCGGCGGCGGCGGCAGCGGCGCATCGCGCCAATACCAGGGCTTCTACCTGGTCGGCCTCGACCTGCCCGCCACGATGCCCCGCGACGAGCGCCAGCGCGTGCTGGGCGCGCTCCTCGGCATCCTCGACACGTTTGCCAAGCAGATCCAGCGCGGCGGCGAGAACCAGTCGTATGACCCGCAGTGGCAGTGGCTGGGCGTCGGCACTGTGAACCGACAGGATCTGTGGCCGGACGTCCTGCGGTTGGACCACCGGCCGTGGGGGCGGTATGCCGTGGATGGCGAGGCGGAGGACGACGACGACGACGACGACGGCCAGATGGCCGAGCAGCAGGAGCAAGATCCGACCGCCTTTGCCAAAGACGACGACGACAACGACGAGGGGGATCCTCCCCACCGGGCTCCGGCCAAGACCAAGAAGAGCACCGGCAAAGGCGGCAAGAAGGGCAGGAAGGGCAACAAGGACAACAAGGACAAGAGCCAGAACAGTGGCGACACGGCGGCCGAGCCGGGTGTGCCGGGCCCAAAGTTCCGCACGGCCCAGGACGTCATCCAGCGCATGCGCTGGGACCCGCACCTGGACCGCAGCGACTACCTGGTCGGGTACGAGGACCGGTTTGCGGGGCCGCAGGAGCGGCCTCTGGAGGCGTGGAAGTCGGAGCAGACGGACGAGGAGTTCATCCCGCAGCACCGGGTGCTGTACTTTAAGCGGCGCAGCGACGGGGTGGTGGTGTGGGACCGGAAGCTGCGGAAAGACGATGTATTTGGGAGTGGGCGGAGGAGGGGAGAGTGAGAAGGAAGGAAGGCGAGAACGTGTTGCAAAGAAAGGACCACAAGTTGTGTTCTCGAGTATAGAGAGCCTGCAAAGCAGTCGATATCCATGTACGTTGACCAACTTTGAATAGCCACACCACTTCAGTCGTCCAGCAACAAGCCGAACAAACCAAACAAATCAGACAAATCAAACAAATCAGACAAATCAAACAAATCAATACAAACTATGGGGTATCTTCCAAAAGCAATCTCCCCTTGCTTTGCATGCTCTTTCCAGTCTCCGTTCGCACGATCCACTCTCCAGTCTCACGTCTCCTCGCCATCAACGTCTTTGGATAGGACCGTGCCTGCCTACATTCCTGTCCGATTCATGCCTCGACCATTTCTACATCCACGCCGGCGTCCTCTTGCTCGTCATCGTCGTCGTCGTCGTCGTCGTCGTCGTCGTCGTCGTCGTCCTCCTCCTCAATCTCCTGCTTCACCGTCCGTGCTCGCGCGGCCGCCGCGGCCGCCGCCATGGCCGCCTTCGTCTCCGCCGCCCGCGTCTCCCACTCGCTCCGGTACACCAGCCGCCCGCGCCAGTCGCGGCCCGGGTCGTAGAGCTCGTCCAGCGGGAAGCGCCGCACGGGCTTGCCGCGGTTCTTGGCCAGCTGGGCGCGGACGCGCTGGTCGTGGGCGGCGGCGGCCTGGGCAGCGGCCTGGGCGCGGGCCCAGACCGCGGGGGGGAGAGCCCCTGGCCCCGTCTTTTCTGTCCCCGTCCCCGTCCCCGTCCCTGTCCCCGCCTTTTCTGTCCCCCCCCGCCCCCCGCCCACCAGCATCCACAGCTTCTTCTCCTCCTCCCACCCGGCCGCCAGATCGGCGTCCTCCGCATCCTCCTCCTCGCGCAGCTCGGCCTGGATGCGGCTCTTGGCACTGGAGCGGTAGCTGTTGGTGTTCATCGAACCCAGCGCGGTGTAGTGGACGAGCTCGTTGAACTCGGACTGGACCCGCTCGTCGTACGTGGCGGCCACGGGACCCATCCTCTCGACGTCGCCGCCCTCGCCCTCGTCCTCGTCGCCGTCTTCATCCTCGCCCTCCTCCTCCTCCTCCTCCTCCTCCTCGCTGCTGTCTCCCTCCTCCTCCCCCTCCTCCTCCTCCTCCTCACGCCGACCAAATCCGTCGTCAAACCTGGTGGGAAGCAACTCCTTCTCCACTTCGTCAAAGGTCATGGGATCGTACCACGCCGTCCCGTCCGTTCCGTCGTTTCCGTCGTTTCTGTCGTCGGCCTCCTCCCAACTGAACCCCGGCTCGGGCGGGGCACCGGGCCGCAGCTTCGGCTTGCCGCCCCGCGGGCCCGGGATCATGTTCGCCTCCGCCCACCGGCCCCATGTGGTCAAGGTCGCTTCCGGCTCCCGGTACACGCGCAGGTTCAGCCGTCGCGCGCTGCGCGCCCAGAACGAGCGGCTGTTCCCGGGGAGGTCCAGCGACTTCACGGCGGCGCGCACGTCGCGCACCCGCACCACCTTTTTGTAGCGCTTGTCGAGGGCCCGCATCTGGCGGACGCGGGACTCGGCGCCGTAGAGGGTGGCGGCGACGAGTCGGCGGATGAGGTCGAGCGTGTAGCAGTACATGTCGTCGAGGGCCGTGTGGCGGATGGCCGGACGGCCATCACGGCTGGTGATGTCGTTGACGTGATGGTTTGTCTCGGGTTTTTTTTTGTTGTTGTTGTTGTTGTTGTTGTTGTTGTTGTTGTTGTTGTTGTTGTTGTCGTCGTCGTTGTCGTCGTCATCGTCATCGTCGTCGTCGTTCTCCAGCTCGGCAAGAGCGGCCGCCGACACGGACGGCATGGAGACCCAGTTGTTGTCGACATCGCGGCTGTTCATGAAGAAACGCTCGGCCATGGTAAGCCATTCCGGCACGCGAAAGAAGGCGAGTGCAGGCGGCAGGTAGGGGTCGACAACGCGTTCCGAGTTTGCATGGGAGAGTTTGCCGTTGTTTGTGTGTGCTTGTTCAATGTCTGGAGGCTGGCCGTCTGTTTTCTCTGGCCCTTCTGTTCTTTCGGACCCTTCCGGCCCCTCTGACTCTCTTGGTGCCCCCGTCTCCTCAGATTCCCCAGACTCTTCCGACAGCTGTTCTGGCTGGTCTTCCGACTGTTGCTCGTCCAGGGAATCGCCCTCTTCCACCCGCCCTTCGCTCGTACTCGCCGCGGCTACAGTTTCGGCTGATGCTGCTGCTGCTGATGCTGCTGCTGCCCGCTCTTTCAGCACGGCCTGCTCCTCTTGCCGTGCCCGAAACGTCAGGATCGCGCAGTTGTCTGCCGTGATGGCCACGTCGCCCGGCTCGACGTAGCTCTTTGCGCCACGCCGATGGGGACGAACCGTCGTCCCCAGCTTGAGCCCCTCGTCGTGGATCTCCTGCAGCTCCAGCCGCACGGCCAAGTCGTCGGCCGCCTGTTCGAGGGCCCGGCAGCAGTCCTCGCTGATCTCGGCCGCCGCGGGGAAAGCGCTCAGAGGCGGTCGTCGAAGGGGGGGTCTCTTGGGTGGTTTGGTCAACGCCGACGTTGCCGTCATCGCCAGTACACCGCCCTCCGTCTCTCCCCGCCTCCGCGCCGCATCGGACCGCAGCAGATGCAGGTACTGGCTGATCTCGGCGTGGGACTTGATGCGTCGAAAGCGCTGCATGATCGCCTGGACGTCGTCGGGGCCGACCCGGGCCAGCACCTCGTAGAGCAGCGCCTTCTGCTTGGCCGTCCAGACGCCGAGCCCGACCTGGGACTCGTAGGGCTTGCCTGCGGCGGCGTCGCCGTCGGCCGGCACGGCATCGAAATAGGCGTCGTCGATCTCGAGGTTGAGCAGGCGCAAGTAGTCCTCGTTGAAGGGCGTCTTGTGGAGACGCTTTGTGCGTTTGGGCGGTGGCTGGCGCAGACAGTCGTCGACCGGCGCGTTGAAGAGGGCCGGCGGCCGTTTTCGTTTCCGTTTGTGCGAGGGCGGCCCGGGCAGCGCCTTTTGTCGGTGTTGTTGGTGTTGCCTCTCTTCCTCGTGCCGTCGCTTCTGGCGTGGCTTCTGCCGCTGTGCTGGTTGCCTTGGCCGAACATGTCTGGGACGTCCCGCAACGGTCTCGCTCGGCCGGCCTGCATTTGCGACATTGCCGTCTCCCTCTTCCTCGTTTCCCGGTTTCTGGCCAGCTGGTTTTGCCTTTTTCGCCGTCTTCGCCTTGGCTGGCTTGGCCGGCTCGGCTGGCCTGGCTGGCCTCGTTTCAGACTCTGGCTCAGGCTCTGGCTCAGGCTCTGGCTCTGGCTCTGGCTCCTCTTCCGAAGACGGCTCGTAGTCGCTGCCTTCGGACTCAACCACACGACGGCCATAGAAGTCAAGCTCCTCTTCCTCCTCATCGCCGTCCGCCTCTTCTCCTGCTTCTCCTCCTTCTTCCCCTTCCTCTTCACCCCTGGCCTCGCCAACATAGTCGTCGTCTTTCTCCACCTCTGCGATATCGCGAAGATGGACATCCTCTTGCTCATCTTCTTCTTTCACGTCTGCCCCTTGCTCATGCAGCACAGACGGGTCTCTCGACTGCGGTCGCGATTCTATTTCAACCACCATCATGCTGCTGCTCCGACGAGGACTCTCGTCCAATCCCGCGGTCACGGGCCCTTCCGGCCTCTCCCCATCGTCTGCTCCATCGCCAGGGTTCTCCTCGGAAGGCGGCTGTGAGCTCTCCACACGACCCCGTCTCCTAGTCGCAGGAGGCATCGTGCGAGAGCTCAGCTCATACCAAGACGAGAGGACGTTTTAAGCAGTGTTGCGTACAAATTGTTTTGCGTCCATGACCGGGGGTGGCTGGAGAGCTTGAGGGATGGATGACCCGGATGGGACTGGGGTTTTTTTTTGGTGAAGTCGAGATTTGAGATCAGAGCTAGTTAGTGTCTGCAGACCAGCTAGTTGGCATACTAAAAAGGTGTGTTTGCAGCCCACTGAAAACGCGCACGTGACTTCGCGACAAGTCACTAGCATCAGCCTTGTTTGAACGACATTCCGTCTTTTTTTTTTTTTTCAAGGCTCTTTTTTTTGGACCCTCCCGCTTCTGCCACAAGCAACAGCAAGACAAAGGGCTATCTTCACTTTCGTGTGATGAAATGGTGACACCGGCACCATGGCGCTCAGGATGGCGGGCCGTGTTGGCAAGGAGCCGTTACGGGAGCCATCCTCGCTGTGTCTTTTTTGCTCCAGGTTCTTCCTCTTCCTTCTCACCCCCCATCGCATCTCTCGTCGCATCGCCGGTCTCCCCCCCCTTCGCGGCCTCCTTTTCCTCCACGGCCTCTCGTTCGTCGTCCTCCCCGCCCCCCATCCGTCGCGCCCCGCCCTCCTCGTCTCCTACTGCTCCCATCCTCCTTCGCGACTACCAGGAAGAATGCATCCAGTCTGTCCTGGCGTCGCTGGCCCGCGGCCAAAGACGCCTCGGCATCTCGCTGGCGACGGGCGCCGGCAAGACGGTCATCTTCACGCAGCTCCTGGACCGCGTCCAGCCGGCGCATCCAGACGCAGACCAGACGCTCATCCTCGCGCACCGCCGCGAGCTCGTCGAGCAGGCCGCGCGGCACTGCACGCGCGCGTACCCGCACAAGAAGGTGGACATCGAGATGGGGTCGCTGCACGCGAGCGGCACGGCAGACATCACGGTGGCCAGCGTGCAGTCGCTGACGTCGGGCACGCGGATCGACAAGTTCGACCCGGGGCGGTTCAAGCTGGTGCTCGTGGACGAGGCGCACCACATTGTGGCGCCGGGCTACATGAAGGTGCTCGAGCACTTTGGGCTCGACGCGAAGGTGTCCGCCGGGGGGGGCGTGGAGGAGAAGGAGCAGGAGGAGCAGGAGGAGGAGGAGGCAAGCCAAGAAACGGCTGGTGCAGCCCCCCCCCTCGGGATCGGGCATCGGCCGGCCTTGGTGGGCGTGTCGGCGACGCTTTCGCGCTTCGACGGGCTGGCGCTGGGCAAGGCCATTGACGAGATTGTGTACCACAAGGACTACGTGGACATGATCGGCGACGGCTGGCTGTCGGACGTGGTGTTCACGACGGTCGAGTCGACGGCGGACCTGTCGCGCGTGCGGACGAGCGGCGGGGCCGGGCGCGGCGACTTCCAGCAGGCGGACCTGTCGCGGGCGGTCAACACGCAGACGGTCAACGAGATCACGGTGCGGACGTGGCTGGCCAAGGCGCACAGCCAGGGCCGGCAGTCGACGCTGGTCTTCTGCGTGGACCTGCGCCACGTGGCCGACCTGACGGCGACGTTCCGGCGGCACGGCGTCGAGGCGCAGTTTGTCACGGGCGAGACGCACAAGGTGGAGCGGGCGCAGCGGCTGGAGGCCTTCAAGGCGGGCGCCTTCCCCGTGCTCGTCAACTGCGGCGTCTTCACCGAGGGCACCGACATGCCCCGCGTGGACTGCGTGGTGCTGGCGCGGCCGACCAAGTCGCGCAACCTGCTGGTGCAGATGATCGGCCGCGGCATGCGGCTGCACGCCAACAAGACCAACTGCCACGTCATCGACATGGTGTCCAGCCTCGAGACCGGCGTGGTCACGACGCCGACCCTGTTCGGGCTGGACCCGGGCGAGCTGGTGGCGGACGCGAGCGTCGAGGACATGCGGACGCTGCGCGAGGCGCGGCAGCAGGCCGAGGAGGAGCGGCAGGGACAGGTGGAGGCGGCGGCGGCGGCAGAACGGGCGCCGCCGGGCGTGCCCATCAGCAGCGTCCGCTTTACAGACTACGAGTCGGTGTACGACCTGATTGCCGACACGTCGGGCGAGCGGCACATTCGCCTGCTCAGCCGGCACGCATGGGTGCAGACGGGCCGGGCGCGGTATGTGCTGAGCGGCCCCACGGGGACGTATCTGCGGATCGAGCCGATCGAGGACGAGCGCGACGAAGAGGCGGACGAGGCGGACGAGGCGGACGAGGCGTACATGCGCGCGCACTGGGAGGGCTACGAGGAGCGCTCGGCCCGCGGGGCCGCTCCTGCGGCGGCGGCGGCGGCGGCAGCTGGTGCCCTGTTCCGGGTCGTCGAGGTGCGCGCCCTGCCGCCGGGGCTGTCCAAGAAGTCGCCCTATGCGGCGCCGCGCGAGGTCTGCCGGGCGCCGACGCTCGGCGACGCCGTGCACGGGGCCGACAACTACGCGTCCAAGATCTTCCCGCGGCCGTTCATCTACCGCTACCAGGGCTGGCGCCGGGGTCCGCCGACCACGGGCCAGCTCGACTTTGTCAACAAGGTGCGCGACAAGAGCCAGCCGCCGCTGACGGCGGACGACATCGACCGCGGCACGGCGTCCGACATGATCACCAAGATCAAGCACGGGGCGCGGGGGCGGTTTGCCGACCTGGCCGCGGCACGGCGACGACGCGACCGCGAGGCCTCCGTGCAGGCGCGCGCGGCGGCGCAGCGGCAGCGGGAGCTGGTGTCCGTAGGGCCATTGGCAGCCTAGGTTGGGGAGCGTGCGCTCGCGGGAATGGAATTTGCCACCGGCTGGGTTCCGCCAGAAAGGACGGACCGGTGTACGATAGTGTAGAAAAAAGCAGAAAAGCAGAAAAGGCAGAAAAGGCAGAGAAGAATAGGCAGACTCCCAAGGCAGACACCCACGTATGATCCTGCTCCCCCCAAAAAGGGCACGTTACTTTCCAGTCACTCGGCTCGTCACGCTGTCCCCGAAAGAACACAGAACCCTAGTATCCCACGTTTCACAAACAAGGCTGCCAAAAAGGCGCCGCAAGCGTGCGCCGACACCGGCCGTGATTGGCTGGTGGCCATGGGGGGGCCACAGCCTGTTTTCTCGTAATGCCTGCACTTGTCTCAGCTCGGCCGTAGGCCTCTGTCTCAGTTGGGTACTTTCTGTCTTTCTTTTTTTTCTTTTCTTCTTTTTCTTTGCCTGCGGCTTGCTTCCGCGTCCTGGCTGTCCTCTCTGTCCTCTCTGTCCTCTCTAAGCCCGTCTGCGGCTTGCCAGGCAGCCACCCAGCGTGACCCGGGGCAGCGCTGCCCGGTGGTCGGCGCAACAGCGAAAGCCACAGCGAGCCCAAGCCAGAAGCCGTCGGAAAGGCACGCAGGATGCCCGTCTTCCGTCCTCCTCGCGGCGGCGCTGCCTCGCTGCGTCGTTGCGTCGGTCGACTTCGTGGGGGTCCTGCTGCCCAGCCAATGCCCGCTCTTTCCTCTTTCGGCAGCCGTGAAGCTCGCAACCCAGCCTGGCCATTCGGGTGCTTTCCTGGCCTGCCGCCGTCGGCTCCTCCTGCTGGCTGCTTCTGCCTCGTCCCTGGACCAGCGCACGCCTGTGGGTTGCCTGCCTGGCCCTTCGCTGCCCCCTTTCCCCCGGAATTGCTCACACGTCCTCCACCATGCCCGGTCGTTCTTGCCCTTTCAAGCTCGCTGCCGGCCCCCTCCTTCCTTCCTCTTCCTGCATGGCGTTCGTCCCGGCTTGCAGGATACGTTGTCACAGGCTCCACTTAAACTTTTCTGTCCTCCCTCCAAGGTGGCTGTTGTCTCTCATAAATTTTTATTTTCCTTAATTTTTTTTTGCATGTGCTGTTACGTGCACGCACGCACGCCATATAAACCAATATTTTTTTTTACCCATCGTTTTTTTTTTCCCTTGTGTGCGTGCTGTGTGAGTGTGTGTGTGTGTCCTGCGTTTTGACCTTTCTTCCCCCCCCTCCCCCCCCCTGCTCTTCACGCCCTTTGACATCTGCTTCACGGTCTCCCTTTGGCCTCCCAGGACGTCGTCAGCCTTGCAGACTTGTCTCTTGACCATGCCCTCAGCCACGGCCTCGGCCCCGTTCTCCTCGACCACCGCTGCCTTCGCTGCCGTCTCGTCGTCTTGCCTGCCCAAACACGTCTCGCCCAAGAAGAAGATCACGAGCCTCCCCAGCCTTACGAGCCTCCCCTGCCCGGCCAGCAACCCCGGCACAAGCAGCAGCAAGCCCTGGCACCACCACCACCACCACTTCTTCACCGTGCCTCCTCCTCCTCATCGCCGCTCGCCGCCTCCTGCTCTCTGTCCCCGCCCGACTTCGGCCCCGTCTTGCGAGACCCTGTCTGCTATGATCGACAGCAAGCCCAAGAAGGCTGCCCCGGCCTTCCTCCGCCGCGTCTCCTTCCACGGCATCCACGGCAGCAGCACCAGTGCTGCCCCCAACGCCGCCAGCAGAGGCACCAGCCAGCCTCGCATCAGCCATCGACGGACCACGAGCTGCAGCCGCGCCTCCTCCAAGAGCCGGGCACGGAACATCATCCGCGACCTTGTTGCCGGCAATACCATGCCCGACCACTCCTCCCTCCCTCTGTGCTACGACGCCAGAGACCAGCCCATCTATTGCTCGTCGTCATCGTCGTCGTCGTCGTCGTCGTCATCATTGTCTGTCACCTCGCCGGGACCTGCCCTGGACCCCTACCAC
Source organism: Raffaelea ambrosiae (assembly GCA_002778195.1). Taxonomy (NCBI): domain Eukaryota; kingdom Fungi; phylum Ascomycota; class Sordariomycetes; order Ophiostomatales; family Ophiostomataceae; genus Raffaelea; species Raffaelea ambrosiae. The sequence continues at coordinate 515,180 of PCDI01000013.1, forward strand.
GAGCAGACCCTGAAGCTCAAACACAAGGTCGAGCTCCACAAGGCCCGCCGCCAGATGCTCCTGGCCCACGCCGTCCAGCAGATGCAGCAGCTCGACAAGATCCGCCAGCAGATGGCCACCGTCCGCCGTTTCCAAGGCAGTAGCAGCAGCAGCAGCAGCAGCAGCGGCAGCAGCCACACCAGCAAGAACAAGACGAAGAGCAACGGCAACACCAACGGGTATGGAAACGGCAACAACAACGGCAGCACGGGCTGCAAGAAGCACACGGCTCCGGCACTACCACCAAACACTGACGGGGACATGGCAGACCTCAAGCAGACACTCCAGTGGAAGGCCCACATCATTGACGAGCAGCTGCTCCAGTTGGCCCACCATCTGGAGGCCGAGAACAAGGAGATGTTCCAGCTCTTCCTCAACATGATGGATGGCACTCGCCATGAGAAGTTTCTGGCCAAGATCAATATGCACAAGCTTCCCATACATATGGAGCAAGAGAATGGCCCAGCCCCTGAGCATGCCAACGGCTACAGAAACGGCCCCAGCGACGAAACCGCTTCCAGCAGTGGTGGTGATCCTGCGGCATATCCAACCGCCATCACTACCGGATACAGTCATGCCGCCCCCGTCAACGACCTGTCCGTGCCCGACTGGTTTGTCGAGCTGGAGACCCGCCACAACGTCCGACTGCTTAGCACCGACCGAACAACCCGTTATATCGAGCTCCTGAACAAGATTCACCGGCTGGAGAAGGAGATACAAGGGATCCAGAGCCTGGAGGAGGCGGAAGAGGTGTCGGCAGGTGTCGGCCAGCCTCTCGTGCCCGGGTTTGGACACGGTGGCGCCACGCACACCACGCACACCAATACCAAGAGCCCGGCAGTGCCTATTAGCGAGCCTGCCGATTGCGGAGACCCGCCCGCCTTTGAGCTGGAGCTGGGCAGCGAAAATGGCGATTTCCTAGAGAGGCAGCACCTCTCCTCTTGCCAGGACACGCGTCCGTCTTCTCGGATGCCGTCGAACACCGCCACCAACGCACACGAGCAGTATGAGCAACTCATGGCCGAGATCAACGCCTGCGCCTCTCTTGTTGCTCAGAAGGACAAGGACACTGTCATGTCCCGCATGGCCGCCGAAGCTGCGGCTGCCGCGGCCGATCTGTGCCCGATGCTCCCAGAGCTAGAGGTCCTGCATGTGAGTGCAACTTGATCATCCAACCCCTATCCCACTAGAAACACCTTTTCCGTTGCGTCAAGTTTTGTATGAGATAATACCTCTCCAAAGCACTGAACGTTGTCCCTCCCCAAATTGGAGGCAAATCTTGGCTAACTGGTGGTTCTTGGTGTGTCAACCAGGGGTATGACGTCATTGAATGGGCCAAAGAATGAGCATGGGACCCAAGGACAAAGCAGAGAGTAGACAAGTTAGCCCCGATATGCCAACAACACGGTTGTTTTCTCCTCTCTGTTTTTTCTTTCTCGTCCAATTTTCACATGATTCCTTTTCTTCTCCTCTTTGCATTTTTGATCGGAAACAATGGCGTTTCAAGGGAATAGAAAGTGGGGGTGGGCCAAACAAGGCTTGCATTTATTCCACATCACCAAGACTAGACAAAGTCTCTACTCATCTTAACACACTGCAGAAAACAAAACATTAAGAAAACAGACACCGGCATGGGAAATGGGAAAGAACAGACATGGGCAACCAGTGGACCGTCTGAAAAATAGAACAGCGAAAAGAGTAGTCGTCGGGTAGGAAGAAGCAGAGGAACTGAAGAGGGAGACGAAAAGATAGCCGAAACTTGCCATAAAAAAACGCTAAGGAGACCATCAGGCTAAGGAATTTTACATTTCTACATTTCTTCTCATTTTTTTTACTCTTCGTTGTTGGCATTGGAAGCAAGACCACCACAAGACAGAACAAGGAGGCTGCTAATAAGGAGGTGAAAGACAAACTAAGGGCGAATGCATGAGGGCTATGCGATTGCCGAAATCATAAGAACAGGCAGCATCCCAATGCACATGCAAGCACAGACTATTCGAAACCTTCAGTTGTGTTCATTCGTTGATGCCATTACTGAGTCGGCTTCACATTGGCCGTAAAAGAGGGATTTGTGGGAATAGAGAGAAACGGCACAAAAGAGGCCAGTCAAGTCATCTCTCTCTTTGATATTGATGTTGATGTGTCTACTACTGTCTAGCCTGCATATTTTTTGGGGGTCTTTCCTCCCTAGGGTTCGAATCCTGCTGGCTCCGGTATATAAACAATTGATAGCAAATGGTATCCTGACGTGTATCGCAAACTTTTTGTGTGTTCCTGGGCCTTCCACCAAGCAGACAATGTTCAGACAATGTTAATTCTTCCAAAGAAAGAGGTCTCCCCCAGAGGTCCTACACTCTCGACAGCCAAAAAAAAAAAAAAAATTTAGAAACGTAACAGTACCAAGTTCATTTGCTTGTCATCGTCCGTCTCTTTTTCCATGCATTTCATAATCAGGATGTGACATCATTGGCATTTCACCCGTAGCCACAAATGGCGGCCTCCGAGTGAAAAAGGAAGGGAGAGGGCATGACAAGACATCAGTAATGAGAGAAGATGAGTTGGCAAAACGAGAATCCCATATTGAATGAGGGAAGGCAAGAAAAATGTCGAGCAAAAATGCAGGGAATTCAATACACAAAACTGACGAACCAAAAAAAAATTCCATCACAAACAAATAAACAACGACCGGAGAGAGAGGGTATTTTCGCGCCAGGGTATATCCAGCCAAAGGGGGGTATTTTTTCGATTGGTTTTTTTCTCTTCTCCTGCAGTGTCTAACTGACGAAAGAAAAACAAATCAAAACGACTTGGGAGTATCAAAGAGCTTCTCTAACGGAATGGTCCAATGTGACCGGGGTATCCTGAATTGGTAGAATGAGATGTGGAAGGACGTCCGCTGTCCGCAGACTGTCGGGTATTGTGGCGAGGCGTGGCATCGCCGGGTTGGGGTATAGTCAATTTGTGGTGGTCCATGCCGTTGCTGAACGGCCGGATCAGCCAGGGATGGTCTTCGTCCGGGAGATTGACACCGCTGTCGTTCCACGGGTTGCGGTCCGCGTTGAAGCTGCGTGTCGACTCGATCGAGATAAGGGACGACTTGGACACGTTGCTTGATCCCTTGAAGAGCGAGTGCGACGACTGCGAGCTGTTCTTGCGCCGGTCCAGGAACGACGAGATCGACGACATGCTGCCGGGCTTGCGGAGACGGTCAAAGATCGTGCTGCGCTCGCGGGCAACCTCGTCGCCAAAAGCAGACTTGGTGGGAGAGTCCGTGGCCACGGCCGTGGGAGCGTGCTGGAGCAGCTTCGAGTCGAAGTACTGCAGGGACTCCTCGAACGTGTCTGATTTGGGCCGCGGAATGGAGCCCTTGACGACGGTAACTTCCACGCTGGCGGTGGCCAGCTGGGAGTAGAGGAACTCGATGGCATCCCGGAGCCCTCCGGCATTGTTTCGCGTGAATGTCCAGAGCAGAGTGACAGTGGAGCTGCCGTCTTCCGTAGTTTCGTCGGCGTTCTGGTGAACCGAAACAACAACCTCATGCTGCTGCTTCAACTTGGGAACCAGATCATGAGCAAACTCGGGAGACTCGAGATACTTGATCAGCGCAGGAGTGCGCACGATGACGAGTTCATGGTTGTCGGGAACCATTCCCTAGATTGTCTGTTAGTGGAGGCAATTCTACCAGTCTGACGAGGGACCAAAAGGGGGTCCAAAAGGGGAGGAAGGGTGGCACGCACAAGGAATTCGTCCACGCATTGCGGGACCTGCCACTGCGGACCAGTGACAGTAACTTCATCGCTAGCCTGCTCGGTGCTGGGGAAACTGATCTTGCAGTTCCACTTCTTCTCCAAGGTTTCCAAATCGGGCAACCGGGCAAGCAGCTGGCGATGGTACAACCGGTCCACGTTGACGATTTGAGAGGTGAACTCAGAGTCCTGCGTAAGAATCGTTAGCTCAGCGCCCCCCTGCACGGGTACGAGATGACCCATCTTGAGAGGGGAAAGACTGCACGTACCACTCGATCGACCATCTCCAAAATCTCCGACTTGACAAGCTCGAGATTCTGAGCATTGCGGGCGGGGGTTCGGCAAATAACATTGTCGACCCGAATGTCGTCATCTTCGCGGCCAATGCCGCCCCTGTCCATAGCATTCGAGAACTTGACAAAGACAGAATGCTTTTTCATGATCCGCTGAATGTGTTGTCCCCCGATGCCAATGATACGCTTGTGGTACTGGTCGGGCACGTGGAAGGAGATGGAAGCCGGCATCTCCTGCTCCACAAGCGAGAGACCCTGCTTCATGGACTCATACGACTGGGCATTGACGTCGATGTTGAAATTGTATTCGCCAAAACTCTCGAACAAAATCTGCACATTGCCTGTAAATTCGTGGTTAGTGCCAATAAGTCAGACGGGGCCAGTGTAGTCATAGACTACTAGACTAGGGGTGAAAGTCTTACTCTGACCCATAATCTTGTTGATTTTGCCATTCTTCTTGCCGCTGACAAATTCCTTGTGCTCGTTGGCGAGCTCGATCTTGACCTTGATCTGGTAGGGTACCTGGATGGCAAACTTGATCTGCGACAAGACCATGAGAGCAGCCTTGACTGCGTCGTCCGAGCCGGTGATGCTAAATGCCCAGGCCTGGAAGGAGACATCGGCGTCAGAGTTGGCGCAGACCTCGCCAAGAATGGATTCTATTTCGGCCGGGTTGGGGGTCTGGCGGGCATCCGGCTGAGAAATGGCCCAGTAGCCGCTATAGAACTGGCCGGCTAGAGCCATCAGCTCACGGGCGGTACGCTCGGTATGCAGGTTCTCAGTGGCCTGGATGCGGACGGTGCTCTGCCTGGAGCCAAGGACCGGAAAAACGATGTTGGCGCCGTTGGCCTCCGTGATCTTGCGGACCTTGTCCATGCGATTGAGCAGGATATTGTCGATCTTTTCGGGAGGGACAATAATGTCCTTGAGGAACAGCCGAGTCCGAGAGAGTACTTCGTGTATCTTTTTCTTGGCAATGGCAATACTCTCCTGGTTGTCGCCGGTGATGAAGATCTCGTTGGGGTCGCGGACGCGGGCATTTGGCGGGCAGTAGCGCAGGACGGACGAGAAGGGAGGCGGCATGTAGATGGCGGTGCCGGTGGAAGACTCGACCAGCTTGATGTTCTTCCGGTTCCGGCCGCACAGCGGCTGGTGGAAAGAAGAGTCCAGGCGCAGAACATCGACAACTCGGTTCAACTGGGGCAGGTTTAGTATTGTGACTTTGGTTTGGGGGGGAGGGGGGGGGTCCTTTGTCAAGGTTGCTGAGCACTCCCCAGGCAGTGTCTCTGAGCTCTTCTCCCCCTCGTTTAAAGTATGCCTACCATTTGATCAATGTGAATGAGGACGCGCGTCTTTGCGTGCTCCGAGGACAGGATGTCGCCGTAGATGGCGACTCTCCATCGCTGGTCACGACGCAGCTCGGTGTCGCCGTTCAGACCGTCGACAATCGGGGTCAGCTTGGGGCCGAGAAGGAAGATGTCGACGCCGCAGTAAGCGGAAATGTTGTCCAGAGTGTCGGTGACGGTTTTCTTCAGGGTGCCGGCGGTGAGATCGGCGACCATGTCGCCGTTGATGTCGACAGTCGTGCAGCGCTGTACACCATGTTAGCAATTTGGTAAGCAGGCAAATTGAGCCAGGCAAAGAGAACAGTCTCACCAATGAAAGGGGCGTCTCGTTGAGAATGGTCTCGCGGGTGCGGTGGACGAGATCCGGGGCGCCCACCAGGCAGACGGACGTGACCTGGGTCTTGACATGCTTGGGAATGGCCGTGATGACGTGAGCCTCGATCTCCAGCGGGCTGATGGAGATGTCGTTGCACAGCTTGCTGAGGTTGGCGAGATTCTGTGCGTGGACGGGCAGGTCGTGGACGGGGACGTCGTCTGGGGCATCCTCGGGATGGGTCCAGCGGAGGACTGCATCGGTGGTAGCGTGGAGGATGTCCTCGGTGTCGGGCCCAGCCAGGTCGGATGAGAAGGGGATGTTGAACGAGTAGAAGATGGGGCTGTTCATCAGGGAGCCGGCTGGCGAGAGAGACGAGGCGGAGGCAGCGGCTCCGCCCTGGGGGATCTTCTGATGGGGGTTGATGCCAGGTATGGGCATGTTGGGAGGGCGGTTGGACATGCCAAAGTTGGGGCTCATCCTCTCGGACCAGTGACGCATGTTGAGATTCGCCAATTTATTCATGATGGGAAAGGGATTCGTAAAAAGGGTTCGGGGGTCTTTATGGGGGGAGCGCGGCGAGAACAGACAGGCAAGCGCTTTCGTACAAGGGAGAAAGAGAAGAGGGTATATCGGGTTCCGCTTGTATTTTTGGCTTGGGTTTTCTTTATTGAGCAGTCGCAGCAGCGGCAAAGGAAGGGTATCTCGGGTATCTCAAAGCGAAGGAACGAAGGCGTCGAGTGGAATCGTCGAACAAACACCGAAACAACAGAAAAAAGCCGCGTGATGGAAGGAGCAGAAGACGTGGTGGTCACTCGCAGTCGGATTCATGGAAAGCAGAGCCCAGAAATCACAAGCGAGAGGCCACAAGGACAGGTATCGTTTTCAAAACAAAAAAGAATAAGGCAAAAGGAAAAAGGAAGGAGAGATGGAGGATCCTGATCCGGAGAAGGGTGAGAAGTGGCGGCGACTGACGAGAGAAAAGAAAAGAGGCCGTTCGAGCGAGCTGGTCAGGAGCTAACGAAATCGGGACGCCGCAGGCTCGTCAGTAAGCGGATGGGCTGAGAGCGAAACGGCTGGCTGCAGGTACACACGACGCCCAGCAGATGGAGAGAGAGAGAGCGAGAACAAGCTGGAGTCGGAGAAGAGGTCGAAGACGGGGCGAAAAGCAGCGAAGCCAGGCTGAAATAACGGGTCCGTGCTTGCGGGCGCTGATCCTTGCGAGATGCCAAGAGAGGGCGGGCAGAGCAAAGACGAGCAGAGCCCTTGAAAGCAAAGTAAAGAGGAGACGGGGGAAAGAGAGGAGGAATGCGGAGGTGCTGACGGGGGAAGGAAGCCGAAAGCTCAAGAACGAAGCTTGGAAGAGGAGAAACGAGACGAAACGAAGAGGGGGGAAAAGCAGACGATGCAAAGGGGGCAGTGAGAAAACAGGGCAAGGGAGCAAAAGGGTGAAGGGGGACGAGGGAGGGGGGATGGGGGGGGGGAGGAAGGAGAGGGGCGTGTGAGCAAGACAAGAGAAAAAGGAAAAGAGGGAAAAGACAGAAGGAAGTATCGTGGGCTCGGATGACAGCCAAAGTCCTTGTTGTTTCCTCCTGTTCTGCAGCCGTTGGGAGGGAAATGCGAGTGTATCTCTTCGATCCGGGAATCCGGCAGCGTAGCGAAGAGAAGAAGAGGAAAGAGAGCAAGGGAGGGAAGAGGAGAAGAGACAGGAGAAGGGCGAGAAAGAGGAACAGATGGAAAATGGACGAATAGGGCAAAACGGCGACAGAGGCCAGAAAGGCCAGCGAAGGGACGGGATGGGCCAACCAGAGATGGAACCACCGATGGGCTAGCCAACCAAAACGGCCAGAAGAGAGCGACGGGTCAGAGGGAAAAAAAAATAAGAGCACCAGAACAAGACCGCTAGAAAAGGATCGGCCTGTGGAAGTGCGCAAGACACGCCCCCAGAGGCCAAAGTAAAAAAATATAAAATATAAAATATAAAATAAAAAATAAAAAAAACCCAAAACAACCAAAACAGCTACTGTAAAAAAGAAAACAGGCAGGAGCGACCCTGTGACTGCCTACCAAACAGCACCAACACACACCCTGAGCAGAAAAAGAAAGCGCGCCCAGCGAGAGGGACCAGGCAAGGAAGGAGCGCGCTAACTAGAGAGGCTAGTTCGAGCGCTGGACACGGCGAGAACGGTCGGTGTTGGGCAGGCGGGCAGTGGTGCTACGAGTCTCTTACTCGTAAGTAGCTACACGGTAGTTACTCTGTAGTTTGGCGGTGCAGGGGAACCCTGAAAGGACGGGGTGGGGACAGTCTCGCCAGACGCGAGGGCCACACTACGAGTCGCTATGCCAGCTGGTCACGGTAGACACGAGCATCTTACTACATAATAGCATGCATCTTACTATGCGCGCCCTGTCAGCGGAACCGTCGGGGCCAGCATGCCAGTCCGAGGGTGCACTGACCACTACAGCGCTACAGCACGGCACTGGGAGGCCGCTAGCGCCTCTCTCGCGTTGATTACAGACAGCATGTAACTGCTATGTAGTAACTAGTCCACATCTGCTTGGGTAAAAGGATCCAGCTGGACAGGAGACACACAACAGAAGCCAGAAGCCAGAAACAAAAGGCGAGAAAGAAAAGAAAGAAAAGAAAGCCAAAAAAAACCCGCGTTTTGCGTTAGTGCAGGAAGGACGGGCTGGCCAGGATGGGCTCCTTTTCTTTTCTTTTCTTCCCTCTTCGATGCTACTTCACACAACCTCGCACGCTCGCACAAAGACCATGTTTTTTTCTTTTCTTTTCTTTTCGGGTGTGGCTTTGCCTTGTGCCAGGCACATCGTTCTATTCTCGACTGCGAGCACCAGCAGCAGCCCGGGTCACGGGGCCCCGACAGGGGCAAAGTGCCCAAAAGAAAAAGGCAAAATAGCCAGTTGTGAACCGCGAGTCTGTCCTCTGTGCATAGCCAGCAAGTACGAGTACATAGGAACTACGAGTAGCGAGCTGAACAAGAGACATATGACGTCGTGTTGGTCTCTTGCCCCAACTAGCCCTTCGGATCGCCTTGCCATGTATCTTGCTATGCAACTACATACTGCGAGTACATACAACGGTACTCCGTACTTTTTTTTTTGTTTCTTTTGTTGGCTGCCTGCCTAGGGGGCCCTCTTCTGCTTCCTCACGCACACACACACACACACACTCTCTCTCTCTCTCCCTGTCTCGGGTCTTTGGTATTGGTCCGGTCTCTGGCATTGGCCCCCCCATTCCCGATCCACATGTCCGCATGCCCACAAATCACCCACAGCCCACAGCCCACAGCCCACAGCCAAAAAAGAAGCCCGCAAAACGAGCCCACAAGGAAGCCCACAAAAGCCCACAAAGCCCACACATCTGCACATGGCCGCCGTCTGAGAGGGCTGTTCTTAGCCCACCTCCCCCCTCCCCTCCTCTGCCCACACCCAACCCGTCGAAGGCGTGTGGATTCTCTACTCGTAAGCTTTGCGTGTCGGGAGACGAAGGGATGATGGGGTGGAAGGCAGGTACATAGCAGCAGGCAAGCCGAGCAGGACGGCCGGTCGCGTTGTTGCTCCCTGTGAACGAGCAAGCGAGAAGGGGCGATACCAATGTATCACCTAACCTGCTTTTTTTTCTCGACGGCGTGTTACAAGCTGGAACAGTTGGCAGATCTCGCCAGCCTAGCTATCTAACGAGTATCGTGTCTGCGCCGCCAGGATGGCAAGATGTCTTTCGCCGGCTGCTCGCGGTTAGCTTGCAGGCGCGGTATTTTCCACGTCGCGCAGGAAAGGCACGTTCGGCAGCCCTGGCTCGCCTGGCCCCTTCTTTTCCCCTTGCCCCTGTCTGAAAAAAGTGCTGGAATGGAGGGTGTTATCTGCTTTCTTTTTAGGGAGGAGGATGTCCGCGTAGGGGGGGAGGAATGTGGGTGGAGAGACTGAGAGGGGGGGGGGAAGCTCGTGTCGTTCCGTCAGATCAAAGTTCCAGGGGATGCTTGGCACCGAGAGAGCTATCTGACAGACACGCAGGCCGAAGGCTGACAGGACGGGCCTGACTGGGGCCCAGATCAGGCTACCAGAAAAGAGCTGTAGCTGGGAAATGAGGAGCTGCTTTTCTTTTTCTTTTTCTTTTTTCGTGCGCGTCCTGTCTTTGCTTTTCGAGAGAGCGAAAGAAGGCCGCGTTTGCAGACCCCTGTATAATGCATATTGCATAGTCGTATCTTACGTATGGCATGTGAGATGCAAGGACTGTGTAAGATACGAGTACCAACCAAGATGCGCGTATTTCATCTTGCCGTGTATCTGGAGTGCATTGGACAAATAAAATAAAAGCCGAGATAGCTCACGCACCAAATCTTGGGCCAGAACAAGAAAAGTCGTGGCCCGTTTGGCGACCCCCCTGCTGGCTCCTACGAGTACTGTGCCGGCCAGAGCTTGGGTCAGCTCTCGACCGTTGCCCTTGATCCAATGTCCCGTCCCCTCGTCTCTGGACCTCACCCTACCCGTTCGATACAACATCGTTTTTTCCCTCTCTCTGCGTGTACCCGTTTTGCACAGCCTCTGCTGGTCCCCACCCTGCAGAAATTGGGTGACGGGGTGTGATCGTTACGCATACGTTTTGTGCTTCTGTCTGAAAGACAAGGAAAGGCGGATGAGACTGCGGGAGAAGAACAGTATTACGCCGGACGCAAATGTCTTTGTCTGAAAAGACCGAACGAAGGGCACTACTATGTATGTATTATACTATGTACATACGCGTAGCTTACCCAAGCAAAGGGGAAAAGACAACTCAAGGAAGGGACGCTTCGGAACCGCTCGAGAGCAGCTCACAAACATCTGCCAACGTCCAAGGCGCCGACAGACGGCCACAAAGAATCATTCTGCTCTGTGCTGAGTAGCACTCGTACCAATAGTATATTTGCCGGTCTGAGATGCCTGCCCTTCACCCCGATACTCTCCCTGGCACAGAGCTTGGTCGCCTCACTCCATCAAAACGATCAGATCTACCCTCCCAGAGCTTGTCAAACGAATGCATAATAGCAACTATCCCTTCCCTCCTCCCTGGTACTCTCTCGTCCAGTCATTGTCCATATCGCCTGACCGCAGGTCGACAATGTCTGGGTGACCGCCACCACCACCACCACCACCAACCCCCCCCCCCGGCGCAGGGCTTGACCGCCTCGACCGCAGAGTATTATGTAGAGTTACGGCCAAACCAGGGAAGGACGAGCGACCAAGGAAGAAGCCGTTTACGTGACAGGAACTGCATTGGCTCGTAGGAAAGAAAAGACACAAAACGTTCATCTGTGCGTGTGCACTCGCAGTGCCAGTGGCCCCTTGTATAGTATTTCTAATATGCACGTCTCGCTTTCGTTGCGCCCAGCTTTTGTGTTCTGCCCATGTATAAACGAGGTTTGCAGCCCTCGTCGAGATACACACAACCCACACACAGCTTCGTCTTGCCCTGTCACCCGTCCTATGTATCTTATCTTTGCTCGTTCGTTACTGGTTACGACACGTGCCAATACCTCGCAACCTTGAACCCACCCCCCTCTTCAGTCTAGAACCTACGGGACCTATTCGAAGTCGCCGGCATTGAAGGATGCTTGAACTAAATAGCCGTTCCGGGACACAGCCCCCAGCCTGGCTATCCCGGACCAACAAACTAAACAAAAAGAAAAAACCCGACGCTGCCGAGTCGAGAGTCGGGGCGCTCTTTGCCTGCTTGTTTCCGCTCGATTCGTACATGTTGCTGCCCTTCCTTTCCTTCTGCATCCGAACAAGCACATCCCGAAACGGCGACTTCTCTTTTTTCAGGTTGTTTCGGGCCCTCGACAAGGGAGAAAGGGGGGTGTGCTTATGAGGTGAGTCGAAGTACCTCGCAGAATACTTGCACTTTGCAAGGCCAGGTTCGGGCCGAAATCATTCGCAAGAGACATCGTTTGCTTGGTCCTTGGTTTCCCTGTCCGCACACCATTGCGGTTTAGCAGTCATCCTTCCACTCAGTAAGCACGCATTCAGCTTTGGTTCTTGTGGAAAACAGTACATTTTGGGGTATATTCTGTCGCAAGCCTCTGTACAGCTGTGCAGCTCCGTGCAGTCGGTATAATCGACCCATACGAGTACATAAATAGTCCTCCGCCAGTAATCGATGCATGTTGGAATCACACAACCGGAAATACGGCGCCCATCCGTCCCTTCCAGAACAACCCTTCTTCCTACACTCCCTCCAAAAGTACACTCAGCGGTACACGTTCTGTCGGCCATCGTCTGGATAGCCATACTCTGGGCCAGGCCCAGGCGGCACCCGTTCTACATAGTACGGCGCTGGTCCTGGAGGACCTGGCGGTGGCAGTCCTGGAGACGCTGGTCGTACGCTGTATGCTCTCTGCACAACAGGCTGCTGCGTCTCCGGTCGCACGCTGTACGCCCGTCCTCCAGTAACATATCCACCCGCAGCTGGCACTTCGCGCACCCGACCACCATAGGCAGGGATGTTTGCCTGTCCCGCATACTCGTGTCCGACAGGTACGGCGTCGGGAGGCCGCACGCTGCCGACTCTCTCGACGTAGCGGCCCAAAGGTGGCGGGACCTCATACCGGACTGCATCGGGGGGCAAAGCGGTCGACGCTCGCCCCATGTAGTCCCTTGGCGGCGGAGCATGAGGCGGCGGAGGGGCCTGTCGGATCTGGACGTATTCTTCGTCCGCTGGGGGTGGCCGTGCCACATATTCTCTCTGTCGGTATCGACCGTAGTCGGGCGCTGGGGGTGGGCCGGCGTACTCGGGCTGTGTGACCACTCTCCTCGGCTGGGCGTAAGCAGGCGATGCCCTTCTGTAGACAACGCTTTCTTGCTCAAACGCTGGAGCCATCTGGGACCCTGCCCGAGGAGGTGGCGGTTGGGCTGGCGTATACGTAGGTGCCGGCTGAGACCACTCCTGGCGCACATCCTCTGCTTCGTAGCGGACCCGCTGCCGCATAGGAGGACGAGGTGGCTCGTAGTACTCCCGGCCGAACTCGTCCACCACGATGCGGGTCACTGGCTGCTGGGCAGGCGGCATGTCCTCGGGGTAGCGGTACTGCGGACGAGCAGAAGGGGGTCCAGAAGGAGGTCCCATAGCCGGTGTTCGGGGCGGTGCCGCAACAGGCGACCTGGACCGGTCGCGTACAGACTCTGGACGCATACTCATGCGCCCGGATTCGTAAGCCCCCGTACCGGAATTGGCAGCAGGGTAGCCGCTGCGAGAAACAGGAGGAGGGTAGCCAGAGGAGGCCTCGACAAGTGCGTGGGAGGCTGCTCTGACTGACCGCAGGTCGGCTCGCGATGGCGGAAGCGCGTAGCGAGCCGATGGCGGGCCCGCAGGCTGAAGAGGCGAAGTCGGCACTGTGTTCCGCAACTCACGCGCAGGTGGTCGGGTCTCATAAACCTCCCAGTCTCGACGTGGATACGGTTCGTGCTGCTGCAGGTCAATGGGGTGTGACGGCGCCGTTCCAGGGTGCACGTAGCGCAGAGGCTCGACCCTCTCATACACGACGGGAACTCTCTCCTCCCGAGCCACGGGGCGTGGCTGTTCCGCGTAGTGCGCACCGCTGGCATATCCTTCACGTGCGACGTGTCCGTAGCCTGCGCCATAGCGCGCGTCCTGCTCTTCCTCTCTGGTCCGCTGCGCCTGTTTTGGCCTCTTGTTTGGCCGCGATGGTGGCGCCACGATGGGCGAGGGTGACTTGGGCTCTGGCTTGACACGGGGCGACGCATCTGGTTGCGAGGCTTTCCTCTTGTTGTTCTTCTTCCTGTTCTTCTTCTTCTCATCCTGTCGCCCGCTGTTTGTTCGTGGTGAGCTGTCTGGGCTGGACTGTGAAACCTCTTCGCGTCTCAGCAGAGCAACCTGACCTGGTGCCCTTTGTGCAGCCTCTGCCGACCGGGCCGCCTCTGCTGCGCGTGCAGCCTGTGCAGCCTGTGCCGCCTGTGCCTCGGCCTGCTCTTGAAGCGCTGGTGTTATCTGTGGTGCAAGGGTCAACGGCTGGGGTCCTACAGGTGACAGACCGTGAACCCTGACAAAGGGTGACGGCGGGCGAGGATTGGCATCGTCGGCCACCATCCGAAGACTCGACTCGCCAGAGCTAGCCTGGGCGCTGTCCGTCCTTGGCTGAAGCTCACCGGCTGGCCCAGGCCAACTGCCCTGCCATTGCGAGTCGCCTGCTTGGGGTGGTGGCGGACCAGAGGGGCCTGAAGGAGTGCTCTGCATAGCCTGCCCCAGCGGAAGGGGAGCTCCGTAGAAGCCCAGCCCCTGATACTGTGTTGGTGGCTGGGTGGGCGCCAGAGGCATGTACGGCTGCGCCGGATCGTAGGCGTCATCTGCGGGAGCCTCTTGGCGAGCTTCGTGAGCCTCCCGGTGAGCCTCCCGGGGAGCTTCCTGGGGGACTATGGGAGAAGGAACAATGTCCAGCTCGGGCTCGTAGTCGGAGCCTTCCTCCATAGACACGTCGTCTGCTTCTGGTTCGATGGACACTCGCGACTTGAGCGCAAACTCGGGCGTGCTAAAGTTGGACGAGTAGAATGTTGCTTCGTCGACGGAGTCGTCGGCCGCAGCAACAACAGAGGCACCAGCTATCCCGGACGCTGGCGGTGTGTTAGTGGCATCATTTGCAGCAGCAGCAGGCTGCAGCGGAGGAGTGAATCTCTCTTCCAACATGCGCGCTTTCTGGAGAACCTCGTCCACGACAAAGTCTGGCAGCGCTTCTCGCACCTGGTGCGTCTTGTTTGCCTGTGCCCTCTGGGTCACCTGCGCTTTCAGCGCCTTCTCCAACTTTGCGCGCTCCCCCGCGACCTCTGCGCTGGACAGGCTGCCCGGCCTCGCCAAGAGTGCCGGGTCAGCTCTGACTTCCTCCTGTTCCTTGCCGCTAGTAGCGGCCGCCTCCGCCTCTTCACCGGCCTCCCCGTGTGTCTGCCCGGCCATAGCTGCGGGCGCCGAAGGCACCAGCCCCAGGCCGGGCAAGACCACCATCCCAGCCGCCTGTGCCCGCCCACTCTCTGCCTTGCGTTTATTCTTGGACGAACCCGAGTCTGGGTGCTGCTCGGACGCGGTCATCGGCCCGGCGGCATCGGAGCTCGAGCGCGTGGTGCTGGTGCTCGCAGCAGGCAGCAAATGTGGAGGGATCTTGATTCTAGGGTGCTGTCCCGACGTGATACTGTCGCGGAACTTGACGATCTTGTCGAACTCAAGCATGCGCTCCAGTTCTTCTTTTGAGAACGAATGCTCACCGTTCACAGCCGGCGGCAATGCGGGCGGCTCTACCTCTGTCGCCATGTTTTCGCGATTGTTTGTGGTACCGTCTGGATCATTAGAGTGCGTCTGGCAAATACAAGTCTTTCAAAGACGCGTTGCAAACAGAACAAAGACAACAAAGAGGACACGCAAGCTGTCGCTTGCGGTGGAGAAGGGGATGAAAAGAATTGCGAGAGAAAACAAGGAGAGATGGGGACGGCGCGCCTTGCCTGCGCAACCTCTACCACGCGACGCCGAGCAATAGCAGCAAGGGCAAACGATGGATGGCAGGTCTCATTTCCTGCATTTACATCCAACGTATACGATGAAAGAAACGAGAAATAGTGGACTCGTGCGCGGCCCCCGTTTTTTGTGTTGTTTGGGAAGAAAAGAACCAAGGGGGCAAAAAAAGAAATAAAAAAAAGATTATTGTATGTACGTAGCAAGAAAAACGACCTGTGTTGCAGCCCAGGGAAAAAAAATATGGAGATAAATTATTGTGGCAGTTGCGACCTAGCCACGCTAGCACTCACATGCTGGCCATCATTGGCTTAAAGTGGGGCACGTGTTTCTCCAAAACTGCGAGTACTGTATTACGAATAGTACTATGTAGGTTTTACCTCTTCGACTCTCACAGAGGGAAAGTCAATTGCAGCTTCCCGGGAATTGACGTACCGTAAGAGTCAACCGGGCTTGGCAGCACGGGTCGATACGCATCGTGTTGCTATACAGTGACAGCCAAGGAGTTGGGCTGTGGTTGGCAGTGTGCACGTCTAGCCGTTTATAAAAAGAAGGCATGGGCCTGCTCTTGCCTACAACTAGTTCAAAAGGACGAAGCAGACCCCGATATCCACGCAAAACCGCAAATCTACTGGCCTAAGATTGGTTCTTGTCCCCTCCCACGTGATAAACTAAAGCCTCTCTTCTCCTACAGCCGGACAGCCAAAGAAAAAGAGTCACTGTTTCTCTTGGCAAACGCGGACGTGTTCTCCTTCTTGTTCACAGCCATATAATAATAATATTAAATAACGGGTTTGTCATGCTGAGAGCAAGCCCCGTCCTCTCTTCCCTTTTGCTTTCTGGGCGTCGTCGCTCATGTGTTGTTGCATGTACGTTTAGGAAGCAGCCGAGATCGCTGGCGGTGTTCAGAGCCACATTCAGAATGGCAGCAAACGGAGCAGCGGCGCATCCGCCGAAGACGGTGATGTTCTTGTAGGTGCTTGCTTCATGTGCGGTGTGCAAATCACTTGGGGACAACTGTAAAACTGATCGGTACCCTTGCAGTGACATTGACAACTGTCTTTACCCAAAGAGTGAGCCATTTCCAGGATGAGATGAGTAAAAGAGAAACGAAGAAGAGACATTGTGTCAGGAGAAACAAAAGCGGCGAAAGGGTCCGAAACTGACGCTCTTCTCTTCTTCTTCTTTTTTCCCCTTTTCTCTCCCACTCTATTAGGCACAAAGGTACACGATCTCATGGCCGGCCTCATCGACAAGTACTTCACACAGCACCTCGACCTGTCGTGGGACGACGCCGTGCGCCTGCACAAAGAGTACTACCAGAACTATGGTCTGGCTATCGAGGGCCTCGTCCGTCACCACCAGATCGACCCCCTCGAGTACAATGCCAAGGTCGACGACGCCCTCCCGCTCGAGGGCATCATCAAGCCCAACCCGCAGCTGCGCCAGCTGCTTTTGGACATCGACCGCAGCAAAGTCCGCGTCTGGCTCTTCACCAATGCCTACATCAACCACGGCAAGCGCGTCGTCCGGCTGCTCGGCATCGACGATCTGTTTGACGGCATCACCTACTGTCACTACGACTCCACGCCCTTTGTGTGCAAGCCGCAAAAGGCCAGCTTCGACCTGGCCATGCGCGAGGCCGGCATCGAGGGCCGGCCCCAGGACTGCTACTTTGTCGACGACTCGCACGCCAACTGCAAGAGCGCCAAGGAGCTCGGCTGGACGGCGGCACACCTCGTCGAGGAGGGTGTGCCTCTTCCGGCCTCCCAGGCGTCGCAGTTCCAGATCGCCCACCTCGAGGAGCTGCGCACCATCTTTCCGAACTTGTTCAAGACGACAGAGAAGTCGGACAGCTAGACAGTTCGGGTAGCTAGCTAGGCGTGATGTGACAACGACATACGAGCAGAATCGTGTCTGTTTGGGCCTGTTTTCTCGGGTCAGTCTTTTATTATGAATTAGAAACAACAGCATAGAGCTAGAGTGCCACCGGGAGTTTCTCTGTTTGGGTGCTTGAACAGCATTGTCTCGAGCATTTGTTATTCGGAATATCCTTGTTTTTTTGATAGCTTTTCAATAAGAGGTTACAAACATTCTCATTTGCAAAAGTTTGGCTCGAGTATATAGTTGATTTGTTCGTAGAAATGGGTATCGTGATTCTTTTTTTTTTCTGACTCTTCCTGCTTTGTCCTGGGTTCCCCCACTGGCCCCGTTGTCCTCATGGCCTCTTAATGCTTCGAATGACCCGGTCGAGCTTGGCCTGCATCTCGTCTTTTTCCCGGATTGCCTCCTTCCGCTGCGCCTCTGCCACCTTGAGCGCCTCCTCCAGCTCGCGGATGAGCCGCTCCTGGTCCTGTTCGGTGTTTTCGAGGCCCGGCAGGTTGCCGATGAGGTATTCGATCTGTTGCTCTTTGTAGACGAGGTCGCGGGCTAGTTCTTCCTGGCCGAGCTTGAACTCTTCGGCGGGTAGGGGTTCGACTAGAAGTCAAGAGTCAGCGGAGCGTTCTTGCGTGTGCAGTGGGGGTCAGGGGAGTCTGAGAACCGCACCTGTTAATGCGCGCGGCTGGCCGGTGTCGTGCTTTTGCTCCTGGACGACATCGTTTGGTCCCAGCTTCTGCAGGCTGTGGTGCCGGTCGAGAAAGTAGAGGCAGGTAAGAAATTGCTGTGCCAACTGTGAAACGAAAGAGAATATCAGTTCAACCTGAATGGCTTCTTTGTGGCTTTCACCCGTCGTGCGTGTCCTTTGCTCCTGGTCGCTATTCATTCCGCGCCTCCTCTTACCTGATCCACCGCGTCCTGCACTTGCGACAGGCTATCTGCTGTTTTCTTGTCTGCCATGGGCACGACGGATTGGCAGATGAACTGCTCGTTCAGGCGCACGTTCTTTTGCAAGCCCCGTAAGCGTGGTTGCGAGGTGTTGAGGCGAGCAAGAAGTGCCAGAAATGGCAGGGACGCGGCACGAAAGCTGTGGGCAGTAAAAGGCTTGTGGGTCGGCGGCTCTGGTTTATCGGCACATAGCTCAGGTACGGCTGTGCGCTACACCAGTGATTGGCCAGGGCCGAAAGCAGCTTAATCCCCTATTAGCTGGGGTCTGTAACAAAGTATTTTATTTTACACAAGTTGACTACCACACTCGACTTCAGGGTCTCAAAACAAACATTGCAGGCTGCCGTTTCCTTGCTGGCATGGCCTTGGTCCTGCGAAACGCATGGCGTGTCCAGAGCGCCAGCAGGGCCGCTGCCCGGCCATTATTCGTCTATTCTGGCACCCGTCTGGGAGCATTCAGAAGCAGCCCAAGATTGCACACGCGACGTGAAGATGGGGACGTCGCAGACATGACCACCTCCTCGCCGTCGCCCCTGATCTATCCCGAGTCCCCCAGCGCCGGAAAACACCACGACCTCGTGTCGTTCTTGCACCATGCGGACCACACCGGCCTCGACCCGGCCTCGACCACATATGTCGGCACACACTACGAGTACACCGTCGCCGACCACCTGGCCCGGCTAGGATTTGGTCTGCAGCGCATCGGCGGCGCCTCGGACCGGGGAATTGACCTCCTTGGGACATGGACGATTCCGGCGAATGTGGAAGAGCAAAAGGACGAGGTCCGGTCACCGATCCGCGTGCTCCTGCAATGCAAAGCAGGCACGAGGCAGCGCGTTGGTCCGCATCTGGTGCGCGAGCTGGAAGGCGCGTTCGTCGGAGCACCACCGGGGTGGAGGACGCGCAGTGGCGACAACACTGCCGAATCGTCGTCCCCAGCCGCTGTGGTCGGCCTGCTGGTGACCGAGAAGCCAGCCACGAAGGGCATCCGTGACGCACTGGCGCGCAGCCGGTGGCCAATGGCGTATGTGTGCTGCTCAAGCACGGGGCAGATCAAGCAGATGCTGTGGAACCAGCGCGCCGAACAGGAGGCCGGCCTGGCTGGGCTGGGAGTCACGATCCGGCACACTGCAGAAGCGGAGGACCAGTATGGCATTGGCGGAGACGCTGGAGCGCACATCGTGCTGACATGGCATGGCCGGGTGCTGCCGTCAGCTGCTGCTCCGAGTTCCAGTTCGACTTCGGGTCCAGGCGAGGCTGCGGCTACGACCTGATGCCAGAACCCATTGCTCAAGTGGAAACCAGCAAACATCTAACCATGGCTTACACACACACAAAAACATCTCCGCTCACTCATCTACGGGAAACCCTTTAATTTGGGGGGAAGTCAAAGACCAAGAATATGCCTGGTCTTGGTTTTTGCTGCTCTTATAGCAGCGACTCAAAGGAGCCAATACTGGGCATGGGCTCATCTCGTGCGACGATACTCGGGCGAGTGGCCGAGCACGAGCTTGAGCCCAGTTGAGTTCGTTGTTGGGTTTCAGTTGTCGTTTTGTTCAGCGGGGCAGAGCCGCTCAGTCGCGCCTACACCGTACCCGTACAGCTGGGGCTGATCTTCCAGTAGTAGCGCACTAACGAGGGCTCCAATGAGGTATTAGTTAGGGCCCAGTTGTTGAGGAACCCGCTTTCTACAAAGTACAACTTCAGTTGCTCTGAACTCAGAGCCCTGTGATAGCTGGAAGTGGCCCTCGGTACGCACACGACCAGAGCTGTCAATAGAAGACGAGCCACTCGAGAGTGACTACTCTTTGTTCCCATACGTTTGCCATTTTGGCGCAATAGCATAGCTACATACTACTTCTGAGGTCCAAGACAGCGGTCACGTGAGAAATCCATGACCACCTGAAGACGCACTGCCCAGTATTCTCTCGGTTCACCATAGTGCATAACAATGGCTAACGTCTTGCTGACATCAATGCGAGCCCCAGATCGTCTCTGGGCCCGTCTCGCCACGCTGTCTCTTGTCTGCGCGGCCGTGGCCGACGTGACGTGGATGAGCAGCTGCCTTGCGCCAGTTCCACGGCACTTGGCGGAGTTTTCTAGCGCAGTTTGTACGTGTGTGGTTTTTTGGGGGGGGAGGGGGTTTTCTCTAGTGGGCAGCTTTCAGCGAGTTTGGCCAACTGGCCCTGCTAGTGACACCACCACAAAGTGTATTATTAAGGGTGAAAAAACGCGCCCCGTCCCAGCCAACCAGCCCGGCGATAGCGGAGCCCCAGGACCCCCCCAAAGGGACCCAGCAGCTGGTATGGCGAAAAATATTATGCAAAAGTGCTTCGTCGACCTTCCATCCTAAACCGGTTTCGTTCGCTGGCCTCTCAGTTCTTTTTGCGAATTGACTCCACGTGCAAGCTGTTTTTGTGCTGTTTTGCTTCCTCCCCCCCTCCGCCCTCAGCCGTGCCCAGCCAGCCTTTTTGTTTTGCCGTTCTGCAGCACTGAGTTGAGGACGGTTTCCTTGCATAGACGCTCCATTTCTTTCCTTTTTGTTGTCTTCCTCCCCGGCCCTGCGTCCCTTTTGTCCGCCCTGCAGCTTCGGCCCGGGAAGCTCTCGTCTGCTTGCTAATCGGCGAATCGGCCGGTCAACGACCTCCCCCCCCCCCGACCACCACAGCTCCCCGCCCGTCCTCCCAGCATGATCCGACAACACGCCTCACGACGGCTTGTCGTCCGTGGGCCGTCGTCGTGTCTGAGACGAGCCCAGCGCAGCCCTCTGACCACAGCAGCAGCAGCCACGACGCCGGCGCGGTTACGACTGGCCACCCTCGCCACGCGCGCTTCTCCGCGGACGGCCACCGCCTCCTCCCCACGACCCCTGCCGTCCCTGCTGACGACGACACCCTCGTACCGGCTGCCTGCCCTCCGGCCGTCGGCGGCGGCCTTCTTCTCGACATCTCCGGCCAGCCAGAAGAAAGACAAGGACACCGCCCGCGGCTTCTTTGATGGCGCGGCGGCCGAGGACGAGGCCAGCAAGGGCGAGGCAGACAAGAAGGAGGCCGTCAAGAAAGGCGGCAAGGACGAGGAGGCGGCCCAGCTGGACAAGGCCAAAGACGTGTCGTCCGAGTCGTCGGAGCAGCTGGCCAAGTCCGAATCCTCGTCTGGCGACCAGGGCAGCACGGAGTCTTCCGACGGCAAGGCGAGCAGCAGCAGCAGCAGCAGCGGCGGCGCGTCGTCCGGCGGCTCGTCTTCGGGCGGCAGCGGCGATGGTGGCTCGGGCGACGGCGGCCGGCGCGGCCGCAAGTCTGGCTCGGACCGCGCGCTGCAGAAGCCTATTGTGCCCGAGGTGTACCCGCAGGTCATGGCCATCCCCATTGCCAAGCGGCCGCTGTTCCCCGGCTTCTACAAGGCGATCACGATCAAGGACCCCAACGTGGCCAGCGCCATCACGGAGATGATCAAGCGCGGGCAGCCGTACGTGGGCGCCTTTCTGTTCAAGGACGAGAACGCCGACGACGACATCATACACAGCGCCGACGAGGTCTACGACACGGGCGTGTTCGCCCAGATCACCAGCGCCTTCCCCCTGCACGGCGAGGGCGCCACGGGCCTCACGGCGATACTCTATCCGCACCGCCGCATCAAGCTCTCGACCCTGATCCCGCCAGGCAGCGACAGCGACAGCAGCAGCAGCACGGCCGCCGTCCCCGCAGCCGACGGAGGCGAGCCGAAGGCCGAGCAGCAGAAGACGGACGCCGCCGACAGCAGCGGCATCATCAGCGTGCCGGAGCCGATACCACAGGCGAAGCCGGCAGACGAGGCGGGGGCCGCCGAGAAGAAGGGCGACGTCGTGGCGAGCTTCGAGGAGAGCGCGGTGGCGGCGACGACGCCCAAGAGCGACGCCCCAGCCGCCGCAGCCGCCGCAGCCGCCGCAGCCACGACGACGACTCCCTACGAGCCGACGTCGTTTCTCCGCAAGTTCAACGTGAGTCTCGTCAACGTGGACAACCTGACGGAGGAGCCGTTTGACGCCAAGAGCCCCGTGATCCGGGCGGTGACCAACGAGATTGTCAACGTGTTCAAGGAGGTGGCGCAGATGAACAGCCTGTTCCGCGACCAGATCTCGACGTTCTCGATGAGCCAGTCGGCGGGCCACGTGACGGCGGAGCCGGCGAAGCTGGCGGACTTCGCGGCGGCGGTGTCGGCGGGCGAGCCGGCGGAGCTGCAGGAGGTGCTGTCGAGCCTGAACGTGGAGGAGCGGATGCAGAAGGCGCTGGTGGTGCTGAAGAACGAGCTGATGAACGCGCAGCTGCAGAGCAAGATCACGCGCGAGGTGGAGAGCAAGATCACGAAGCGGCAGCGCGAGTACTGGCTGATGGAGCAGATGAAGGGCATCCGGCGCGAGCTGGGCATCGAGTCGGACGGCAAGGACAAGCTGGTGGAGAAGTTCCGGGAGAAGGCGGACCAGCTGGCCATGCCCGACGCCGTGCGCAAGGTGTTTGACGACGAGATCAACAAGCTGGCCCACCTGGAGCCGGCGGCGTCCGAGTTCAACGTGACGCGCAACTACCTCGACTGGCTGACGCAGATCCCGTGGGGCCAGCGCAGCAGCGAGAACTTTGACATCCGCAACGCCGTGACCGTGCTCGACGAGGACCACTACGGGCTCAAGGACGTCAAGGACCGCATCCTCGAGTTCATCGCCGTGGGCAAGCTGCGCGGCACCGTCGAGGGCAAGATCCTGTGCTTTGTCGGCCCGCCGGGCGTCGGCAAGACCAGCATCGGCAAGTCGATTGCGCGCGCCCTCAACCGCCAGTACTACCGCTTCAGCGTCGGCGGCCTGACCGACGTCGCCGAGATCAAGGGCCACCGCCGCACGTACGTCGGCGCGCTGCCGGGCCGCGTCATCCAGGCGCTGAAAAAGTGCCAGACCGAGAACCCGCTGATCCTGATCGACGAGATCGACAAGATCGGCAAGGGCTACCAGGGCGACCCCTCGTCGGCCCTGCTGGAGCTGCTCGACCCGGAGCAGAACAGCTCCTTCCTCGACCACTACATGGACGTGCCCGTCGACCTGTCCAAGGTGCTCTTCGTCTGCACCGCCAACATGACCGACACCATCCCGCGCCCGCTGCTCGACCGCATGGAGGTCATCCGCCTGTCGGGCTACGTCGCGGACGAGAAGATGGCCATTGCCGAGAAGTACCTGGCGCCGGCCGCCAAGGAGATGGCCGGCCTGCAGGCCGCCGACGTGCAGCTGAGCGAGGCCGCCATCGAGGAGCTGATCAAGTCGTACTGCCGCGAGTCGGGCGTGCGCAACCTCAAGAAGCAGATCGAGAAGGTCTACCGGAAGTCGGCCCTCAAGATTGTGCAGGAGCTGGGCGACGGGGTGCTGCCCGACGCGGCAGCAGCCGCCGGCGCCGAAGCAGCGCCGGCAGCCGCACCCGAAGACACTCCATCTGCTACCGAGACGAGTGCTGCCACAACCACTCCAGAATCCGACGTGGACGACACGAGCTCGATTGTGTCGTCGGACACGGCATCGTCCGAGGCCACAGCGCCGACCTCCTCCTCCTCCAACTCCAACTCCTCCTCCTCCGCCGCCACCACCACATCGACGACAGCCTCCTCCTCCGCCTCCTCCTCCTCCTCCTCCTCCACCACCACCGCCGCCGCCGACAAGCCGCCCCGGCAACCCCTCCAGGTCCCCGACTCCGTGCACGTCGTGATCGACGACACGAACCTCAAGGACTACGTCGGCCCGCCCATCTTCACGTCGGACCGGCTCTACGACGTGACGCCGCCCGGCGTCACCATGGGCCTCGCCTGGACGCAGATGGGCGGCGCCGCCATGTACGTCGAGACCATTTTGCAGGCGGCGCTGCGGCCCAGCACGCGGCCGTCGCTGG
Source organism: Raffaelea ambrosiae (assembly GCA_002778195.1). Classification (NCBI taxonomy): domain Eukaryota; kingdom Fungi; phylum Ascomycota; class Sordariomycetes; order Ophiostomatales; family Ophiostomataceae; genus Raffaelea; species Raffaelea ambrosiae. The sequence goes on from PCDI01000013.1 coordinate 539,151, forward strand.
AGATCACGGGCAACATCAAGGCGGTCATGAAGGAGTCGTCCATGATTGCCTACTCGTTTGCCAAGGCCATGATGGTGCGCACCTTCCCGGACAACCACTTTTTCGACAAGGCCAAGCTGCACGTGCACGTGCCCGAGGGCGCCGTGCAGAAGGACGGGCCCTCGGCCGGCATCACCATGGCGACGTCGCTGCTGTCGCTGGCGCTGGACCACCCCATCGACCCGACCGTGGCCATGACGGGCGAGCTGACGCTGACGGGCAAGGTCCTGCGCATCGGCGGCCTGCGCGAGAAGACCATCGCCGCGCGCCGCGCCGGGTGCAAGACGGTGGTGTTCCCCGAGGACAACATGTCCGACTGGCTGGAGCTGCCAGAGGTCAGTTCTTGCGCTCTCCCTCTCCGTCCCCGACGGCCTCCCCACACTCCTCTACTAACTCCGCGCACAGAACATCAAAGAAGGCATCGAGGGCCGGCCTGTGAGCTGGTACGGAGACGTGTTTGACATCATCTTTGCCGGCCTGGACCGCGAGGCTGCCAGCAAGTGTAAGATTTGCGAGTGGAAGAAGCAGCACGACGAGGAGGAGAAGAACAAGGACGAGGACGACTGAAGCCTGGCTGAGGGGTTTTTTCTCTGAAAACGAACAGAAAAAATAGAAAAAAAGAAAGAAAAAAACCCCAATCCAGTCCATGCCAGCCTCTCTCTCTTGTTGTGCTCTTGTTCTTCCCCTTCTCGATGTACTCTTTGCTGCCTCTTCTCTTCTTGTCCAGCTGTCTACTTCTACTCTTGTTGTTTTGTCATCCTGCCATACATATAGAAAAAAAAATCCGGATAGGGACTTCCTAGGGGGGGGTGGGAGAGTATGTTGTTGTGCGGTGTTGGGGAGCAAGCCAGCTGTTTTTGGTGTTTTGCATTGCACACCGGAGGGCATAGGAAGCATCGTCGTTTTGCAACAGAAAAACTACACGCAAAAAATAACAAAAAACCCTACACAAAAGAGAAGGGGGGAGGCACATAACCACGCAACACTGCATCGCATCCCTTTTTCTCCTCTTTCCTCACCCTCTCTCTCCTTCCTCTTCCCTCTTCTCACTCCACTACTAGAAAAGAAAACCCCTTAAAAAAGAACTCCCCCCTTATACCACCCCCATCGTTTTTTGCTGTATATATTATATAAAGCTAGGGTATTTCACTGTATTATTCTTTTTCTGCTCGTGGCCGGCAACGTCAGCAACTGCTTGTCGGCATTCTGTCGTCTCGTCGTCCTTTTCTGCCGGCAAGACCAACGTCCTCAACCCCCGACCGCATGCCCTGCGTACAATCGCATGCCTTTACTTTTGCATGTCGTGACCGACCTCGACTTGGCCGGGCCCATGCCGTGTCATGCATTTGGGACAGTCTGATGCCAACACATCCAATCACGAAACTTCGGTCTTCCCACCTCTTGCTCAGAGGAGCAACCCGCCGCGTCCGAGGCTACCTGTCCAGTTGATGCATCCGAGAGCGCCCCCCAAGTCTGCCGAAACCGCTGGATGGTTGCAGATCTACACGGTGGTATTATTGGTCGTTTCGGGTGGGACAACTACGTAGTCACTGAACACGCCCAGAAAGACGGACGTGCCACTGTCAGTGGACATGTCAGCTAGTGTCAGAGGCACCAAAATGGAACGAACACGCAGGCGACGAAAGCTGGCTGGCGCAGATATGGCTCCTTGGCTGGTCACGAAAAAAAAAAAAAAAAGCTTGGGCAGCCTTTGGGCAGCCTTTGGGCCACAGCGAGCCAGACAGCCTCAATGCCAGGTGACGGCGCAATGTGTCGTCTCGCTGTCTCGTTGTCATCTAGCCCAGGCCAGTCCAGTCCCGTCCCCGGCTGCCTCTTCTGCTACAGCCTCACTTTTGAGGCGCTTACCCGTCTGGTCGGTTGATTCGTTTGCCGAAGCCCTGTTCTCTTCAACCCTTTGGGCGCGAACTGGTGTGCCCGGGATGTCTCTCTTTTTGGCCCCTATTGATGCCCAAAGCCTGCGAAGGGCGTCAAAGCAGCTCTACCACAAGGCGAATCCCGCCTTCTCTGGCTGGCGAGGCGTTCTGTTCCGTTCCCAAAGTAGACAGATACATGGCAGCCTCCTCCGCCCTGTCCGGCTGGTTCCATTGGCAAATCACATTGATGATGGGAAGCAACGGCCGACACGCGCCAACAAGAAGACAGGCCGCTTGTTCAAACCAGAGAGAAAAGCCCACCAGCAGTGTAGATCCGAATCAACACCATGGACAGAAGGAAGGCCGCATCTCGCCCACACCAAGCCCGCACACGCAAGAAGAAAACCGGTAACTGCATCAGAACGGAAATGGGTGTGTGGGAGACTGCGTCTGCTGCGTCCGACTGCCTGCTTTAGTCCCATGAGCTAAGCTGCAGAAAGAACGGACAAATATGCAGGCGACCAGAAAAGAGCCAGCGCACTGCAACGCTGTCACTCTTGTTCTCCGTTTCGTTCCTTGGCCATTCTGCAACGGCCACGGCGAAGGCGAGACCCCTGACATGCGCATGCTGCGGCACCTGTGCCCAAGACCGCACCGGTGCCCAATGTGTCGGCCTGCCTGCCTGCCTGTCTGGGAACCCGGTACCGGTGCCGCGCGAAGACGACAGCTGTGAGCGCGTCGTCTGTGGCGTATCTGGGCGCCTCGGAGACAGGGCATCGACCATGCCAATTCTCGATTTAAGCAGTAACCACGGCATCGACGGTCCTCGCCGTCGTCCCCCTCCCCCCCCGAACACGCCAAGCGTCAGCAAAAGGCGATTCCTCTCTGCTGTGCTACGCCGGAGGTTTCCCGGTCGGAGCAGTTTGTGAGTCGTGTGAAAAGGAAAAATGTCGAGTGATCTTCACCAGCCAATGGCAGCTCGCTGGCCCTTGTGCGCGGGATGCTTCTTTCTCTCTGCTTTTTTGTCTCCCTTTTTGCCTCCCCTTTTGCCTCCCCTTTTGCCTCCCCCAGTCGGCACTCCCTTTCTTCGCTCCCACGTTTCCCGTGCCGCTGTCAGATCAGCCATGCTTGCTCCCAAGGGCCGAGCACGACGCACCAAGCGCCCTCATTTTCCACCTCTCCCTTTCTGCATACGCAATGGGGGGGGGCTTCATCTCTGTCCAGCATCGGGATAGAAATGCAGGACAGATATGCAAGCACGGAATGAAAAAAGCTGGGAGGATGTTCTCCACCTGTGTTTCGATGCCCGGTCCTGGTCCTTCTCGGGGTCTCTGAATCCACTGGTGCGCTGGTGCGCTGGACCCTCTGATCCTTACAAGATAGCGCCCCCCCCCCTCCTCTTGCCGCCTGCAGATCGGCCAGCCAGATTCCATGTGCCGACGAGTGACAGGCAATGCGACGTTCCTCCATCAGCTCGTGCACTGTATCTTAGTGCATAGTAGCTCCCTCCGGCACGTCAATTCAACAAACCCCTTGCACGGCAGACAGGCGGAGCCAGGAAACCAGGGGTGAGAGCACAAGGGAGGGGACGCCCAGAGGAGCAGAAGCACAGAGATGCAGAGATGCAGCACAGAGATGCAGAGACAGAGGCACAGACAGATGGGCCAGAGCAAATCGGCCATTTCATTCGCCTGCTCGGCTCGTCGGGTCCTGCACCCTCTAGGCGGTGGACTGTGTTTGTGGCCGCATGGTGGCAGCATGGTGGCACCCACGATTGCTTTCTTTTGCAGGCTTTACTCATCTGGCTGCTCTCGCTGTACGAGCAGGACCTCCTGTTCTTTCCTTTTTTCGTTTCCTTTTTCCTCCCCCCCCTCTTGTTATCGTTTCATTTGTTGCGAGACCAGTCACACGAGCCAGATAGCCAGAGACAAGGAACAGCCCAGATATGCACAGAGCTTGCACTTTCCACGTTGCCTGGGCTTCGAGCGCACCTTGCTCCCTGTCCGCCAGTTGTCTCTCGGGAGCGTCCCGCCATTAGCCAAGCGTGTTATGATTAGCAGCCGGGAAGTGTCTGACATGGACACTCCATCGAGCGCCTGGCCGCCGCAGCTTTGTGCGAGACGTTCTCTGTGCCGCAGTGCTGGCATACAAAATATCGCAGTAGCCCCTGGCGTGCTCGGACTTGGTGTTGGCGCCTCCGGCTAGCCAGCCCTCCCTGGCAGGCCTTCCGACGCTGGCCCTCTCAGCTCTGTCAAAGTACACCGGTGCCGATCGTTGGGTTGTCGGGCAGTTAGCGTGGTCTGTAGACTAGCGGCCGTGGAGGCTTCGAACGGTTTGGGGCAGTTGGCACTAGGGCGTGCTAGGATGTGGTCTCGAGAGGTTGTGCTGTCTGTCCCTTGTCTGTCCCTGGCCTGTCCCTGGTTTGTCTGGCCTCTGGTCGTCTGCCTGGCTCGTCTGTTCCCGGCCTGCCTGGCCTGCGTCTCCCAGCGTCCTCGTCTCAGGCCAGCATCTCTCCCAGTGGCGGTTCTACACGTGTGCGACCCCACCCTCCTCTTGGTCTCTTGGTGGCCGTTGATCTCCACTTCTGGTGCCCCCCAGCCTCCCTTGCCAGGAGACTAGAGAGTGTCATAGATGGTCGCCCGTAACCGCGAGAGGTAGTTACATAGTAGTTCTGTGACCTGTTGACTTGATGCCTCACTCGGCTTGCCAGGCTCCGACGCTCTTGAGTATCCGTCCCCAGTGGCACCCCTGGTGCCATGGATGACGGGATGCATACCGCAAGACGCCCGGTGAGATGTACGAGTACGTACATGGTATGTAGTAAGATGCTGGCGGCCTGGATGGACAGGCCACTGCAAGATATCGTCCTGCAGCGATGTACAAAGTACAAAGTACTGAGCGGCAGCCCATGTCTTTGGTGGCCAGCGCTCTCCATATGCACGGTCTCCTGTAATACGGCGGCCATGTTCCTCTGTACTCCCCACCCCACCCCTGCGCCATATTCATGTTTCTTTCCGTAGTGGGCGAGAGTTTGGAACTTCTGTCGCACCGCGCTAACTGCAAAGGACCATAGATGCAACAGCGTGAGGGTGTGCACTGCATCTTACAGCAAGAAGAGGCAGGCGAAGCAGACGAAGCAGACGAAGCAGACGAAGCAGGAGAGCCAGAAGAGGGCAGAAGATCAAGGAAGACGAGCGAAAGGGGGAGTATCGACGGTGCGTGATGGCGAGATCGTTGTCAATATTGAAGGCCCCAGAATTTACCAAGACGGACAGACTCGTCGAGCCCCCCAGCACGTGCAGCCTGTCGACGTGCTAGTCGTGCCTTCCTTGCTGGTCGTGCCTTCCCTGCTGAACCCCCCGGTCGCCGTTCCTGCCACCACCCTCCAGGAAATAGCGACGAGCAGACACCCAAAAAAGAAAGTGCGTCCCACATACTTACTCCATGCGCGTAATCTGCCCGGTGCCTTCTGTTTCTGGTGGTCCTTGTTCTGTGGTCTTCAACATTTCTTTTGCCTCCTTTTTGCTTGGTGTTATTTTTTGGCCTCCTTTTGACTTCTCTCGGCTTCCCTCTGCCCTCATTTTTGCTTCTTTTCTCTTCTCGCTTCCTTCTCGCTTCCTTCTCGTCTCCATTCCCCGACCTCCTCCTTCGCCCTCGCCATCCCGCACGCTCCCTTCCCCTCCTGTCCTCCACCTGCAGGGCCAGACACGCCGCATATGCCGCCTTGCCATTTCCGAGACCTCCCAAGCGCACCAAACTGTCCAGTCATTCTGTCCAGCCGTTAGACCGTTTGGATCTGCCAATCCACACAGTCCTTCCAGCCCTTCCTCTCAGCCCGCCCTGTCCGCTCTGCCCGTTGTGCCCGTCCTGTCCGTCCTCCTCGAACCCCGAGGCGTACAAGTGGCCGATAGGCTCTGGACAACCCCCCCAGGGCTCGAACGACGCCAATCGCATTTCGCATTTCGCATTTCTCGTCTTCTTCCTTCCCCCTTCCCCCTTCCCCTCTCATCCGCATCCGCGCCCACGTCTGCACTCACTGGCCGGTTCATATCCACCTGCTAGCGCTGCAGCCGAGGCGGCTTTTCCATCAGGCAAGGCGAAGCCAGGGTCGCCTGTTCTGGGGCTGCCGGAGCCAGAGGCTAGTCTGACGAGAAGATCAGCCAATCCCTCGCCCGCAGTCCAGCGAGGCATGACACCATTGCAGACACCACTGCAGACACCACTGCAGACACTACAGATGCTCCAGAAGCCAATTGCGGACCATCGAGAGACGAAAAAGCAGGGAAACTGGCCTGAGGCTTGGCCGACCACGAGAAAGGAAAACAGGACGGACCAATACGATGAAAACAACTAGTTAACTAGACCCATCTGATCAGCAGAGATCGAGCAGCCAGCAGCCAGAACCACAAACCCACAAACCCGCGATACCGCCATATCGCCAGACCACCAGGACTGCCAGGACCTCCATAATCACCAGAACCCGTCTAAAACCGACAAAGCACCGACACGGCCGCTTCCGGAGTGCGTCTGGGGTTGCCAGCGGCCCTGAGCCTTAAAGTCACGCCAAGTCACACAAAAAGTCGCATTTGCATTGTCTGCCACAGCCCGCATTCAACAACTGCATCCTCTGGACCTGCCCCTTTCGCGCATTCCCTCTATCCGTCTTACGAGCACTTCCCCATCTTGGGGCACACCCCACAGGTCAAGAGAGCAGGCGTGGCCGAGTCGCCAACAACCTGTACCGTCTCTGCCCAATGCTCGACAGGCCGACCCACCGGTCGCGACCTTGGATCAGCGCACAACGCGTTTCTGCTGCACCTCAGAAGCTGCACCTCGACAGCCACTGGCCTCGGGCGGAAAGCAGCGGCAGTCGGCACGAGCACGCTTGAGAAGCAAGTACTGAGACAACGACTTGCAAAAGAGGAGAGACAAGAACAGCCTGCAGGCGCCGACGCAGACGCCGCAACAGAAGCACACAAGCACAGAAACAGAAGCACACAAGCACAGAAACAGAAGCACAGAAACACAGACACAGACACAGAGACACACAGACAGGTGCAGACAGAAACGGAAGCACAGAAACCCCACAGCTGCTCTGCACAGCCAACTGCGCCTTTGTCACCGAGAAGTCCACCGCTCTTCACCGCTGTCCACACACGACTGCAAGTAACTCCGTCACCGCATCTTCCCACAGTCATCCCTGCACCCCCCTTGTCCACCCGCCGTCTGCCATTGCTGTCAGTCTTTTCACAAAGCTCACTCGTCCCTTTTGACGACCCATTTCGGTGACCTAGATACAGCTGGACACCCAATTTCTTCTTGCCTTGTCACTGCCCAGCTTCGGATCTGTCTTCATTTCTCACCATCCACCTAACATCGCACGGTCTCGCACGCCACCCGCCCTTTCCTCATTCCTTTGACCTCCAAGCACACATAGCATTTGCGGGACCCATACAGTGATATCCACGGACACTTACAGTCGAGTATCCACCGCCGACAGCATTGGCTTGGATGACCGCTCGCTCATATTGCGGGCCTAGACTTTGACAACGTATCTTTCGCCCGTTGTATCGTGTCTCCAGCTTGCCTTCCAACCTTCACGTTGGCTTCCTACCAGGGCCCGCCGATCTTATAGCACCACCGCTGCTGGCGTGGCAGAGGCAGCTCCGTCTGCGTCTGCATCCGACCAGCACGGCCTGATGGCTCAGCGCAGCCTGATGCCGCAGGAGCCACCACCTCGGCCAGCACAAGAGTCCTCACAGCCAGAGTCTCAACCAGACACAGAACCGCCACCGCAACCGCACTCACAACCTCAATTACAGTTGCAGCCACAACAGCAGCCACAGAAGCCTGGGACAGATCCATCGGCTTCGTCTCCCACAAAGGGCATATGGAGAAGAATCCTCAACCGAGGCGCCAGCGCCGACCCAGCCTCGCCTGTGAAAAAGGCTAGTGGGCCTCGGGCTCCTGAGCCGCCCCTGCCTGCGACAGCCTCTGCTTCTGTTGCGCCTGATCCAGAACAGTCGCTGACACCAAATCCACCTTCGATCGCTGTGGGTGGGAGCGCAAAGCCAGAGGATGATCCGAGTGATCCCGGTTGCCCACCAGAGGCAGTCAATCCGGTTGGCACAAACGACCCAGGCAGCGAGGCTCCGTTGTCCATCACCACTGCTAATGGCACCACCACCCCCAATGGTGCCACCGCCGCCGGCGATGATAGCTCTCTGCAGAAACCAGGTGGCAAGAGCCGCCGAGTACAGAGAGATGTCGTTCCCGGCCTGCCTCGTACTCAGACCCTCGCACGGCAACAGTCAGAGCTGCGCGAAAACCTCCTTCCAGTCCAGCCCTCTCCAGACGAGCGACGAGCCGCGTCTGTAGACAGGCGCCAGTCCCAACCTACATCATCCCCCTTACCCTCGCAAACCCTTCCTGGCCCCAGGACAAGCGCCCCCGAGATTCTTCGCCAGCCACCCACAAGTTCGTCCGAGATCGCTACGAGGAGCATCGACTCCGCTGTCGTAGAGTCTTCTCCAGTCGCATCACATGTGCCTTCCCCTCTCACAAATCTAGCACTGAGGCCCGCTCCTTCCGTGGGCGAGCTGTCCACAAGAAGCGTTGGATTAGATGGCATGACTGTTGCAGGTGGCCACGGCAACCAGTTTGACACCGCAACCACAATGAACGGCAGCTCTACCCAACACGAGAAGCCCGATGCCGGATATCAACAAGATAGCCAAGAGCTCCTCGATTGCCAGAGCCATCTGGACCATCTGGAACACCGGGACCTCCCGGATGAGGGACCTTACATGGGTGACAGGGCTTCTCTCATCGACACCGCGTCTATCACTTCGTCACAATATGAGCAAAGGATCCGCTACGAACTCGAGCATATCTGGATCCTCAATCTCTCCATGCACTTCCGAGATGGCTCCCGACGCGAAAAGTTCTTTGTCACGTACCGCCAGCGCCCAGATCTTTGGCGCCGTGTCACCATTTCGCTCGACTATCGTCGTGCTGATGAAAACTCCCTTGAAATGGATTTGCTTCACACCAAGTTCCAGCGCGATAAGAACGAGAAGATATACGAGGCCATCCGCGACAGTCTGGTAGATATACAGTTTTACAACACTGTCACCAATCTCAAACTTCAGACCACCGACGGCCGGCTCCACGTTCATGTCGTCGAAGATGTTACTGTTGGTTTCTCCCCGCTTCCCCCACTGCGGCTTCTTCTTTGGATATTACTGTTCAAGACATTTCGGACTTGTCAGCCGAACTCGTCTTTGGTTTGGACTATATGAATTTGGCTCTAACACCTCCAGGAAATCATCGATTATCCATCCAATCGGATGATACAACATCTCCGATGCCGCCGCATCAGGGAACGAGAGATTGAGTTCGACTCGCACATGTCCGGCTTCGTGTACAAGGTCCGCGTCGGCGGCCGCCTACTAATCAAGAAAGAGATTCCTGGTCCTGATTCTGTCGACGAATTTTTGTACGAGGTGAATGCCCTTAGCTTCCTGAGTCACTCGCGCAATGTCATCGAATTCTACGGGGTTATTGTCGACGACGATGAGCGTGTGAAAGGTCTTCTCATCAGCTATGCAGAGCAAGGTGCCTTGATCGACATCATATACGAGAATAACCAGGGCATTTCGTGGCCAACACGTATTCGCTGGGCCCGCCAGATTGTCCAAGGCCTCTCTGAAATTCACGAGGCTGGCTTTGTTCAGGGTGACTTCACGCTCTCCAACATTGTCATTGACGATGATGGTGACGCCAAGATCATCGACATCAACCGCCGTGGTTGCCCCGTGGGCTGGGAGCCCCCGGAGGCAACACCGATCATTGAAAGCAACCAACGCATTTCCATGTATATTGGTGTCAAATCAGACCTTTACCAGCTTGGCATGGTATTGTGGGCTCTTGCCATGCAAGACGATGAGCCTGAGGCACGGGGACGTCCACTTCACCTAGACCCTGAGACCGTCATTCCTCCGTGGCTCTGCACTGTGATCGAGACGTGTCTAGCCGAAGACCCGAGGGTGCGTCTTCAAGCCAGTCAGCTGCTCAAGCTGTTCCCGTTCCCCGGAGGGAGCAGCCCTGCAGATTCCGACTACGATGATGAGGATTGGACTGGCGGTTCCCACCGACAAGCCATCTACGCCCACAGCGCTCCATCGGCGTCTATTGTTGATGGTGATCAGCCGTCTCAATTTGGACAAGAAGTTGACGGAATCGACAACAGTGGGGAGAGAGACGCCGGAGGTTTTGTAAAAAGCAAAAACCCGACCTCAGAGCATACCCACAATGGAATTGTGCCGCGCATCAAGACCGTTCCCTCGCCAAAAGAGTGGTCTTACGTGGACTTCGGTCACACTTATGTCGATCCTGTCAATGGTGTTTCCAACGAGCCCTATTACTACCCAACTCGTGGCCGGTCTCCCCCCAGCCGCCTTCCAAGTCACCATGACCATGGGTCTCCTCTTCGTGACTCAAATGGACAACAAGCCATGAGGACAGACGAAGAACATGACGGAAGTCAATTCTTGGACCCAGAACCGTTAGAAGGCAGTCCTATTCGACCTAGCCTAGATACCGGCATTGGTACGCTAGGTGGCAGCCGGAAGGAAACGATGACAGAAACCAGTGCTGCAACTGGCGCTAACAAAAACGCCACTGCCTCGTCAATTGCAGCATTCTCAAAACCTTCCTTGGCCGGCTATACAATAGCACCAGTGCCAGCGCCAACCACGGACCGCGAGCCAACGCCTGTGGAAGTGATGGAGCGTGCCAACGCACAATTTTGTGCTACACCATCCCGTAAAGAAGTAGGGGATGCCCCTGTCCCCGCTGTGGAAGAGCCCCTTCCAGAGACAAAATCTTATGTCGATTCGGGTGCTGGGCTGCTAGATCAAATCAAAGGAATCGGCGCTGTGTATGACGAAAAGCACGGAGGCGGGCATCTCTCGAGAGGTGCACGGGACGGCGACGACAACCTTCTTGGCCGCTATTCTTCCATTGATGATGAACTAAATGCGCTTGCTATGAGCTAATATACTCCAATGGCTGGAACGAAGGAATGATCGGTCTCTTCGCGAGCATTGTCTATACGTCTTATTTCGGGATATGTATTTTGTAATCTATTAGCTGTTGTTTTTCTTTTCTTTTCGGGGAACTGGATCGTTCTTTGTTTATTGCTCTCTTACTGTTTCGGGTCTCTTTTATTTTGTTAATTTTCTCCTATTCACTCCATGTATCTTTCCATGTTTGGACATCTCTTGACATTTGTATCTTACTATACTGGGCAGGGAGACTGTTCACAAGAGGACGACTGTTCGCACAGGCAACTACGGTTCAAAGGTATTGTGTTGCAGAAATTGGAATCTGGCGGACTACTGATAGCATTTGCGTCAAGGGCCAAATTTGAGGTCCGACATCTTTGGCATAGCGGGTATCGTGTTGATACACTGCGAAACAAAATCAAAACAAGAGCACCAGCCGTTGCTACGAGTACACAAAGTCTTGTTCACTAACATGTTTTTTTGCTGATTATGGACAAGGGTGCCAGAGAAGCTCAATCTACAAGACTAACCCAAATGTAGATTAGTTCTTTTCATGTCCCGCCTCTTGAATATCATCAGATAGGATTTGTCACGTGCCATATAGAATCCAAATACAAACATGAAATCTGATACTCGTATCTTATTCCGATATGTTGTTGAGGCTGTCGTTCCCGAGGGGAGCCATTGGTTCGTTGAGAAGCAATTGCGTCCTATCAGAGAATCTCCAACGCGTCGGGAACAGTTGGGAAGGGGATTGCCATCTGGTTGAAAGAATCAGGTGTTGATTCTGCGAGGATGCGACGATAACGCCTCACTGTTGCAATCCGAGAAGACGAAAGGGGGACGTAAGATGGACTGGTGGGGGCAAGAACGCCCCAAAGAGTAATCAATCGTCGACCCAGAGGTTTTGCCTCGGGTTCCCCTGGCTTTCTTCATATACGATACAGGCGCAGGCGTAAAGGGAGAGAACGGACACTTGAGTGGAGACGTGGGGCACATAGATGTTGGGGAAGGAAATGTGTGGCGGGCGGTTTTTTTTTTCTTTTTTTTTTCCAATTCAAAAAAAAAAAAGCTTACGGTCTATTAGGATTGGAAGATGCCTCCTACTACTCGTACGGAGACGTCATGTCTGCACGGTAACTAGTCCATATGGCGGTGACGGGGTATCCACGGTAGTATAGAGAGCGGGTTTTGCCTGGGAACGGCATTCCCATGATAACCAGTTCATGAGCACAAGCAATGACTCTTTCCTGATTAGCTAGTTGCGGCTTCCTTTACAATGATGTGTATCATGACCGCGAGAGGCAGACGTTTGAAAAGCACCAAATATAGTTGTGGTTTGCCTGTAGACACTGGGCCTGGCAGAGCATGATTCTCACCGAAATTCTGGCGGTGTTAGTTTTGACTTCTCAAACTATATTTATATCAGTAACACTTTTGGGGTTTCGGGGTTACCTCGTTGTTATAAGAAATTGCGTGCGCTGGAAAGTACTATGCGGAAACTCCTTCCTTGTACTACGGAAACTCCAACAGAATCTGTATTGCGCGTAAACTGAATTGTCCAATGGGTGGCAATGATGGTAAAGGCTGGCGCGTGGTTGGCTGCGAATCGCTGACCATTAAGAAGATACCTATCCCCCCCTACATCTTGCGCCCAGAATAAAGTCACGCTCTACTGATGCCAAGGACCTCCCCACGTTACGCTGCTGCAAGCGAATCTGATGTGTCCTGTCGGGAACAGGGGAAGGAGCGATGGGGCTCCTGCGGTAAGGAAAGAGCTAACAGGGCTAGGGAGGCGGTCTTGTAACGGCTGCGCCAATCACCGGCTGTCGTTCTCAGTGTCGCTTTTTCCCGGTCCCAACAGTTTTTAGGTGAAGACCGTAGTGCCGACCCCAACAAAAACAAGCAGCATTGAGGACGAGCGCAAGGCCAGCCCGAAGAAGAGCAAGACACAGGCCAAAAAACTCGAAAAAAAAAAAAAAAACATGAGATGCTTCCGTCACCGTCTCTGCTAGCAGCTGTCGCCGCCTCCTGTAGCGGGACTGCTACAGGCCTGGGCTTGTGGCCACCCCATTCCTGGAGAGAGTCTCGCGCCTTCCCCAGGGACTAATAGCTAGACGCCTGGGAGTGGCTGACTGGCTGGCCATCGGCCAGCGAGCTGCCGATGCTCTACGGATGGGCGGAAGGCACAGCCAGGGGAAATACGGGGAAGGTGCGAACGTGTGTGTCTCACCACCGACCAGGCTCGCACTTGCCTGTTTGGCATGACACGCGGCGGGCAGGCAACGAACTTTGAATGCTGTCTCTGCACATCGCTGCGTGGCTCTGTCTTAACTGGTATCTGATATAGCAGCTGGGCTCGCATTTCCTCGGCTGATCTGGCGTAGGGGCATCTGCCAGAAGCATTTGGCAGAAGGCACATGAAAACGGCCATTGCGTAGAAAGACCACTCGTGCCCCAACAACAGCGAGGCTGTCTGTTTGCGTACGGTGTAGAGACGTCGAGTCGCGCCTCCCCTGCTGGACCAACAAATGGCAGGAACAGGCCACAGACAGTCGCATAGCAGGGAAGGAACGGAGCCGGCCTTGCCTTCTTTCCTTCTTTCCTAGCCGGAAACAAAGGGACCAGAGACACAAGCACAACGAAACCCCAACCGTCCGCCACCAGCAAGTGAGCCCACACCTGGCCGCCCCAAACCTCCCCAAGCCTCCCCAAACTGTGCCAGACTCTGCTGGGCTGAGCCGGAGCTGCCTGCCCGCCGCCCATCGCTCCTTCCCACCAAACGCCCCTGCTCCTGCCCCGTCTGGACTCGTCGTTCCTGGTCTTTTTCTTTATTTTTTATTTTTTATTTTTTTTCGGTTTCCTTTTTTTTCTTCTCTCCGGTTTGGTATAAGTGGTTCCGGCTTTTGCCTCGTCTACATATCTTCCGCCTCCCAACCCCTCCTCCTCTCCCCCTTCTACCTTCTTTCCTCGTCCTTCCTTGTTGTCTCCTCTCCCTTCCTATCCTGCAAAACCCCAGGTATCAACGCCTTCGGTTGTCCTCTCTTTTGCGTCCTCCCCACGCAGCTCTCTCTCTTTCCTCTGTCGTCCCTGTCCTCCGTTTGTGGGTCCGCCTCAACAGCTGTCCACTGGTTGGGGAGCCGAGGTTTTCGTCAACGACGACCAACAAGAGACGAAGCACGACGATACAACGAACAGCATCGTTAGGGAGGTCTAGCTATTAGCCTTCTCTCATTGTTTTTTTCCCTTCAACTTGTCTTGTTTTCCTTTCTCGCCCCCCTCTCTGCCTCACTCTCTTGTCTGTTCCTCTTGAAACAGAACATCCCAACAACAGATTCTCACGATCTTCCCCTTCTTGGACGACCTTGCCAGTCTCCAATCTTCCAACATGGCCTCCTCCAAGCCGAAGATCGTCGTGGCCGACGCCATCGTCGACGGCACCACTGACTTCAAGCCCTTGCGGTCGAAGCAGTACGATATCCGCAAAACGCACATTTCAGAGATGCCAATCACCTGGACTAACTGGCCTCTGCATGTCGACTGGCTCAACACCTTTTTCATCCTGATTGTGCCGGCTATGGGATTTATCTCCACGTACTGGATTCCCCTGCAGTTCAATACTTTGGTTTTCGCCCTAGTGTACTACTTCAACACTGGGCTTGGTATTACCGCAGGTGAGTGAGAGTCCAGCCCGGCTGGCATTTGCTGTTTGGAGTTTTGTTTTTCTGTATATCACCTGTGTCTCTTTTACATAGGCTTTTTTCTGCTTTTCTTGGCATGTCCTGCTTTTTGGCTGCGTATTTCGTCTTTTGCTCTCCTCATCTTCTCCTTTCTCTGTTTATCTTTTTCTTTTCATCTTGTTTTTTTTTTTCACATTCTTTGGCTACCATTCTTCTGTTCCTTTCCAATTTCTTCACGTCTTGAATCGTTGTCCCATCTCGTTTCTCTCCTTTCTCCGTATCATTTCTCTGCTTTTTACCCGTTCGTTCGCCGCTGGCTCGACCCAGAACTAACCGGCCAACCACAGGCTATCACCGCCTTTGGGCTCACACTTCCTTCAAGGCCACGCTTCCCCTCAAGATCTACCTCGCTGCTGTTGGCGCCGGTGCCGTCGAGGGCTCCATCCGCTGGTGGTCCCGCGGCCACCGTGCCCACCACCGCTACACCGACACAGACAAGGACCCGTACTCGGTCCGCAAGGGCCTGCTCTACTCCCACATAGGCTGGATGGTCATGAAGCAGAACCCCAAGCGCATTGGCCGCACCGACATCACCGACCTGAACGAGGATGCCGTCGTCGTCTGGCAGCACAAGAACTACATCAAGTCGGTCCTGTTCATGGGCATTTTCTTCCCCATTCTCGTCTGCGGTCTCGGCTGGAACGACTGGTGGGGCGGCTTTGTCTACGGCGGTCTCCTGCGCATCTTTGTCGTCCAGCAGGCCACCTTCTGCGTCAACTCCCTGGCCCACTGGCTCGGCGACCAGCCGTTCGACGACCGCAACTCGCCGCGTGACCACGTGATCACTGCTCTTGTCACCCTCGGCGAAGGCTACCATAACTTCCACCACGAGTTCCCGTCCGACTACCGCAACGCCATTCAGTGGTGGCAGTACGACCCGACCAAGTGGAGCATCTGGCTGTGGAAGCAGCTGGGCCTGGCCTACGACCTGAAGCAGTTCCGCCAGAACGAGATCGACAAGGGCCGGCTACAGCAGATGCAGAAGAAGCTCGACCAGAAGCGCGCCACGCTCGACTGGGGTATCCCCCTGGAGCAGCTGCCTGTGGTTGACTGGGACGACTTTGCTGCCCAGGCTAAGAACGGCAAGGCCCTTGTTGCCATTGCTGGCGTCATCCACGATGTCACCAGCTTTGTCCAGGACCACCCCGGCGGCAAGGCTCTCATCAAGTCTGCTATTGGCAAGGATGCCACGGCAATTTTCAATGGCGGGGTATATAACCATTCGAACGCCGCACACAACTTGCTGTCCACCATGCGTGTCGGTGTTCTTCGCGGCGGCTGCGAGGTCGAGATCTGGAAGCGTGCCAACTACGAAAGCAACAAGGACATTTCCTACGTCACCGATTCGGAAGGGCGGCAGATAGTTCGCGCCGGCGAACAGGTGACTCGCGTTTCCCAGCCCATTGCCACGGCCCAGGCTGCGTAAGGAGATTATTGTCGCCTATCGCCTTCATTCAGCCTACCTTTTTTGTGCCCCTGAGCTCCGTTGACTACCCCTATCACCGAGCTACCTCTACTATTTATACGACTTTCTCGCTTTACCCTGGAGCCTCTCCTTTTATGGCCGAACGCTTGCTTCTTTTTAACGGAAGATTTGAAGTCCTGATGTGTGCATGAAAAGAATGGCGGGGGGAATACAGGAGGAAGGAAGGATCAGGTCCCCCAAGTCAGTCCACACAAAGTGATAGCGGCTTGGGGCATGTTGTGGTTTGCTTCTCTTTCATGCAGCCGGCCTAACAGTGGCAAAGACGCACGAGAACGTCATGAACGACAAAACAACGTTCAATTTGAAAGCCCTGTATTTGCATTTTGTGTTTCCAATTTTCCTCTTCTCAAGAATGAAAACAAAAACGGAACGGATGGAGTTTGACAGAGGGGTCTACATTTTTTTATCTGGTTTTTCTTTCCCTATTCAAAACCGGTTGTTTACTTTTTTTTCACTCATCATTATTCGGAATGAAATCAAATGATATACTTTTTCACCATGCCATGAAATTTCCTCGTTGAACTATGTGCCGCCAAGTCTGCTCGCCTGAAGTGGACTCTGAAAAATCATTGGTCCCATGATTGGATTTTGCTGAACTCATCGTTTAATGCAAGAGCTTTGGTTGAGGCGTTTTGTGGCCTGACTAGGGAAAACTAAATTACGAATACGTGTGTAATAAGTGATGACTAGTAGGTTTGTTTGGTCAACGCAAGAAAGCAAGCATTGGGTCGCCCCCTTTGTTCGACGGGCTGCCATTGGCAAGTAAAATGGAAATAGGAACGCGATTCTGAAGAGTTTCCTGCTTTCCCAACGCATAGTAATATCCTCAGCCACGATGAACAAGCTGAGTGAGAAATAGAGAAAAAGAAAAGGCTCCGATATAAAAAGAGGACCGTAGAAACGAAGCGGAAGCAGCATGAGTAAGAAACACCCTCCTAGTGATAAGAAACCGTTTGCAATGTTTGAGAGAGTAACAAAATCAAATGAATCAAAAGCAAAATTATCCGCCTATACCCTTGAACCCGAATATCCTCAGGCGAAATACAAAAAACGGCCAACGCATGGATGAAAAAAATTATAAAATATAGAAAATAAAAAAGATCGTTCGGTGTATGCGCCTGTGTGTAGAATGGGGTGTAACGCGGCAACGCCTCTGGAAAATGTCTTGGGACCCTTCGTGTTGCCTCGCAAAAGGTTGTCTCTCTCCACCGCTACGCTGCTTGCGTAGTTTCTAAGTTCCTGCATCTCTCTTTCTCTGCTCTGTCCTAAGCTCGATCCTCCCTTCCCCGCACCCCCCATTTCTACTTGAACAGACTCTGCAGGTCCTGCAGACGCTTCCGCGCTGCATCGGCCACGCTCACTGCCCGGTCGGTCCGGTCCATGGACAGATTCGCCAGCTTGATCTTCATGCTCTGGATGTCGCGCATCCGCTCCTCGAAACTGTTGCGCATAATGTACCGCTTCGTGAAGACCTCCCGCTTCTGGCCCAGCCGGTGCACCCGGTCAACGGCCTGCGCCTCGGCCGCCGGATTGTATTGCGGCTCCATCACGTACACGTGGTTGCCTGCCGTCAGATTCAGACCCAGGCCACCCGCCATGATCGACACAAGGATCACGCGCACCTGGGGGTCCTCCCGGAACGTGTCCATCGCCTGTGTCCGCGCCTGCCGCGACATCCGCCCGTCCAGCCGCGTGTACGCGATCCCGTTGTTCCGCAGCGCTAGCTGGATCAGGTCCAGATGCGACGTCCACCCAGAGAAGACGACCGACTTGATTGGCGGCTCCCCCTTGGCTTCCAGCGCGACACTCTCCGCCTCGTTCTCCTTCAGATCGCGGATCAGCGCCTTGGTCTTGGTGTGTGGACCGCTGTAGTCAGCCTCATTGATCGTCTTTCCCAGAGGGCCACCAGAGGTGCCGCCGCCACTGCTACGCAGCTTGGTGCTGCTGCTGTTCCGGCTGGTGGTGACAGCTGACGCGGATGGGTCTCCGCTGTGCTCCTGCTGTGGCGCATCGTGCTCAGCATCGGCGCGCTCGTGGCGCAGAGCACGGCACGTGAAGACGACCTTTTCTTGGCAGACGGGGCAGGTGCCCGGCTGGCCGCTCTTGTGGGACAGCCCACGCTCCTCGTCTCGGAAGTGCTTGACGCAGTCGGGGCAGAAGACGTGGAAACATGGCGTCATGTAGCAGACAATGTCTTCCTGTTTCTCGGAGCGAATATCCGTCGACAGGTCGCTGGTCTCGAGCGCGGCGCCGAGCTTGCGCTTGCAGCGCTCGCAGGCGTCGGCGTTGGTGTTGGTGAGAAGATCAAATACTTCATAAGCCTTGGCATCAGTCACGGGTGGCTTGGCCTGGCCCGGACCGGAGCCGTCGTCGTCGTCGTCATCATTGTCCAGGTCAATAGCCGATTCCAGCGTCATGCCCTGCGCCAGCTTGAGGTCGTCCTCGCTGAGCAGGTCACGGCCGTGGGCGCAGATGAGACGCAGACGCAGGATCGACTGCAGAATGTGAATGTACGTTTTACCGCCCATGAGGCGCTCGTTACGGCCCGTCAGCACCTGGAGCCGGTCCTTAGCGTTGGCGTTGTAAAACTTGTACAGCGCCATTTCGTCTGGCGAAAAGTCGAGTTTCTCCACAACGTCATGGCGCGCAGGCAGGTCGATCTTGTCCTTGAGCCGCCGCAGAGTGATCGTGTCGACCAGAATGCGCAGCTGCGGCAGAATGTTGGGGTCGCAGGCCCGGAACGGGTTCACCACGTAGTACGTAAACTTGGACCGCTCGTCAAACGGCTTCAGTCGCAGGAACGCCAGCAGAGACCCCAGATCCTCCAGCCGGTTCTGCACCGGCGTGCCCGTCACCGCCCACCGCCGGCTCGCCTGCAGACGGCAGATGGCCTTGAACTGCAGGGTGGCCTGCTCCCGGATCATGTGCGCCTCGTCCAGCACAATACGGAACCAGCCTACCTCCTCCAGCGGATACTCGGCCTGTTTGCGCTTGCTGCGGCCCGTCAGCTCGCTCGACACCGAGCCGTAGGTCGTGATGACAAGATCAAACTCGCTCAACCGCGCGACGTCCTTGATGCGGTTCTGTCCGTGGTAGATGTGGTAGCTGAGCGAGTCGGGCGCCAGGTGCTGCTTGATCTGCTCCTCCCAGTTTGTTATGGTGCTGAGCGGGCAGACAAGCAGCGTGCCACGGCCGTTGCGCCGCAGAGGGGTGAGGCCCAGAGACTGCGGCTCGGGAATGTCGAAGCTGCGCGACAGGCCGCCCGGCTTCTTCTTGCGCTCGGGCGCCTTGGGCTGATGCGGCGTGCTTGCGTACCACTCCTCGGCTGCGTGCCGGGAGCTGGCCACCAGCGCCAGGACGCTCAGCGTCTTGCCCAGGCCCATCATGTCGGCCAGGATGCCGCCGAGCGTCTCGCTTGGCTGTTCCTTCATGCTCTGGCCTGTGATCACGTTGTAGTAGACCGTCTGCCGCGAGGCCGTGTACCTCTTTTGCCAGATGGACGAGGTGAGCTTGGTGTCCGCCTGCTCGGCCAGCGGCTTCTCCCGGTTCGCCATGAAGTAGAGGGCTTGCTTCTGGTGCTTCAACATGGGCGTGGTCACAATGGGGTCCGGTTCTATCTCGGGCAGGTCGTCGGCATTGGCCATGGAGTCGAACACACTCAGCACTTCGGAGCGAATCTCCTCCACGGTCCTAGTCTGGAGACTGGGTGCGGACGACAATGACGGCGTCGACAACGACGGCCGTATTGCAGGCGCTGCGGTGCCTGCAGCGGGCTGGCCCAGAATTGACGCGGGCACTTGGGGAACAGCCAGGCGGATGCCGGGCTCGACGCGGGTCGGCTCCACCAGCTTGCGGCCCGACTTCGCAAGATGCTTGGCTACCGACTTGCCGAATGAGGAAGCCCCGTATAGCACGAGCTCGATCTTGTACGAGCGCGAAATGGGCTTCCCGAGGACCTCATCCTCCAGCTTCCGCCGAGAGGGGATGCGGGCATCGGGCCGCAGGCGCACGCTGGGGATGTCCATGAGAGGAACCAGTGCCTTGGCCGTGCGCGCATCCAAGCTGCCAAAGACTTCCCGCGTGTAGTCGTACACTTGGATGGTATTGGTCTTGTCGTCGGCTTTGCGCCGCAGCACGATCTTGACAAACGGCCAGTAGGCCGGCCCGCCCATAGCGAGGCTGCCCGGCTTGGGCGATGGCAGCTTGTGGCAGTCCACCGTTGCGCCGTGCAGGGCGCCGAAGCACACTTCCTCGTATGAGTCCTTGGACTTGCCGCCGTCGTTGTCTGTGCCTGCAAAGTGTTAGCGCTATTGGCCACGAATCAAAACAGAGCGGTGGCTCGTACCATCCGTGAGATCGACCATCACTGCCGTCTTACTGGGAGTCGGCTTCTTTGTGTCCGAGCCCTTTTCGGACTTGATGCTGTCTGCCAGGATGCCGGAGCTGCCATGCTTAAAGGTCTGCTTCGGCTTAGCAAGCGTATCGGGCGTCAGGACCTTGCGCCGTTTTGGCTCTGGTACGTCGATGCGGTCTTGCAGGTGGAAGCCGCGCTCGACCAGAGATGCCATGCCATTCATGGGAGTCTCAGTACCCGCGAGTGCAGGCGATGGTGAATGCGTCAGGTCTGTCACCTGCGCCATATGCGCATTGTGCATTGGTTGCTCGTCGAAAAGCGATAATGGGTTGGGCTTAGGCACAGCAGCCGAGCCCATGAATTCAAAGCTAAGGGCACTTGGGCCGGAATCAGCTCCGAAGCTATTTTCGGCCAGAGCCGGTGCGCCCACAGGCGTCGAAAATATGTGGTTAGTGTTGTTCCGGTAAGCCATCTCGGGATTCCCAAAGGCAGCGTTTTCCATGGCTTCTAATGCGGGCTGCGTCATGCCGTTGACGGGAATCGGTGCAGCGATGGGAAGCTGCGTCTGCAGACCGCCCCCAAAGGCATGCTGAGGGTCGAGCAGCATCGACTGGTTCCATCCGAATCCATTCTGCATTGGGTCTGCCGGGGCGCCATTCTGGTTCAGGGTTTGCCGGCCTTCAGGAGGAGAGCGAGACTGGTTAGCATCATAGACAGGTTGGCCGGCTATGTTGGTCTCATTGAAGCGTGACTTCACAGCCTCCTCAGACAACGGAGGGAGATGGAGGGCGGGAGCAGACGGGAAGTAAGGAGAAGAGGCGGGATGCGAAACGGGGAGAGACCCGGTGGGGTATGATAAGTCGGTCATGGCGACGCCCAACTTTGGTGAAAGTGAGATGCAGGACGGGTGAGAATCAGGACAGAACGAATTGGCAAAGTCCTCAGTCATCATCAGGGCATCCTGGCCAACTGGCAGAGACGGTGAAGCTGGACGAGGCTGTGGGGCTGTCTGGCACTGGAGCCGTTGAGGAGAGAGCTCACGAGGGGAAGGTAGATAAGAAGACGGAAATGGAACAGAGTTGAGTCGGGGAGAAGAGGGACAAAGTGAGAGAGAGGGTTCAGAAGGGGGAGAAATACCGTTGGGCGTGTGGTAGGGAGACGCCATGGTGTTGAAGACGGGGACCGGGGGCCGCCTTGAGCCGGCGGGATGAGCTGAGGTCAGATTCTCATGCGCCGGGGACAAGCCTGGTGTGGTCTGGATAGACCGGGATCAGACACGGCAGGCGGAACGAAGCCGATTTCAGGCGAATTTCATCGCAACGAGGCCGCGATCGGACCTGAATGTGGGAGGCGGGGAGTGTAAAGACGCCGGGTGTGGCGGGCTGAGGACCGAGACGAGTTAGACCCGAGAGACCTAGTAGACCTGAGCGCGCTGGAAATTGTGAGAAGGGTCGTGGTGGGGGGCGGGCATGAGCGCAGGCCATGTAGGAAGTTGAGGGGAGTCCGATATCAAGAAGCCAAAAAAAGTCGGCGATGAGAAGACAAAATAGCCAGAGCACGCCGGGAGACAAAACAGGCAGGAGCGAAAGCGAAGACGTGTTAGACCGGCGGCCACGCGCGCGGCAAGGAAGGAGCGACTGGATGGGCCGGCTAGGTTGAATCCCGCAAGAAAACGCAAGACAGGCAGGAAAGAGGCCCGTTTGCGTGTCTGTGTGTGTTTGACAGTGTTGCACGAAGAGGAGACCACACAGAGAGCCTTTATCGCATCGCCGCCTGTCCGATATGGTTGCTCACGAGACCTGCTATGAACCCCCCCAAGCGAAAGGTCTTCAGCCGCATGTGACCACCACTGAAAGGCTGCTTTCGCCAGCGAGTTTATTATAAATGGAACCGCCCGGCAGAACTGTCGCAGTGGGGAAAGCCAGATGGATTGGAGGGGGGGAGTGGTTGTTAGAGTATTGCCGTGTACTATGGTGTCTGGTGTGTAGTCGGAGTGGTGGGCGTCGGTGGTGTGGGCTTTTGGTCCGCTGTCTCGGTGGGGTGGTGGCGCTTGTCAAAACGCCCGTCCGTTCACGTGAGAGGTGTCCCACGTGACTGATCCTGACTGCTCCAGACGTGGTCGGCTGACTAGGCCGTGGCAACAGCCGCTTCCTACCGTGCGGGCCTGTTGTGTGAGTCGTTGCACCTGTCTTGCTTGGTCTGGGTCGACGGTGGCTTACTACGTATGTGTCCGAGTCACTGCGAAGTCAAGTTCCATTTTTGTATCGGCGTCTCTGTCAGGTATTGGTTGTGCTGCACGGCGAAATAGCAGTAATTATTGTAAGTGAAGATAACCACGTGATAATATAAAACTTGCTGGTATCTGCGATCCCGTGACCTAAACAGGACCCCCTGTCGCAAAAAAAAACCCCCCGAACTCAAAGCTTCAATGCTGACTGAAAGTAAAACTACTTGCCTGCCCAACTACCAGCCTTTTTCTAAGTTTGTTACTCTAACTTTGTTAGAGGAGCTCCAAGTTACGGGGTCGCCCCCAAAAGTTGCACAATCAACAAACAGAAGGCGCGAGGTAGAGACACTCAGCAATTCAGACCCCCCACCTCCAGCGTAGGGCCGGACAGCATTATCACCATGCCCGCGATCCGCCACGCGTCGAAGCGCAAGGCCCCGCCAGAGGGTTTCGACGACATCGAAGACGACCTACTCGTCTTTGCCAACAAGATGAAAGACGCGCAAAACGCTCCGACCGACGGCATACCCAAAGCCCAGGCGCAGTGGCCGATTTTCCAGATTTCCCACCAGCGGAGCCGCTACGTCTACGAGCTGTACTACGAAAAGGAGGCCATCAGCAAGAAGCTGTACGACTGGCTGCTGAAGAACGGCTATGCCGACGCGATGTTGATCGCCAAGTGGAAGAAGCAAGGCTACGAAAAGGTACACAGACCCATTTCTTTCGAAAGAGAGATTATAGTTTGTAAAGGCTTTCTTGGCTAACAAAATCAGTTGTGCTGTCTGCGGTGTGTTCAGACAAAAGAGACCAACTTCAACTCGACGTGCATCTGCCGCGTGCCGCGGGCACAGCTCAAGGAAGACCAAGACGTCCAGTGCATCAGCTGCGGATGCCGTGGCTGCGCGTCCAGCGACTAAACGAAAAGAAATACGTCGTTGAAAAAAAAAAAAAAAGGAAAAACATGATGGTACGTTGGATTTTCTCATTTGCCAAAGAAAAGAGGAGGGGGGGAGGCAGAAGCACCATCGTGACAAGGCGGGATATACGCACGATTACGGCGTTGCGGGAGTGTATTTGGGAAAGGTGAAGGGGAAACGAGAAAAGCATGAAATCACCGAGCAATAGCAAGCGATAACTAATACGTTTTTTTGTTCTTCTTCATTATTCGCCGTTTCAGAGACCTTCATTTCGTTACAGTTCTATTTCTACCTTGAGACTGAGGCAGAGTTCCTTCATAGGTGGGTGGTCTACCTTGAGAAGGGGAGGGGGATGCATCAGAGTCATGATCAGCGCCTAGCAAAGCCAGATTTACCTCCACGGCCAAACCGAACACTTCGGGGCACAAAGGTCATGGCTGACATGGCCCCAGCGAGGTCATCCATTTCCACATCGGGGGCTCTGGCTTGCTTGGGACGACGTGCTGTTGCTTCACCCTGGCCGCTGTCTTCCTCATCCTCCTCTTCATCACTACTGTCGTCATCGTCGTCGTCATCGTCATCATCTTCCT
Organism: Raffaelea ambrosiae; assembly: GCA_002778195.1. Classification (NCBI taxonomy): domain Eukaryota; kingdom Fungi; phylum Ascomycota; class Sordariomycetes; order Ophiostomatales; family Ophiostomataceae; genus Raffaelea; species Raffaelea ambrosiae. Next base: position 563,446 of record PCDI01000013.1, read on the forward strand.
CCTCCATGGCATCTTTGTCACGCTGAGAAGGAGCTGTTTTGGGGGCCGCTTTGCTGCTACCAGCTTTCTGTGACGCCTGCTCTGGATGTTTGGTGATGCTCGCTGCTCGCTTGCGTATGTCCTTCTGAGCGGTTGTCGCCAGCGATGACCTGCGGCGGTGCTGCCGCCGCCCGCCATCCAGCAGCAGAGATTGCCGACCGTCGATGCCGTATTGCGTGATGTTGAAGAAGAAGTTGTTGGGAAAGCCATGCTTGTCGATGAGGTGCCGCCGCCTCTTGTCTGACGACCCGCATTTGCGCTCGCACCCCTCCACAAAGCATGCATACTGCCATTGTCAGTCAGTGATGTGGTTTTTTTTTGGTTTTTTATGGTGTATCTCACACTTAGTAGGAGGGGGTTGTCAACTGACAGTGTGCTCGCCCCTGTCTCTCTTGACAGCAACAAACGGGTCGTGCCACTCATCAGTGTGGAGGCCCAGGTAGAAAGGTGACGGGAAGTTTTTGTGACATTCCAGACAGCGGTTGAGGTGCTCCCTGTTGTAGTGTGCCTCGTAAGCGTCGTAAGACGGGAAGTCGAGCTTGTCTCTGTGCAGCTGGCAGATCATAACTGCGTGTGCTGCGCCTCCAGCGTCGCTCTGGCTTGGGTCCAAGTTGACAATTTTCGATCGCGGTGGCAAACCTTCGTCGTTGCTGTGCTCATATGGTATGGCCGGACCCGATCCCGTGCTGTCGTCGCTGATGGTATTCACAGATGCAGCTGAAAGTGAAGGTTGGTGTTGGACGTCGTCTGGCTCACGTGAGCGCTTCATGTGCCGACGTGACCGAACAAGAAAGCAGGAGGACGCTATTTATATTGGTGGTTTTTTTTAGTTGCTCCCGCAGTTGGGCTTGCCAGGTCTAGATGGGACAGGGTTTTGGACGTTTAGAGAGCTTTGTCGCGTGTCTGTCACCGCTCTTTCAGATGAACAAGGGTAGTACGTCTTCCAGGAGAGCTTGTATGCAACTTAATAAATAGGGTATTTGATGGACACAGCGTGAGGACAGGTACCAAAATACGATACAAGCACAAGTGTAGTTCCTAATGCTGTTGTGCAGGGTAGCAAGATTTGACAGGTCGTCGAAGCCTGATGAAGAATAGGAAGAGCACCACGGTTGCATCCTGGCATGTGATGCATCACGTGATATATATTTAACAACCCACTCAAAGGGATCTTGTATATCACGTGGGAAAATGAGTGCCGAATTAGCGCGACAATTCGAGAGAGGACCAATGGATGGCCGCCCATTCAAATCCTCTCTTCGGGCGAAACCTCACGTACCTAACCAGACGACCACGACGAGAGATCTCTCACTCCGGCGCGACGGACCATCGAAGCCCCCCTCCCGCGACTTCGACATTCAAGCAATTGGATTATCTTACCCATGGCGATCCTCCCCACCGAGTTTGCCCGCGTGACGCGGCAGTGTGCGTTCCTTTCCTGCGACTCCTCCCATCTGACCACTTGCTATCAGATAAATGAACGACGGACAACTGACGAGATGTGCTTTTCATAAACAGCCGCGAACTGGGGCGTTGCCAAGACGCGCGTTCTTTCTGCCTACCGAGAATGGCTCCGTGCTGTACGTGAACCCCCACGATAAGACCCTGGGACTGGTGGACGATTCAAAGAGGGAGGCGACTTGTGTGCTTTGCGACATTTGGAGGGGACCATCCGCGGGGAGGAAGATCCGGACTCTGCGGGACGGATTGGCACGGATGGCCGGCCGAGTGTTGGGAATGAGACCTTTGGTGGTAATCACGGAAAAAGGCCAGACGGAGCTGACGGTATCCCGAATACAGGCCCCCGAGATCCAGACGATGTACTCCGTGCCTCACCCTGTGTCGGTTGTGCGGGCACGCATCCGGCAAGAATTTGAGCGCCACCGGTTTATCAACAAGCTGCCGGTCGTGGATGTGCTTCTGTTCCACAGCAACGCCGACTTCCAGGTGGGTTCCTCAAGCGGGCAGATACAGATACCTTGTATTGGAAGAAGGAACCATGTGTGTTAACACCCACCTTAGGAGACGATGAACTTCTGGCGGCAGACGCCACACATTATGCAGTACTTCAACGAGGAGTCTCTGCGGGGTGACAAGAAGCTGCCATCGAGCTTCATGCAGGGTTTCTTGGAGGTGAGTCGTTTTCATTGTGATGGGCATTGTTTGGTAGCCCAAACTGACACATAAAAACCGCAGGGCCGCAACTAGAGGAATGTACCTTGGGGAGTTGGTGACGTCTGATGCAAGGACGGAAACGAAGAAAGTGTACACATGGGTTTCTGGCAACGTCCCTTTTTATTTTATTTTTTCACGCATAGTTTTGTACATAGTAAACCAAACACACACACGCAAGAAGCACGCAAGAAGAGAGGAGAAGAGTGTTTTTTTTTCTCTCTCAAATTAGAAATGCCCCAAAAAAGAGAAATAAATTTCAATCCAAATAACATGAATAGCAACACTCCGTTGGCTCTTTGACTCCGTGACTGTATACCCGAAATTTTGTCTATGCTGTTTTGTCCCATACCCAGTGTTTTATTTTGTGTGTGTGTGCTTTTTGTGTGCTTTTCGGCTCGTTCTTCAATTGCCCGTCTGTGCGCTTCCGTCGAGGAGACGTTTGGTTATGTGCGCACCCTATCCAACCCTGTTCGTTGGTCTCGTCCACATCTATGCCTGCATGGTGTTGGCAAAGTCGTTTCGTGCCTCCCAGTACTTGTCGCCGACGACGTCGCAAAGATCTTGCAGGTCCCGGAGGCCCTTCTCGAGTGCTTGGATGGCGGTGCCCTCTGCGGCAAGGGAAGGAAACGTTAGCATTGCGTGGTGGAAAGAAAATGAGCCTGCCGGGGTGCAAACCTACCATATGTCTGGATGCGAATGTTCATCTTAGCTTCAGACGGATGTGGAATGGCATAGGCACAGAACTCGACATCAGGGCTGCAAACGTGGTCAGTATCAAAGCAAGTGAAGGCTGTCAAAGCGCGCGGCAACTCACTTCTTCATGATGATAAACCGCAGAGCATTTCCGAGCGTGTGGCCCTCCTCGAGGAATTCAAACGAGGCCGCTGTCGGCGTGGATCCTGGTAGCTGTTCTTTGTGTTAGCAGGGAAACAAAATAAAAAAAGAGACATATGTATGGGAAGCTTGGGAGATCTCCAATACCAGTCTAACTCGCTGCGGCTCCTCCTCTTCTTCTTCCTCTTCCACCTCGCCTTCTTGCGCCTCGTCTCCCTCGACCATGGTCTCGTCCTTCACGGCAGGCTCGTCTGCAGCAGCCTCTGCCGTCTCTTCTGCATCCTCGACCTTGGCCACGGGCGACCGGACCGGGGCATCCTCCATCTCGGCGTCGTCCTGGCTGGCCGCTGCCTGCCTCCGGCTTGTTCTTGCTGGCATTGTGTAGTATGTGGTATGTGGCTGTGTTTCGATAAAGGGCGCGAGAAGGGGAGTCGTATAGTATGCTCGTTTTCGCGTTGTCGTTGTTTTGTGACCAGAGGTGGGAGAGAAAATGGTCGTGTTTGTTACTTGTGAGCTTTCTTTTTCTTTTTTTTTTGCCTGGCAGAACTTTTTTTTTTTTGCTAGAGCTCGCGCACCTCGAACTTAACTTTTTTGCGATAAGGCCGATAGCGCGGGGCAGCACCCACCAGGCGCCTGTTTTGCGACAGACCGTCTAACTAAGCACGGGGGCGCTCCTACCCCGGCAAGGCACCTATTACAGTGAACAAAAAAAGCGACGACGTAGCTTTCAGCAAGGTTCACCAGGCGGACCTGCAAGACACGCAAGCACGGAAGAGGCAACGCAAAAAAGACGACCCCTCTTTGGCCTCTCCCCGTTCATGCAGGAAAAAGAAAAAAAAGGGCACGTCCATCTCATTTCTCTTCTACAAGGACCACAGTTGCCCAGAACGTCTCGGATTTGTGGGCTGCATCCAACGCACACGCACCGTCTATATCACGACGATCCTCCTCCAAAAAAGGGATTGACACTCGCGATTCGCATTGGACACGCCCGATCGTCGCGAGTTTGGGGCCGTTTTGTCTCAGCTGTGCCGCGCCTTTTCCTCCGCCTTTTCTCCCTCCTTTCTCTTTCCCGTCTTTCCTGCTCCTCAGCCCTCGGATGCTGGGCCGGGCCTCTTGAGAACTACGGACGAACGCATACGCTCACACGGCACGGCTGCTCGGCCTGTTGAGTCCCTGGTGCTGAGAATTTACCTGTATAAATAACGTTTTGGACAGACCCAAGAATCTGGGTTCTTCTGTCTTCACTGCTCTCGTTCCACCGTGCTGTTGATTCTCTCTGCCTTGCCACCTCTTTTTGGACCTCCGTCCCCGCGCATCTGCCTGTGACAGAAAGTCTCGATACAGCCGCCGTTGTCTGTCTTATATAAATCATACACCATCTTATATCTATACAACAACGACAACCAGCAGCAATGGCTTCAGACGACAAGGATGCCACCGCCGAAATGGCCTCTTCTGTGTCGAAGCTGACCATCGATCCCAAGAAAAGCACCAAGGCTGCGGCGCCCCAGGCGAAGCCCAAGAAGAAGAAGCCCAAGAAGGTGGTCGTCGACTCGTGGGAGGACGAATCGCTCTCATCCTCTTCGGATGACGAGGCAACACCCGCATCGCCCGGACCGTCCAAGGCAGAGGGCACCGCCGCCGGCACCACCGCACCACCGCCCACGCCCATCACCCCCAGCTACCACCCGACCGCTTCCCAGAACTACGGCGGGAATATGCCGACTGGGCCGCCGGTGGCAGACTGGGGTGCATCCTCCTCCTCCTCCTCTTCAGGCGGACCGGCACGCCGTCCAGAGAAGACGGATGCTGTCGCCCGGCGGCTGATTGCCGGTGCGCTCGGCGTCAAGGTTCCCCGACAGACCGACGAGCAAAAGGCCTATGACCGGTCCCTGCGCGACGCAGAGCGCAAGCGGAAAGAAGAGCAGTCTGCCCAGAAACGGCAGCAAGAGGCAGCCGAAGAAACCAAGCGGGCCATCTGGGAGGACTAGGGAGAGATATATCGGGGCCAGCTCCGGGGCCGACGCCGGGGCCGACGCCGGGGCCAACGCCGGGGCCAACTCCCGGAAAAGCGGCAGCAGCCGGCGGGCACGATACCAGAGGACTTCAAGGAGAGAGAGGGGGGAGAAGGAGAGAGAAAGAGAGAAAGGTCGGGGGCTAGACGATATATCTTACCACCGTCCCTGCGAAGGGCATTCGGGGCAAGGGGCCAGACCAAGATACTGCTCTCACGGGCTTCGCTCCACCAGGAGACGCACAACAGGCAGGACCATGTACAGCAGCCTTTTTTTTTTTTTTTTCCTTCTTTGGGCTGGCAACGTCCCCTTCCTCCCCCGTCCCAACAGAGGGGTGGAAACAAATCAGGAGTGTGCGCGCGCGCATGAGGTAGCATTGGAAGGTTGCTGCCCATAGGCAACACAATATTGGGTTTACAGGGGAGGGGTCAAATGCTTTCTTTTTGGAGCTTCTCATCCATTTTTCCTCGTGGTCACCATTTTCTCCCTCTTTCACGCACACACACGCACACACACACATGCCCACCCACTCTGTCTGGATGAAACACAGACGCTGCAGCCTTGCGGTGCCGACCCAGCGTCTTGGAGAGGCCATGGTCGTCGCCGACACAGACAGGCGCTCAGGAGCCTCCCCCAAAGGATCAAACACACACACACGAAGAGAAGTACGAGTAAAAGAATGACGGAGGATCCGGCAGTTGGTTTGGCACATCTTTTGTCGCCCCCCATGGTCAAGGAACAGGTCACAATGAAATTATTGGCATAGTGGCGCGATGGATGGACCAAACCCCCCCCNGCAAGCAAGCAGCAGGACATCACGTTTCGTTTCCTTTCGTCGCGCTTAAAGGCCAGCTCTGAGAGGACAGCCTCGACCAGAAGAGAAGCCATGCGAGGCCGGATTGGGGTAATGTGGGTGTGGGAACGGATGTGGTGTGTGGTTGGAAGCGGTTCGCTGTGGAAAAAGAGGGCCCAGTGGGGGCTGTGATTGGGTGGTTGGGCGGCGCTCAGAGGCAATAATGTGACGACATATCTGATGAAGACGAAGAGATGAGATTACAGAGAAATTGAGATCAAGCAAAAATAATACGAAGTGGCACACACACACACACACACACACACATTTCCGTTTTATCGTGTACATACGAGTGGTATTATTACGCTGTGGCAGTACAATGAATCCTGGTATCTTTTCGGCACTGCTCAACAACCGGTCTGGTTCTGTTCTCGGCATTCACTAGTTACGTAGTTAGTAACAAGGTACGGTGTATGTATCCTCCTTCTCTGCGTCTCCCTCGCAAGTCTCGGAAGGATTCAATATCCACATTCATAGTACGAGTACGATGGGGCTCGGTTCACTGCCAGTGCCCCGAGAACCAGGGATGCCAACCAAGCGGCTGCCCTCCATGGTACACACTCCGTCCACAGGGCGGACCTACCACTTTATTATTATTCTTTTTTCTTTCCGCCGGGAGAGTCATCTTTTGAAAGAAACAGTGGACGTGGCCCTCTTGTCCAAGAGAGAACAAGAAATAATAATGGGATGGTTGGCCAATATTTCGAGGCCGGCTCGGTGCGCGGCTAGCTGCAGCATCCGGTGATTGGGCATGAACGAATGGCCACTCACTACGGCCCCCCTCTTGGTATCTTGCGATATCTTCTCTCTCCCCATGCAATGCTCCTCGCATGTACTATGTATCTTACGGAGCACTGTCGCAACCTCACCGTCTCCAACTCACCGGGCATAGGTCTGACTGGCCCGTCTGTCTCTGTTAAGGCATTGCCTTCGCCTTTGGATCCTTGGCTTTTCTTTCTTTTCTTTTTTTTTTTTTYTTTTGCATTTTTGCATCGGCAACAGGGTAGGGAACCGGGGGTTTACGAGTAGACAGATCTAGAAAGAAAAAAAAAAGAAAAAAGGCCGCAACAAGTAGGAAGGGAGACAGGAGAAAGGGGAAAGAAAGAAGGCCGCAACAAGTAGGAAGAAAGAAAGAAGGCCCTCGCGGATACGATGCTGCCGGATGGGATGGTGTGGTGTTACAAAGCAACGCCCTTTCAGCTCTCAACAAAGGATTTTGCCCACATCACATGCAGCCTGGTGATAGAACCCCCCCAACAACAGGCAAACCAACCACAAAGCCAACGAACCCCTGCTTGCATGTTGCCGTGTAGTTATCTTCCTGTTTGGGTGTCTTGTGTGTCTTCAAGTGTGGTGGACGATTCCGTTCTGCTTATATGTATTTTACAGTTTCTCTCGCATTGTGGACTTAACTAGTTGCTATGCATTTTCTCAATGATTTATTTCTATTTTTATTGTAAGTATTAACTACTTTGTATGTCTTCTTTGGTTGCCCTTTCCCCTGGTCTTGTCTTTGGAACCTTTCCCTTTGGCACCAATCCAGTAGCCCAGAATGCAACCCTACGTGCATTTCGGGGGCGCCAGCAGAAAAAAAGCAGGTTTGGGACCGGGCCTGTATCTTACCTGCGATATGTAACTACATAGTAAAGGATGGGCAGGGGTGCATGGCGCTTTTTTTTTTTCCCTTGCCCTGGCTCTGTCTCTTTACCAGTTGAAAAGAGCTTTTCTATTCCAGAAGGAAGACCTGCAGACAGCACTACTGCGCAACAGCAACGCTACGATGCAAGCTGAAAAAAGGACGCCGTGCTGGGGACCAGCCACACTGGGAAACATGCGTTTTTTTTTTTTTTGTTGCACGCAAGTCTTGAAGTCTCTTGCTGGGCAATAATGCATGTAATTGCATGGCAAGCTGTCTCTCCAAGCGAGAACCAGGCACGAAAGAGGCACAGCCAGCCGCGGAGAAGAGAATGGACGGAAACAGAGGCATGCCATGAATACCCGGCCTTGGTTTTCCTGTCTTGCTGCAGCTGTTTCATCGTACCATAAAAAAGTTTGCTCTTGTCCATGAGAGGAATTCAATTTCCTTTCTTCCTCCCCCCCCCCCCCCCCAGTCTGAATGGGGAGGGGGGTTACGCTGATGCTTACCATACTTACATACTCGTAGTATTGTTTCTGGGCACACAGCAAGTGAAACAAGAACTGCCCCGTCCGGTGGTCCGGCCAAGGAAAGGGAAACCAAGAAGACAGGCCAGGAGGGAAGTGCCAGGTATTATTATACTGGCCTCCTGCTGTAAGAAGCCCCCAAAGAGGCCGCAGAGGTAACCTCGAGAAAAAGCCAACCAAAGGGAGGGGGGCTTGCGCAAAGAACGCGTTTCAAGAAGGAAGAGCGCACTGTGGAGGCGATTGGCCAAAATGCACGACTCTCAAACGAGGAAATAGGGGTGCAGGGGTCGTAGTGGAGGCCGACAGGAAAAGTATCGTGTGTCTGTGCGCCAAACGGGGGTTTCTTCCTTCGTCGACTGACATCAGAGAAGGATGGGGTTCTTTTCCCTTTATTTTTTTCTTTGTTGTTCGTTGCTTGCTCGCTTGGGTATTCTTTTGTAGCCCGGCTCAAGAAGAACGGTTCTCTTTTGCATTGATCAGATGAAAATGAGATCGTCGATGATGCATCCTATGAATAGACAGGTACAGACTGTCTACGTGAAGGACAGGTTCTATTAAACCAGACCCTACAATACACAAAGAGAGACAAGACATAATATTATAGCCAGTCCAACCAGGAAGATGGCTTATCATCCGGCTCGATAATGTTTTGTAATCCACAAGTGCGGTCACACTCGGTGGAAGATGCCGTTTCCAGTAAATCTCTTTGTACGATGCAGGCCGATCCGTCGAGCGACCGAGTGACGACGACTCTTCGTATTTCCAGGCCCGGCATACCCTGCTGTGCGCCGCGAGATAGCTTCGTACATGCCGGCGTGCATATCCACAACGGAGATGTCCAGAGATGTCCACAGATGCCCACAGATGCCCACAGACGCCCACAGATGTCCACAGATACATCCAGACAGCCGGGCGTCTGGGGCCAAGACAAGGCTAATACGAAGGATCAAGGCCTGACCGGGGTTGAAATTCTACCATGTACGAGCATGATAACACACATTAGTATGCCAGAAAAGGATGGGACGACGTGCACCGTGTATTAGAGACAACTCAGAAGGTACACGTTACCAGCAGGGCCTACGATACCGCAGCCAGCTTGACGAAAGGGGGGCAGACATCGTGAGACGTGCAAGTAAATGGCAACTATAGTAAGATGCCCCCTCGTAGATGCCAACCCGGGCCAATCTACTATTATATTATTAGCACACAAGGGCAGAGAGATATCACAGGAGTGCAGGCCAGCCGCGCCGACGGAAACAACGGCAAAAAAGAGAAGGAAAAAAAGGAAAGGAAAAAAACAAAATACTATGAATCTGATACAGTCATAAGCAACAGCCTTGGAGTATTCTTCCCCGAGACAGACATGAAGAACGTTTCTCTCGAGAGTCTTGCCTGACTTGTCTTTGTCGCATCTGTTGCGTACTGTTTTGTTTGTGCGATTTGTCGTTGAAGTTTTTTTCCCCTCTTTACTTTTCTAGTTCGGGCCTTTTCTGCACGATACATACACATGGGATCTCCTCTTACTCATGAGGTTTACGTATCTTACCACGTAACCACACCGTAAGATGCATGTACATAATAATAATAGACCGCATGCGATGGGGAAACGAAATCGTCATCCCAACTACGATCCTTCCAGCTCTCCAAGCGTTGCTCTCTCAGCAGACCGAGAGCGACGGCTACTAGTCCAGATACGAAGGGGGCTCAACTCACTATTTACACGCAATTTGTTGGTTGTGTCTGAGCTTTCGTCTTTGAGTATCTTACACCGTACTCGTAGAGCCGCAGCCGATCGCCATCGCCCGGTGGGATTGCCCCAGAGCCTGGTCGAGGAACTGGGAATCTCTTACAGGGGAGGGGGGAAGGACGAGAATTGCATAATATCAGGATCGTCGTAGTTTGACACTTGTGGCTTAGAAGTAGGTTAAATCAGATAAAATAAATCCACTAGATCAAGGGACAAGCTGACCCCAAAAAGACACCGACGATCGTCCATTCCCGGAACTGTCTGCCTCGGAAGGGCAAATCATTGTTTTGTCGCTCCGCTCGAACCTCTTCTCAAGCTTTTTTTCTTTAGGCTTTCGTCCCTTTTATTTCGTCACGTCCCATTAAACTATTTGGCAATATGACCCAGGGTAACATTGTCGCATAGCTGCCTCTTTTATTTCATTCCCGCTGCATAGATTCGGTGACTCGGTACCGAGGACACGTTAACAATACGCGATGCGTCTGAAAGCGGTTTGGGAACAGAAACTTTCTACAGTTGTATTACACGCATTCCCCCACAGTCTGCAGCCTTTCCCCCCCCCCTTCACAGTCGCTCGACACAAGACAGAGTGGGTAGCATGAGAAGGGGGGAAGCATCATTCTGGCGGTGCAGTAGTTTCATTGGGCTGGGTCAAACAAAAAAGAAAAGAAGGGAAGTCAAGAAGAGCCCAGCAGCCCAGACTAGCAGGAGGCAGGAGGCAGAAGCCGGCCAAGGACATTTCGCTCCATTGATTCCCATTTCTCCTTGCAGTAGCGGCGAACGCCTTTCCTGGACCAGCACTCTAGAAAGGGCGGAAAAGGGGGTTTTGAACTCTTTGCGCCCAGTTCGTCTTCGCCCCTGGCGTGCCGGTACCAGCGAACAGCATCTGTCGGTACATACGAGTAGTATTCATTTTTAGATGCTCTTTTGGATGCTCTTTAGGCTTTTTTCTTAGATGGCGTTCCAAGATGAGATTGTATCCCAACTATTGCCCACCGGTATGCAGTGTAAGATGCGGATAGGTCTGTCCGATGCGAGGGATGTCTCTGCTCTAGTGAGATATCATACCTTCTATCTTTCGTTTCTGTCTTAGAGCATGCCAAACGCGCAACGGCGGCAGATCATGGGCCGGCTATTGGAAACCTCGACAAGAAAAATAAAACGGCCGAGAACAGACCAGCAGGTCGAAGACAAACGAGGGCAGTGCGGCCATAGGGTGGAAGCGATGGGGGGACGGAGTGAGCTTGGGGCGTCCTTGGGCTGATCGGCCTGGCTAGGGAGGGGTTCTGAAAAGAGGAAAGGCGATCCCCGGGCCCCCCTTGTTCGTCCTTGGCTAAATGGTGGCCGCTAATGCCCTGGAGCGGCGAGACAAGAGACAAACAAGAAAGCCACAAAGAGTACGAACAGGATACTCAACTAGTACGTGTACACCGTACTATGTACTATAGTACTATAGTAGTTACTTCGTGTCAAGTACTGCTGCTGTTCGTGTGGCAGGCCAGATATCTCGGGTCGTTGTCTGGCTCGTATTTCTCTGTTTCTCGACACTGTATCTTACAAACCAGAAACAAGCAGCACAAAACCTGCGCCCAGTCCGTTTCGTCTTGGGGTGGTCTTCTGCCACAACGCCCATCTCCATTTTTTGAATCTTCCATTTTTGGGTCCTGTGGCTCTGCATCGCCTCCTCCTTAGTTGTGTGGTTCATGCCCGCAGAAGCAGCAAGGCCACCTCCAGGTGCGAGAACAAGGCAGCGACGTTTCAATATTGGCTTGAACAGCCTCAAGCTAGGAAAATGGATTTTCAGTCCTAACAGCCCAAAAAAGCGATTTTTATAGTATAGTACGAGCACAGAGCCCTGCGGTTGGCGCTTTGCCAATAATAATGCTGGGCGTACATTCATTCTTAGGAATGCAGCTAATTATCGTACAAGCAGACATGGGGGGGGGGGTGGCCGGCAGGGGTATCCCATCCTCAAAGAAAGGTAAAAAAAGAAACTGCACAGTATGCGAGCGATTTGCGCGCGAGGACTGTTGCGGCTTGCTGTGATGTTGTACCTCTCATGATCGCGGGCCTGTTTTGAGTGAGGGGAAGCTGGCCAGCTTTGTCAGATGACCCCGCGAGATGCCCATTCGAAATCACTACCCTGTGTTATGACTGCTCCTCGCGTTTTGCCTGTTCTGCCTGTTTTGCCTCGGCCTCACGCCGGTTTGTAACGGGCAAAGAGCCAAGAGAAGGAAAGGGCGCGCTCACACGCGCGGACGGACGTTTGGGCCAACATCAAAGTAAAACAAACTAGAGAGGCACCAAAAGTGGAGGGGGAGGAGAGGGCCCCGTTCGATCGTCTGTCTCCTCGGTCTGCACAGTGCGTGTTTCCTCTCCAGGCCGGCCTCCCTGGCTCCTTCCCCAAGACAGCCGGAAAATAGAGAAATGGTCGCCCCCCTCTCCCCCAGCCGGCCAGCGTTGCCCAATCACGCAGCCCCTCTGCTGCTGTGCTGTAACTCGCTAGCGCGTCAGGTACAGACTTAACGTCGTAGTGGCTTTTATTTCTGACATCGGGTGCGGCGAGAGAGAGGCACGTCGGGTGGCCGTCGTATTGTCGAGCGCAATGGGCGATTGGGCGGGCCGTTTGGGGGAGAAGTGCATTTTGCAGTCCAACTTACAGAAACACATGCAGAAGCACTCGCCAGACGCTCTGCCCCGTCTGTAACAGCCCGCTCCTTCCCTGTCTGCGGATGCCTGTTTGGGGATGCCCAGAAAAAGGAAGCAGCGACCGTCCCTCCATTCGACACAGAAGGAACCCCCCCTCCTGTCCCCCCTCCTCCCCTTTACCTTGCACCCTGCTCCAATCTCGCACACACAGACCTTGTATCACTCTCTGCCTGCTCGCCAGGCCTGGTCTCCTTTTTCACAGCCCGCGCTTCGTTCTTTCCCTTTCAGGCCGCACGCACGCAGGGACGCATACACCCCCGGTCCCTTCCTGTTATTTTCCACACCCCTTCGCCTCTCCTTTTCGCCCTCGTCACTCTGTCCGTGTTCTTCGTTTCACATTCTCTTTTTTTTTTCTGTTCTCTTTTCTCTTTTCTCTGCTGCCCCTCCCGCCCTCTTCTCCCTTATTTCCCTTCTCTTTTCTCTTCTTTTCTGCTTCTCCCCTTTCCCACCGCCCACATCGTCGACGAGCTTGACACATTTGGCTCCCTTTCGTGCCTGCCACTTTTTTTTGGCTCCCTTTGCGCGTTTGATTTGCTTCTCGCTCTCCCAGTCCAACCCACGTCTTTCGCTTTATCTCCAGCTTTGCTTCTGCTTCTCTTATTGTCTTCTCCGGCTCTTATTCAATTCCTGCCTCATATATATTCCTCCCACTCCAGAAACCGCCACGACCGCGCCCTCCGCCCGCCGACGCCTGTTTCTGTGCCGGTCTTTTTTGCAGCGCCCTTTCGGTTACTCCTTGCATATCTCTCCTCGCAGCTTCTTCCGTTCTCCTTTTCTCCCCGTTTTCTTCTCCGCAATCGCCGCAGCTGCTCGAGTGTCCATTCGCCAACGCTGCAGAGACACCGACTTTTCTCTTTGCTTTCTCTCCCTCCCTCCTGACACGCCATTCGCTCGTGTCAAACAGCCTGCGCGCCCAGCAGCAAACTAATAGGGGGCAGCTTCTCAGCAGCCTTCCAGCGATTCGACCGTCGGAAACTGCGCCAAAATAGGCACCGCGGTCGTTGCTTCACTCCCTCGCCCGCACGCCCCAATCAGCTATCTAGCAACGGCGCTTCCATTCTCAACGGTCCACTCACCTCGCCAGAAGAGCCACAAAAAAGCGGACTCCCTCCTCGCCTGAACAGCACAGGGCGGATAGTCTCTTGCACGCTCCGACCGACAAAAGTACCTGGCCATCTTCCATATTCCTGCGCCAGATTGAGTGTTTCCCCATATTCTCGATTTTCTGCACTATCTGTCGCCCTGGTCGCCCTCACCTCGCTCGCTGCCTCCTCTGGCCGCTCTGTTCGACTGCGCAACCCGAGACCTTTCAAACTCTCCCCCAAAACCCGCACGGGACGCCAATTTACCCGTGTCTGCATCTAGTCCCGCGCCCATTTGCGCCTTCCTGCACCTGACGAAACAATCTGACACCAGCAACCCCGGCACCGCAGCCTCTGGTTGGCTTCTCTTCTGCGTGTTTCGCCTTCGATCCTACGTGCCTCGTGTTTCTTTTTTTTTTTTTAAAGGCGTGGGCTTGCGCACGCGCGAACGGCACTAGCACCGAAAACGAAGTAACCAAATCCAACCACTGAAGCGTCGCACTGGACTTGGCGCTGAAGACTGGCGTTACCCGCTGTCCGTCTCTCCCGCCACCCGTCTCCTTCTGTATTATTATTGCCTGTTTTCTTGCACCCAACCCGATTCTCTCTCCCATCCTTCCCGGCGACGAGAGGGAAGACCAAAGGTGCAGCCGCCAGGCGACAACAGCGAAGGAGAGCTGATCTGGACTAAATCAGACCGCAAAGAAGAAAAAAGGAAATTCGCTGAAAAAAAGCAACAAATTGCTCCAGGAAAAAGCAACATTCCAACGCCCGGTGTGTCTCGCTTTTTGTCAGCGCTGTGCTGCAACACCATCGCGAAAACTCCGGCACGTCGCAGCATCGTGGAGCGAAGTCTGCTGGGCTCCTTTTTATTCTGCCTGCGCTTTTTGCAGTTTGCTTGGCGAGACTGGTGTTTCCGCCCGTCTCCCCCTTCTGCTTGACCTTCCCGCATCCTCACAATGAGTACCGCCATCGCAATGGCCCCTTCACCGGCTCCCCACGACCGCCCGTCCTTTGGCAGCGGCTCCAACAACACAGCTTCCGGTGCCGTCCACTCGTCCTCTACTTCCACATCTGCAGCAGAGCTGTCTGCAGCAGCAGCGGCTGCCGTTGCTGCCGTTTCGTCGTCTCCATCTGCACACAAGACCACAGCGACGCCGCTTGCCCCAGCACAACGGTCTGGTAGCGGCAGCCCTCGCGCCGGCGCCTCAGCAACCAAGTCCTCCCCTCCTAGCGCGTAAGTATTCTGTTCTTCTGTTTGTTTTGTGTATACCGGCTGGTTTTTCTGTTGCCTTCGGCGACTACTGCTGTGCTTTGACGCGTCTTCCGCGCCGCTTCGCCCGACTTGCCGGACGTCCAGATTACTAACTGGTGCTTCGCAGATTACGCAACGCTGGCCCCCATGGCCCAAAGATCGTCGTGAAGAAGGAGCCGTCCTCACCCGAACCGACCCCTCGCCACCGACCCCGGAAACTAGACCTGTCCAAGGGTGGCAGCAACACTGCCGGCGGACCGAACACGTCCCGTGGCCCCCTCACTGCAAGAGACGGTCTGGGCATCCAGGAAGTCGGCCTGGCATGCTTGTCGCCTGGCTTTGTCACCCACGACCCGGCCATGAAGGAGCAGCTCCAGCGCAGCATGACTGTCCGTGAACAGCAGCGCCACATTATCGAGGCAAGATTGCAGCAGCAGTCGGCCAAGGGCGATGGCTCTATGGACACGGCTATGAAGGACAAGGACATGTCAAACCACTTCTCTGCTAAGACTCCCGGCATGTCGCGCCGCAACAAGGCACCGCCTGGCCTGTCGATCGTCGCCCCGTCGCATGAGACGTTTGCCAACGAGCGCGTTATCCAATCCGCGCCACTCGGCCAGACCTTCACTGGCATCAACAACCCCCACCCGCTAACTCGCCACATAACCAACCAGCCGTCCAAGCTGTCCAACACGTCTCACATCCACCATGTGCCCGCCAACCAGACGAACAACCGCCTGCCGCCCATTGCTGACGTCTTTGGCCAGGGCCTCTCTGGCCACCCTGAGTCGAGCGGCCACTCTCTCTACGTGCAGCAGAGCAGCGCACGGGGCCCGTTGACGTCGCCCAGCCATCCGCCACCAATGTCTCACCCCCCACCGCCACCGCAACAGGCACCGCAACAGGCACAGCAACAGCAGCAGCAACCACAGCCCCCCTTGTCTGGTCGTCCTAGAGAATACCGCTCTGCCGAAGAAGCACAGGTTGAGCTTGCTGGTGGCCGGCCCGAGCTGCTGCCGAAGCTGGTTCACTACGGTGGCCATCAGCCGCCCACGCCGCCGTCACCGCAGCATGGCTATTCCTCCCGGAATGCGGATGGCAGCCGGAGTACGAGCAGAAGGCGTACCCGTGCCGAGTACGAGGACGGAGGAAGCCCACCATTAGGTGTAGGCCGCTCAACGCAACGCCGTGGACCATTCGGTGAGGGCCGAGACAGCCCAGAAACCAACCGCCAGAAGCGGGAAGAATTCCTCCGCCTCTGCGAGCGTGCATGGGACCTGTTTCACTCTTAGGCGTTGTGTGCATTTTCACCACTGGAATTTTACGAATTTTTGCACGCCCGATTTGATCTGCATTTTCATCCTCTCCTTTTATTTGTTCTTTCGTCGCGTGGGCAGCAAGGGTTCTTGTTTTTTTCTCTTCTACTTTTTCTCTTGTGTTATAACCTGCGAAAAAAAAACGTTCTTGCCGTTTCCTGCCTTCTCCCGCTTCATTACAATATTTCGCCGAATGCTCTTTTTTTCTAACATGCGCGAACAACCTCGACTACATTACATATATACAACACCTGTTTCTATATATTTGGGACTTTTTTCGGACCGGATACTGGAAAGGAAGAACTTTTTTAATACTAGGTTGGTGCGGCCTTTTTTTTTCTGGAGCAGCTAGGATTGGATGCCTATGGAAATGCCTTTAGACGTGGTCTATAGGCGGAGAGTGCATGATGAAAGAGGAACGAACGACTAAGGACCCGATGGGGACCGTACGGCTGCTACTGGTAAGGTCCTGGCTGGTGATGGATGGGTTTATCTACGGTGTTTTTTTTTTTTGTTTGTTTGTTTTTGGTCATATTCTTGGTCCACTTCTTTGTCTTCGTCCTTTTTGGGAATAACATATATGGGCTGTTTCACACAATGCCCTTTTTCAGTTTACTTGTTCCAGTTCTCGCGTGCTCTGTTTGCAATGTGCATCTTTCACACTTTGGCCAAATGGCTTTGGTCATACGCCTTGCATCCCAGTGGCCCCATTGGCTTGCATTGGCAAAGCAT
This sequence comes from Raffaelea ambrosiae, assembly GCA_002778195.1. Lineage (NCBI taxonomy): Eukaryota > Fungi > Ascomycota > Sordariomycetes > Ophiostomatales > Ophiostomataceae > Raffaelea > Raffaelea ambrosiae. Next base: position 580,369 of record PCDI01000013.1, read on the forward strand.
TGGCTTGCCATTGGCTCTCGTATTGGCCTGCTGACGGGAACTGCCGTAGAAATAAAAAGGGGGCAGGTGGAGATGGTGTTTGTTCATCTGTTGAGCGACGGCGCCACCCCTATTCAACCGACTTTTTTTTTTCCCAGCGTAGCGCACGTTTCGGCGCACAAAATGGCAGCGTTGATTGCGCAAAACGGATACAGTGTATTACGAGTGGTGCATGATAAGATGTATGCGTGGGCTTGAGAAAAGAAGAAAAAAACCGCACTGGCAGCTAACGTCACACAGTCTACAGAGTAGTTTAGTCCGGCATTACAATAAAAAAGATAAACACACAAAATCAAGCCATGTCTCTCAATAGGGAAAGAGCGATCGTCTGTCACGGACATGTCTTGCCTTTACAACAAGGGGTCTGCGCTTTCGTTATTGTTGTACCCTATTCTTGAACCCTCCGGTTTTTTTTTTTCTTTTTTCTTTTTTTTTTTCAAAAAGCTAAAGGTCGTTTGAGTGTGCGTCTACATGTAGCACGTGTGTGTCATTGACTTGACTGGCTGGTAGAGACAGGATTTCCAAAGCCCGCGTCCATCCCTAAGTCTGTGTCATGTATCTTGTGTTTCGTGTCTTTGTGTTTGAGCATGTGGGTGTGTTCGAGGGAGGCTCAGATTCCTAATGTGACAGGCATCTGAGAACAGAGAGAGAGGAAGACGAGGAAGACACACAACTGTAGCTCTTGGTCCAGAAAAGCTAGAGCGGAAAAGCCAGACAAAAAAAATAAAAATAAAAAGCATCCAACCAACCCCAGAAACAAGAAAACCATGCAACCCACAAACACCGTTGCTGTGTGCTGGCAAACCTAAAAAAAAGAACGCCCATAAGACATTAAAAAACCACAGAAACCCAGTATGGCAATAAGAAAACATAAAAGACCCCATAAAATGACCTCCCCCGTTACAGTCGTAAACCATCCATTCAGCGTATACGCAGCAGCGATCAACAAATGACAGAAAATAAAAGCTAAGAAAGAGAGGTCGATCAAACAAACAAACAAACAAAAAGAGCTTTGGATGTTGAAAGCCATTTCGTAATAAAAGTAGTAGCAATAGTAGTAGTTATAACGCTGATATAAGAACAAAATTAAAACGGAATCAAAGAAAGCGGCTATGATGCAACGCAGGCAAAAGAAAAGAAGTCGAACAGCGCATAACTAGTGTTCGAAAGGACACCCAGAACTTTTCTTTCCTTGGAACGGTTCGTAGATTTTGTGCAGTGAGAGAGAGAGAGGGGGGAGTGCGTGTGTGTGTTTGTTTGATTTCATTGTCGTGTTTTTTTGGGGGGGGAGGGAGGGGTGGGACTTGAATCTAGGCCACCAGACGCCCGAAGTGTGATGATGCCTGCCCGGCCATCATTAATGATGGATCACCATTGACCGGAACCCGTCCCACATTTCGTCGAATGGCGCGGGACGTAGGTCATAGACCTTCCTCGCCAGCCTTGCACAATTTTATCTCACGACCCCATTCAGACTTGAGCACTTGCGAAGCTGTTATGCGGCGAGTGGGGTTGGGATCGAGGATGGAGTAAATCACGTTCCGGCAGCGCGCCTGAAACATTTAGTTAGCATATTTGTGTTCCGGAAGCTCGTGCTGGTCAAAATCACACTGCGGGGAAGAGGCTGATATCTGTCCAGGTATTTAGACGAAAATACTTACCCGATGCAGCGACTCGATAGGACCGTAGCCCTCCTCGTCACGGCGGCCATCCAGATAGCGAGCATAAAACTCATCGTCGTCCTTTTTGGCGACGCGCCACAGGTGACGGCCGGTACGCATAGCCATGTAAATGACGCCACACGCCCAAATATCCACGGCGCGGGCGTCAAACTCCTTGTTGGTGTACTCCTCTGGGGCAATGTAGGGAGCTGAGCCGCACAAGCCAGTCACCATGTGGGCATCGCTTTCCCAAGCCATGCGGAAACACTCTCCGTTGCCAAAATCGGTAATTTTCAGGCCACCGTGTGTGGTCAGCAAAAGATTCTCAGGCTTCAGGTCGCGGTGGGCGACGCCCATCTCGTGCATGTACTCGACGCCGCGCATCATCTGCTTGAACAGACAGTCGGCCTCCTGCACTTCGAGCTTTCCGGCAGCCAAAACGAGGGTGTACAAGTCGCCTCCCGCACAAAACTCCATGACCTCGCAGAAATCTCCCTTGGCGTCCTTAAGCAGGTCGAGGGTGTGGATGACGTTGGGATGACGAAGGCTTGAGGAGATGCAGAACTCGGCGGTCAGACGTTTGCTATACTTCTTTTCGTTTTCCTCGGGACGGCGACGGAACTCCTTGACGGCATACAGCTTTTCGCCCATGCCGTCGGCCAGCTTCTTGTGCGAGATGCGCACAATGCCAAAGGCGCCACGGCCGATGATCTCCTGGCACTTTCCGTACTTCTGAGTAAGAGTCGTGGGCGGAGCTGCGGCGGGTGCGCCTGGCTTCTTTTCGGTGGCAGCCTTCTTGTCAGCAGCCAGAGTGTCCTTCTCTTGCTTCAGGTTGTCGACCCAACTTGACACCAGGGATAGGTCCGCCTCGGGATTGTCTGGCTTCTTGCCCAGGAAGCCACGGAACACGTCCATAAGCTTCTCTTGGCGGCGACTGGACTTGAGATGATGCTCGTGGCCACCCTGGAGGCCAGAGTCGATGACAAAGCGGTGTGCATTTGCGTGGTTGGCTGACTTGGTGCTCTTGGCCACACCGGAAGCAGGGACCTTGTCCTGCATCTTCTCGGTGTTGGAGCTCTTGCGAGAAGGGGCCTGTGGCTTTGGGGCGGGCGACGCAGTGACACTGGTGGCAGCGCTGGAAGTCGGCGCAGGCGAGAGGCCGTTGGTGGGAGCTTGCGCAGTGCCGTTCTTGGTTTCCTTGGCCAGGTGGACGAGGTTCTGAGACGACGGCTGCTGCGGCAGCGGCGGCGAATGCTGGCCGGGTGTCTTGTTCTGAGAATTTCCGTTGATCGGGTGGCCAGCGGCGTCATGACCGGCAGCCGCACGCTGGGAGAACATGCGGGTGAGGCGGTCCTTGACGGACGTTTTTTCGGGCTGTTTTACGGCCGAGTCGGTGGGCGGGGTAGTTTGGCCATTTTGAGGTCTGAGACGTGGCGAGACGTTTGGCGGCAGCTCTATTGATTTGATCGAAGATGAGTGCGAACGTTGTGCAGAGTTGTTAGCTCTCGTTTCGGAAGATATGCTGGCCATAACTAGAGAGGAAGTTGCGGGGATCGGTTCGGGACGGGAAGAACGGGAGAGATGAGCGGAAGAGAAGCGCGTCTCGCGGAGAGACACAAAAGGGTGTCAGGCAGTGGACACACAGACACGAACACAAAGAACGTGTGCTGCAACGCCCCCAAACCCTTGAGAGTGAAGCCGAAGTGCTGCGCAGGCGCGTGCGGTGTACAGAGACGAGTGTTTCGGATGTGAGGAAAAAGTGGTGATGACGACTCCCAGAGTGCTGCTAGATAGAAATGTGATGTAAGTCTTATCGATTGGGCGGTTTCCTTATTGGGAGGGGCGCTTGGTTGTGGCTTTGTGCCGCGAATTTGCGCTGGGTCTCAATTATCTGGGCGCTTGTGGAGGCCTTTTGTGTCCGCGGTGTCTGTGGTGCGTTTGCTGCGCTTGTTGTGTTTGTGGTCTTTGTTTTTTGGTTCCTTGTTCTTGAAAGAAAGAGGAGGAGGAAATAAACAAAGGATGTAAGGAGAATCTATATATGGGTTGTGCGTGACGTGGGAGCGCGCGCAGAGCCTAAATTTGCAGCGGCTGGGGGTGCTGTTGGAAAAGGTGAGCAGAGGAACACAATGGAAGGTGGCGGTTAAGTATGGCAGTGACTGGGGAGGAGTTGGGGGGTGTCTGAGGTGTGCGTGGGCAGGGCAGAGTAGCCGAATAAAAGTGACAGGCTACGGCTGCGAAAAAGCAGGAGGCAAAAAAGCAAGAATTTGAGATTGGGAAGGGTTGGGAAAGGGGGGCCAGGGTGGGCGACTAGAAAAAGAGAGTTCGACAGGAGTGCGTGGGAGAGCTGCGGGTGCGAGTGGGTTGTGCGAGCGAGGGCAGGTTTTAGCAGGTGTTAGAGGCCGATGACCAGCAAAAGTGGAGGCTGTTGGGTCGATCCGATAGCAGTCATGGTGAAGAAATAGCTCCGTTTTTAGCGTGCAGGGTTCATACAACGGTTGGAGGACGGGGATGGGGAGTGGTCCGTGTCCGGCGAGGCCAAGCAGCACTGGGGGGAGCGGCTGTGTAGGTATATCGAAGAAGTGGAAGCAGGAGAGAAGGCGAATTCGACGAGGAGTCGAGGAAACCAGAAAAGAAAAGCGCCGAGGCAACGCGGTGCTGCAGGAGCCGTGGAGAGCGCAGGCCGGAACAAGGCCACAGTGAGGCGGTTGCGTAGTCAGGGCCGTCCAAAGGACTGGCGGAGAGGCCGCGCTGACTGCGACGGCGAGGCAGAGGGAAAGTGCTGCTGCGACCAGAAAGGCCAGGCACAAAAGCTTGGCGCAGGGGCGAAGCTGCGAAGCTGGCGGTTGCTGGCGGCTGCTGGCGAGGAAGATCGTCTGGAAGTCGGTTTCACGATGGGCAGTTTTAGGCGCTTCGACGGCAACGACAGGCGCAGAAGGACCGAGAGGAGACGAGGGTGACGAGGGAGACAGGAAAGCACGATGCAGCCCGCTGGGGCTGGCAGGGAGGGGGGGGGTGCGTGTGGTGTGAGGGAGACGGGGACGGGCTGCAGAAGGACTGCAGAAGGAGGAAACAAAAGAGCAGGCGGCAAGAAGCAGCAGAAGCAGCACGTGGGGGGTTTTGTAGTTGAGGCCAGCCAGGCTGACGAGAGCAAGGAGAGTAAAGACAGCAAGAGGCGGGAACGGGAAAAAAGAGCAGTTCCCAAAAAAGAGACGGGGAGGGACCAGGGAGCGAGGCCAAGAAGGAGACGAGAAAACATGCGTGGCAGAGTGTGTGGATGGGATTTGCTATACCTGAAATTGATGTGCAGCGTGTAGCTAATAGCAGCAGCGGCAATGGAGCAGACGCAATGGAGCAGCAGCAGTGCAGCCGCAGGCTGCGGTGAGCCTGCTATCTATGCAGGCGGCAAGTGCAGCCAGGCCGCAGGCTGGTCGCAGTAGGCAGGCGCGTCCGAGTCTGCGGTGTACAGAAGCTGCAGAAGGCCGGTTCCGATGCGGTCGAGCTGGATGGTTGCTTTGGCTGAGCCAATGCGCCGGCGGTCGATCAGGGTGGTGGGTTGTAGCGGGTAGGTCGAAGGGGGGTGTGTGTGAGCAGGGGAGGCAGAAGGAGAGAGAGCGAGGGAGACAGAGACAGAGACAGAGAAGGGCGGAAGACGGTGGCCGGGCGGGTGAGCGGGAGAAGTGAGAGCAGACAAGTGAGAAGGGAGAAGTGAGAAGAGAGAAGTGAGAGAGCAAGACGCCACAAAAGGGGAGGAAAAGAGGCGAGGAAAGGCGAGGAAAGGGCGAGAAAAAACAGATATTCAGCAATTGCTCAAAACAGAAGGAATGGACCGACGACAGGTGCGGCAGCAGAACGGGCAGGAGCGAGAAAGGGAAGGGACGAAGGGCGAGGGGACGAGACCCAGAAATATGGGAGAGCGCGCGCACAACGAGCAAGAGGGCAGAGCCCAGCCAGAGGGAGGCACAGGAAAACACGAGGAAAGCGGCACTGTCAGTGCAGAGGGAGGAGAGAATGCAGCCAATTTTGAGTTTCTTTTTCGTCTCTTGTTTGCAATTTCTATTTCGTTATTTTGGCTAGCTGTTTTGGCATTTTGGCATTTTGGCGGTTTGGGGTGGGTTTTTGGCGGTGTTTTTTCTGCTTTTCTGCTTTTCGGTTTTTTTTTTTTCTTTTTTTCCTTTTTTTTTCAATTCTCCTATGGCACAAAATGTCTCTGAGCCCCTTTCCTTTTTTTCCTGTGTTTTCTGCGTTTTTGGCTTTTTCCGCCTTCTTTCTAAGGTTTTGCCTGTCTTTGCCTGGTCTCTTTTTATTATTTTAAATCGTTTTGTTCGCTCTCACGTACTTTCACTTTTTTTTCTTTGTGCCCAGTTTCTAAGACCGTTTACTACTTTTTTTTTAAAAAAAAAAATTAAGGGAAAAAAAAGGTTTGCGCTGTTTTTGCAGACTTTTTTTTTGGCTGGCTCTTTTTTCACGTCTTTTTTTTTTTTAACTTCTAGGCCTTTGGCACATTCCAGTCGGGCTAGGCTCTTGCTTCTTCCGCATGCTGACCCGTTCCTTCCCCATCCAGACCGTTTAAAACACAACAGCCGAGCTTGTCGCGAACGACCTACGCGATCGGCTTGGGGAGTGGAGGAGAAATTTGAAGGGGGGCCGACAGGCTGCTGGCGGTGGCGGAATGGATGATAAATCATGAACAAGCGGTCCCCTCCACAACGGGCAGCGGAGGCGCAAAGTACTTGCCAGGTGCAAATTGGCCGGCCAGTGACAAGGCACGATGAATTCCCGGCTGTCCTGGCAAACCGAGAGTAACAGGGCGGAAATGGACTGGAGAAAGGCCGCAGGCATCTGCTACGTAGAATAACGACCGCAGGCTTTGCATCTTAGTAATGACGTATGAGGCAGGCCAAGTTCTAGTTACCGTGTAAAAAGAAGACCACCGAACAGAGGGAGCAGAGAGGACAGAGAGAGCACAGCAAGAGACGCAAAGCCCAAGGAAACCCCCGAAGAGAATCGAAAGAGATACCAAGGGGGGAAAATTGCAAAAACAAGGACAGCCGGAGTCCCAGGAAGGAAGGCACCGCCTTCGTCTCGAGATCTGGCGGGCTCCTTCGGGCTTTCGCAATCTTGTCTCACATGACTGTTTGGTCGCCGTTCTCAGATCCTACAGTACGAGTAGCTGGCGTAACTGCATGCTCGTAGCAGGATGCTTGCAGACGTAATGTCGAGTCATCCAGTGCGAGTAGCTCCCCAGTTTTTACAAATCGCAGATGGACTTTTGGGTGTGGATTTTTCCTTCTTTTCTTTTTTGCTTTTCTACGAGTAATTTTCTGTCGTTTTTGGGTCTGAATTTGAGCCTTCTGGCAACTTTTTCCTTTTTCCCAATTGCCCACATTATTAGCTAGTTAGATACGTGCTGCCAATTTGCTCCGTGCACCTGGTCGCTCCTTCCGCATCTGCTGGAGACTCCTCCGCTGGCGGTCAAAAACGCCACAACGTTGCCCTAACACGCAACAAAAAGCCGGGAAGGAAGCCCACGAGCCCGTGAACCCATAAACCCACGAAACCTTGAACCCCTGAACCCTTGAACCCTTGAGCCCACGTAAAATCCCACGAAGAAAAAAAAAAAAGCACACCATGCCGCTTTGCCTCTGGCCCGGGGAAACTGATGAGCAAGACAAGCAGCAAATGCAGCCGGCATGATTCGCATTCCTTGGCTGGCCCTGTCCGGTCCTGCCCCTTCCAGCACCACGCCAGTGGGATTTTGCGGGGAATGCGCGGCTGGTTTTTTTTTTTTTTTTCACATTGTGCTCTGTCTCTATTACATAGTAGTTACTATGTAACTAGCTACATGGTAGTATGTCCCATTTGTAAGGCATTGCCATGTATCTGACATAGTATTATCTCACCTCCCCAAAGCAGCCGAATGGGCGGTCCCTTGCCCGACAGAGCTATTTCGCATGCAGTTACTCTTTTTTTGCCCATGTTTCGGCCTCTTTCTTCGTTTCTCTCTCTCTCTCTCTCTTCTCCTGGGCCTCTCGGACTCTCTCCGTGCACGCGCCCCAACAATCCAACGGACCTCATGCACAACAGGCTTGTCGATTGCGACCTATCATGACGAGCTACGTCCTTGACAAGAAAAAAAATGTACAAATTCAACCCGCTGCTGCCCGCGCTATTCCTCGGTCCGTCTTGTCTTCGACGCCGATTGCCGCCACCATACATACTCGTAGAATAAAGGAACCAAAGCAACGCCGGAACACGCCAAAACACACCAACTTCTCGCCAAACACCCGCCCCAGCGTGTTGCACAGTTGTCCCTGGATTTGGTCCTCCCTCGGCCGGCGCCAGTCTTTTCAGTCTTCATCGGTCTACGGGTATTACACAGTCTCCCAGTTTCCTCGTGTCCCGATCTTCGTCTTCCCTGGCCATTCCGCCCAATGATCCGCATGCAACTTACACTGTAACGAGCATGGTACCTACTTTGTAGTAGTAGTTATCTTTACTCCCCCGTCTTGTTTCCCGGTTTCCTTTCCCAGACTACGCCGCTTGCAAGGTTCGCCCTTTGTTCGCTTTCACTGCTGATCTTTGTCTACTTTGTCCCCCATGTCCCTCCTCGTGTTCGTCTCAGTGTCTGTCTTGCTGGCCTACCTCGTCTTTCGTCGTCTGCTAGTAATATGAGGCATTTATCCTTGGCGGCACGCCTGTCCTGGATTTGGATCGCTGGTTTAGCCCAACCCAGCTCGGCAATGACGTCCTTCCGGCAGTTCGTCTTCATTTGTCGGGGCGTGTTAGCTCCTTTTTCTTTTCTCCTCTTTGGGCCCGGGACTACGAGTTCTTACTCGTCTCTTCTAGGTAGGTTCTCGGAGTACCTGACCAACCACCCCATGCATAGATCCTCAAGACCACCCTCGTAGGCTGCCGCGCACAACCACCTTCGTTTCTTCCCCTCACACTCACGGGACAAGGGAATTGCCCGATGGCCTGGCTTTCTCCAAATCCTCTTGTCAGATGCCCTGATGTACGTGCTGGATGTGATGTACGTGACTTACGTGATGGGATGTTGTCTCCCCCTCCTTTGCACGTTTCTCGACCGCCAATCTCACCACTTTTGCCTGCATTGCACCACCACGTCCCGTTCCTCGTCTGCTTTTTCTTTGCCTTGTACTCTCTTACTGTGTGTGTGTGTGTGTGTGTGTGTGTGTCCCTTCTCTCTCTCGCCTGTGCTCTGCTGCCTCCAACACATGCTGCGGCTGCTCTCACTTTCCGTGCTGCATCTGCAGCATTCATCTGCATATTACGGTGTACAGCAGCTTTCAACAACACACAACACATCAGCCCTTTCGAAATCTCCCGTGGCCCCCTTGTGGCCACCAATGCAACATCCCAGCTCAGAGCACTTCCATGTCCTGTCATTCATGTCTTGTCATTCGTGTCTTTCCTTTCTGTCCTCTGCTCTCGTCTTTCACACCCCTCCTCCGTTCTTCCACGTCCTCACCACCACCGCCTCCCCGAACCTTGTTCAACACTGCCGAGGCTTTCAGTTCAGTTCTTTCTCCCCCTGCTGCTCTCATGTGCCCTCCTCGTAAACATGCCGGCCACCAGACACCTGCATCGCATAGCTGCACCTCAAAATTTAGCACCATCCACCACCTCTCCGACCTTGCACAGTACATGGCATAGTATTATCTTACCCAAGTTCTCTCTGCCCAATCGTGCTGTTCTTGGCTTTTTTGCCCTTCCCGTGGGACCTGAGCAATCCGTCTCACCGCAACATCCCATATACATAATAACAGCAAACACACACATATTTTTTTGTGGTTCGCTGCAGCTTGCTGCTGCAAAGCGGTCACGAAGGCAGTTGGCATCTTTTCCTTTTCCCTTTGATCCGCATTGACAGCCGAAAAAAAAAGGAAAAAGAAAAAGAAAAAAGAAAAAAGCCTTAGGCCTAGATTTGCCAAGCCTCCGGCACCGCATGTTGCTATCAGGAGGTAGCAGCAGTAGTAGAGATGTACGAGTACACCCGTTTTGGGGGGGTTCCTATTTTGATTTTACCCGTCCGCTTGCCGTTCCCTTCCTTGTCTGCCCCCCCTTGCTAGGCTCCTACACCACGGACCTAAAGAGTTCCATGCGATTGCCGAAATGTACGAGTATGTCAGATATTGCGGTGTATTCCTTAGGCGGATGGCTTGGCCAAACGCCTCCCACCTATTACGTAGTGAGAGAGCAGAGCTCGGATGAGGAAAGGGGGGGGGAGGGGGGTTTCCATCCTTGCTGCCCAGCCTCAAAATCCAAATACCGTAATACATGTTCCTGGGGAAGAACAGACGATCATGGGGAACTTGTCCCCAACGGTCGGCCTCTGACGTCACTAGTTTCGGGAAGTGGCCCGTGTGCTTTTTTTCGCTACTGTCTGAAAGAAGCCGCCATGTTGGAAACATCCTTTGAAGGGGGGGGGGAGACAAAAAAAATACATCTCATCTCATTCGGCACAGCCGAGTGGTTCAACTTTTTGTCTTTCTCACATACATACTCGTACACATACACATACACACCCTTTCGCAACAATTGTCGCTGCTGTCGCATCTGCGTTGGTTCCAAGCCCTGTTGTGACCAGAAAAGCTGTTGCAGCCGGCTACAGGTATGCTGCAGATTCTTGCAGATGCCTGCATAATACCAAGAACACACACACATACACGCGCGCCGCGACAGCAACAGCCCGACGCGGCTGGCCCGAGTAACACACGACGCATGCATATATATGCACATTGTGTACACCGCAGGACAGGGTATCTTGCCAGACCGGCCGTCTCTTATGCGCGCGCACGTACTTTCCTATCTGATATAACGTATTTTACAACAAAGGTAAAAAAGAAAAGAAAAAGGCAGGCCATGCTCAGTTATCTGGGCCAAGCTCGAATACGGGCCGAAGAAAGCCCCCCGCCGTCAGAGCAGCCAACCCAATCAGAAAGGTCAGCAGTGCATACCACTATCTATGCTCAAGAAGGAGAAAAAAAAACACCTACCTCTAATATGCCGATGTCTTGTTTTGCTTCGCTTTTATTTATTTCATTTTGCTTTGTCGGTATGTGCTTTGTTGTCTGCCCTTCTCAGCCTACGCGAAACGATATGCCGAGGTGACAGAAATGACGAAATACGGTTCCCCCTTTCTTGGTAATGTTTCCCCGTTTTTTTTCTTTCGTTTGTTTCTGATCTGCCATTTTCTTCTTTCGGCTCTTTGCTTTGGCCATCGATCCATTTTCTGTTTCGGGTGTAACACCAACGAACAGGCACAAATGCCCATCCCACTCCCGGGGGGGTTGGCAGCTCTCGACATTCGTTTCTTGTCCCCTCTCATTGTTGTTGTTTCCTCCCTTTTTCTCCCTTTGTTTTTCTCCTCATCCTGTTTTCTATGGAAGAGCCGACATCTGAGGAAGGAACAAGTGTCCTCCAGGCACATGGCACATGTACGTCACAAGGGAGGGGGGTCCCAGCACACATGGTCTGCAGGCTGGGGTAGAAAACAGGCGCAGCCTCCTCGAATCCTCTTCTCCTACCCTGGACGATGAAACAAACAAAAAAGCCACCCCTTTCGTCCCTCAAATGCCGAGATGGCGGGTCTGTGAGGATCAGATCCAGCACTGCAGCAGAAAATAAACAAAAATCATGGTTTTTGCTTGTTTCTTCGGTTCCCTTTTTTTGCTTGTTTGTGAATCCCTCAGCCCTATTACGCAAGGACTTGTTCCTTTTGGGGTCTGTTTTTGGCGGATCTTATTTTTGTTTTGTTTGTTTCTAGCTCTTTGCTCCAGGTTCCTCCCCCTTTCAGCCTCTTTCTCATGATCCTTGTATGGAAGCAGTCCTTCCTTTTTCCTTGGCGGTTTTTGTCCTCCTACACGGAGCGGTCCTCTCTCACGCAATTTCCTCCCTCATTTCGGTTGTCTCCAAGAGTGAATACGAGTACGGACAAGTAACCCTTTTCCATACTACCATGCCAAGACGTCTTCTCTTTCTACAGGGGTTTGGGCTCAAAGACAAGCTACCCGTTCCGTTTTGACAAGAACTGGCCTTTCGGGCCAAGCCGGTCCAAGAACATTGGCGCCAAGCTTGCGTGCATTTTTTTGTGTGAGCAGTGAGGTAATGGATATTTATATGTTACTTGAATACAGGGCCAATACGACGTGATAGTCACGATCTCCGAAGAGGCAACTTTTTTTTTTCTTTTTTAAACCCACTCCCAATAGTCAGCCCGCAAAAATACCCCCAATGAGAAGCAGAAATCAGTGAATTTTTTAATGGTCTATGTTTTTGCTCACATGCGTTGGCCACACTTTCTCGTAATTTCTTTCTTTCTTTTCTTTTTTTTCTTGTTTTACAAAGAGATTTTATTGTGGTTCGGAATTTGTCCAAGGAGAAAAAATTTAGATAAAAATATAAAGCTCTGCACTCTGCAAATGTCCCCAAGAGAGTCGACACCTGCTGCTCTCGTTACCAACATTCATTTACTCTCTCCCTGTAAGCGCGTTTCTTCCGAAACAGGAAACCAACCATCTGCACTCGATGTTGAGTCACCTCAAACGCTTTTCTTCTCCCCTTTTCCAATACCAAATCGTAAACCTGGCATGGCACTCGTTGGTATCACAGCCCACCCTCTCTGCGCTTCCGTATGACCTGTGTGTTTCCGGCGATGTCCGCTGGCGAAGTCTGTTTCTGGCCTCATCTTGATTCTCTCATTGCACGCGCAACAAAATCGGCCAGCGATGTGCCTGTACTGGTACTAGTGCCAATGCTGGGCCCCCCGGCCGACGCCGTCTCGGATCCCGCGGAGACGGGCGGCCCGGTACCTGAGGCTTCAGTGCCACTCGTGGTGCTTTCGCTGGCATTGCCACCGCTGCTGGCCGGGAATAAAAACCCGCCTGGTGGAGGGGCCGTCACTGGGCTGTCGACCTGGATGCCTTTGCCCTCGACCACCCTGTTCGGGTACACCAGCGTCGGCCGTGTTCTCGAGCGGTGCGAATGGATCCGCTTCACTTCCGTCTGGAAGGCCCGATCGTAGACGTCAAAGTCGGCCGCCGTAGGCGACTCAGAAACGAACTCGTCGGGCACCTGCTGGTTCGCGGCGCCGCCGAAGTTGTTGCCTCCGCCGCCTGTGCCGATGCCGAGTATCACGGCTGCAGGTGCTGTGCCGTCGCGAGTGCCGGAAGCTCTGCTGGTAGCAGTCCCTGTGCTGCTTCCAGTGACTGCAATGCCCTCGTCAACGGGCCGAAAGGCTCGCAGATCCACCCTCATCTTGTTGTTCCGCATCTCGGCCACGAGTCGGGCCACCTCGTCATCCTCGGTCGTAGTGCTGTTGTCCTCGGACAGCTTGAGCGCTGCTGTCATATGAGATGTAGAACCGTCCTCGTTGGGTACAGATAGACGAGGACTCTTCTGGGCCTCTTTCGGTTTCAGCAGCCCTTTAAACTTGCCAATGGCTTTCAACTGTAGGCAGGGAAAGAAGTGTCAGTGATATGTATTCGGTGGGAACCTCAACCTCACACTAGAGACGTACAACGCATAGCAGATGGTTCACCCTCCGCGTGAATGCATGGTTGAGTTCCAGTGCGTTGGGTGGCTCAATTGGGTCGACACAGTTATCTTCGGAACTCAGTAAAGGATCGGTGCCGCCCTTTGTCACCCATGGGTGTTCCTGCGTCGTGTTAGCGCATCAAGAGAAAGGAAAGTAGAAATAGCGAACATAAAGGTTTTCTTGGGACAAATTTACTCTTAATTGATCCATGGTGATCCGCCGACTGGGATCCTTCTCGAGGATCTTGCTCATTAGATCGACAAAGTCCCCGTCTTCGTCCGGAGGAAGCTCTGCCGTGGTGGTGGTGATGGCCTCGTAAATCTCGGGAATGGTGTCCCGCTCAAAGGGGATCCGTCCATAGCGGAGACAGTAAAGCGTTACCCCCATCGACCAGATGTCGCAGGCGGGACCCGAGACATCGCCGTGGTGGGCAACGCACAGTTCGGGTGGCAGAAACGCGGGTGACCCGGCCGACTTGGCGGTACGCATGTTGTCAGGCTTCTCAAACATCTCCGAGACGCCAAAGTCGGCAATTTTCAGGACATCATCCTCGGAGATGAGCAGGTTGTCGGGCTTGATATCTCGGTGGACAACATTCTGTTTGTGTACTGCTTCTGTCAGAATATCCCGAATCCAGTCTTTGGTAATTGGTCTGCAAATGTTCACTCACAGTATTCAATGCCCAATATGAGATCACGGAACCAGGTACGACTGGCTTCCGAATCGTATGGCTTGGCGGTTTTGCCGAGATCCACGTCCATGATGGCTCCCTTTTTGCACATCTCGAGGACCATGTAGATCGAGTCCTGGTCTGGGTCATCCAGCACCTCGAACAAGGCCACGAGGTTTAGGTGGTTCAGCTTTTTCATGATGGCAACTTCCTCCCGGATGAAGTGCAGCGCATCGTCGGCCTCTGCCCTTGCGGACTCGTCCAGTCTCGATTGTCCAACTGGCTGGCCAGGTCCGCCAGGAAACGGACGAGCACGGAAGGGTCCCTGCCGCATCAGCGCCGACCGAGCGCGTCTCCGCATCCGCGCCTTGGAAAACTCTTTCACAGCCTGACGCCTTGTAAGTAGGGTGGACCATAGGCAAAGAAGGTCTCAGTGGTACACACATATTCCTTTCCGCTTTTGTCGGTGGCTAGATGGACCGATGCATACGAGCCACGGCCGATCAGGTTCTTGATGGTGTACTGGTTGATTTTATGGTGGGTGAGCCCGTCCTCGTCATCGTCGTCAATGTCGGCCACGGCATCCAGTGTTTCCTGTGCTGGTTAGCTAACTTGATCACAAAGGGGAATCTGGGACGTTGACAGAGCACTAGCGCTTCTTCCAGGCACACAAGCAGACACGCAAACAGAGAAAAGAGACATGCCAATGCATTTATGCACGACCTAGGAGAGTATTGTCCTTCAATACGGGTGCCTACCTTGACCTCGCGATGTTGAGATGGTGTTCGTCTGTGTTGCCTCATCGGACTGGGGAATGGTGGCTGAGGAGGAGAGAGCCTAGACCGGGGGGGTAAAAAAAAACAAAGGAATGCCGGGTCAGCATATAGAACATGCATGCATAGCACCCACAGGACGCATCAGGATCGGCCATTCGTCGTCACGTCTGGTGTGTGGGAAAGACGGCGATGGTCGTCGTTGCACTGCCACACGGCCCCGCAGGCGCAACGGGCTCGCCCGTTGGTCCTCCCAACCTAGTTTTGTGGTCTGGCTTGGGGCCTTTCCGCATCGTTTGCCAATCTGCCGGTCTGAGACAGGGGGGGGTCCGGGTCCATCCTGGCCGCGTATATAGGCACGTATACAGCCCTGGAACGACCACTTACTTGTTGGAGGCATCGCCGCCATGGATTTCGATCGAGAAGGCAGGCGATTTTGGCAGCTTGGCAGACGACGCTGCGGCGGGGTCAAGCGTGCTGGGACTAGGCACAGGAGACTGCTCGTCGCCGGCGCCGGGCATGGCTGCTACGGAGACAGTTGTGCGAGAAGCGGTGGTTTGAAGCGGTGGTTTGCATTCGTGGACTGGTCGCGAGAGTGCAGTTGCAGAGAGTCGGCGGAGAGAGAAGCTCAATCAGACAAAGTCGAATTGAGCTTTGCGGCTGCGGTGGAGGAGAGTAAGGCTCTTGGTGGGGAAAGGGAGGTTGTGCCTGCCCTTTCTGGTGCCATTTCTCATTGCTCCATCGCTCCTGCTCTTTTTTTTGGGAAAAGAACCCGTCTTTGCTCAGCTCGGCGCCGATAAGCCAATCAACCAGCGTTTTAAGTTAATCTCTCTCCACGAAGGGACAGACAACCCACTCTCCCCGCTCATAGTGCTATTGTTGTCTTCTGATATTAGTCGTAACTTGTAAATAGAGAAGATGAGCCTTCTCATATCGGTCCGTTGACAATATTCGGTACGACACAGCACTGCCTGGTTGTCTGCCATGCTGCTAAGCCTTATAGCCTGCTGAAGCGGGGCACAGCAAGCGCTGCCCGCAGTGCTAAGAAACAACTGTCGGCAATGGTGGTCTGGCCGTCGCAGATCTCAGTTGCCCAACAGACCAACTGTGTGTGAGGAGCGTCAATCACATGTGTTTGCCATGGCACGCATGCCCAGCTCAACGCCTAGACTGTTGCTAACCGATGTGGCTCCGATCGCCATGGCCAACTCACAACTTGTGCCGAGCGTGGTTGTCTATTTTCGTTTCCCCTGTTTTACGAAACTCGCAGAGTAGTTTTTGCTTCTCTTTCTTTTTCTTTCTTTCTTTTCTTTCTTTCTTTCTTTTCTTTCTTTCTTTTCTTTCTTTTCTTTTGTGGCCGTATGAGAAACGGTGTCGAGCCCAAAACAGTTTCCTGCAGAGCAACTGCGACATATAGACAGAAGAACAGAGATGATTCGCACCATTTTCAATGGAGCCCACAACGACTGATGTGCAGCACGGCAGCAGCAGCGGCCATGGGGACACCACCCGCACCACCCGCACCACCCGCAACTCCACGAAGCTGTCGGAGCTGGAGCGGCTGCCGGCCGAGGTACGGCGCCAGATCCTGTTCGCCGTCCCCTTTGAGGACTTGGGATCTCTGGTGCGGGCCTCGCCCGTCTTCTACCAACAGTTCCTGCTGGACCGATCGCACATCCTGCGCAGCAGCGTGGCCGTGACGCTGGGCCCGCTGGCTGTCGATGCCTGTGCCGTGCAGAGCACCAGCTCGGCCGACTTTGCGCTGTCCAAGACGAACAAGACGCTGATGATGTTCTCGCGCACGTACCAGCAGCGGTGCCGGTCGTGCCGGTCGTGCAGCGAGCCGGGCCAGTCGCTCGTCTTTGACAGGCGGTTCGACGACCGCGAGGTCCTGGACATGGTGCGCTTCTACCGCGACGTCGTTCAGCCGCTGGCCCAGCCCTATGCCGAATGGGCCTGGGCCAACTTTGACCACAGGACTGCCGTGTACGCGGCGGCCGACAAGGCCAAGCGGCGTGGCAACGACAAGAATCGAGACAAGAAGGCGACGGGCAAGCAGGGAGGGCCGTCCAGCACGGCCCACGCCAATGGCCAGTACGAGCCGCTCAGCACGACCGAGGAGCTGCGTGTGATGCGCGGTCTGTACCGCTTCCAGCTGTACTGCAACATCTTTACCGAGGGCGGCCGGCTGGGCCTCTCGGCCGACAACGGGTTCGAAGACCACTTCCTGTGGTGCTTCGAGAAGGAGGAAATCCTGCACTACTTCATCTGCCTGTTCGAGCCCTGGGAGGTGGAAGAGCTCCTGTGCGTTCAGACATTCGTAGAGGCATCGTACGCACGCATCTTTGACGACATCTGCTGGGATGTTCATCCACACAACCCCAGGTTCCAGAGAGACGTCACCGACACTCGTCGAGACCGAACCTTTGATCTGAGGCGCACATGTAAGTCGACCTTTCCTGCTTTTTTGGGGGGGCGGCGGGGCGGCCAACCTCTTTTGGAATCAGGACTACTGAAGGACTTGATGTTGATACCTTTCCCCCCTCCCCAAAGCAAACAATAGAGACTTCCTCCTGTCGGGCACCAGCTGCCGCGGACTCCGGCTGCTCCGCACAGTCCTCCTCGACATCGACGACCACAGAGTCCTTGTCGAGACCATGGAGCGCAACATCACGTCACTCGCGTACAACCGCCTCGACATCGCCCTCGAATGGGGCACCCAGTACCTGCGCCGCGACTGGTGGCGCTCCGACCGCGACCGCCGCGAGCGCAACCAGGAGCTGCAGCCGTTCCTGGGCGACGTCATCGACCAGCCCGGCGGCGGACTCGGCAACGAACACCCGCCGCTGTCGTGGACGCTGCTGTGGCGCGGCACCTACAGCAACCTGTACGGCTTCTGTCTGACGGAATCGCTACAGGACTGGGGGTACATCTTCTGGGACGCCGACCGCATGGTGAAGATGGACGCCAACCAGCTGCTGCTGCGGCAGTGGAATGCGCGCTGGCATGGACAGGACGCACGGGAGTTTGTATTTTGAGCGAAATGAGAAAGCAGAAAGGGCCAAAAATCCCTGTATTAAATTTAACAATGAGTGATATGGTTTTTCTGTTGTAACTACTCGTAGTTATGCATTTTGGGTATGTATTTTTTTGGCCCCTGTTCTTTAGGAATTCTTTGCTATCCTTACACTGTCATTCAGCCCCTAATTATAATGTCCCCACAATACAGCACGGGCGCCTGATGGCCGGGACACCCTGGCGGGTAGTTAGCTTGAACGAGTAACTTACATAATTGGGCAACCGCGATTTTTGGGCGGCGGAACACTCGACCGCTCCGTTACAAGCAACTTTCATTTGCGCACCCCCCCCCCATAATACACCGCGACGGCTCGTGGAGCGCGATCTGTCCAGCCTCCAGACGTCCCTGACTACAAAAACTGCAGGGTCTGGAGAGAGAGAGAGAGACAGAGGGCAACTGCCTCCAAAGACGGAACAGAGCTGAGACAGGAAAGACACGCTCTCTGCGCGGAACAGCAGCCAACCCCCCCCCCCCTCTTTCTTCACGATCGCTCAGTCCCATCATCCCAAAGACAACCAAAAAGGGGAGGGCGGCGGCGAAAAGAGTCTCAGTCCTTATACGGCAGCGCCTAGGCGCACCAAGCAAGGCGAAGTGTGAAGCGAAAGAGAGAGAGAGAGGACGGCCCCATTCCACAGGGAGCTTGTCTATCTAGAAACGCTCACCATGGTCGTCTACTCCTTTTTTATCTTTGACCGGCACAGTGAGTCCAAAGTAGCGCCACACGCCTCCACAAGTTCGAGACACATTTGCTGACACGCCTCTCTCTGACCACCGCAGCCGAATGCATCTATACCAGACACTGGCTGGATAGCATCGGTGGCAGCGGCGCCGCGTCTGCGGCCCAGTCTGCGGCGGCCACGTCCAAGGACGACGCCAAGCTCATCTTTGGCACCGTTTTCTCGCTGCGCAACATGGTGCGCAAGCTCGGCGGCGACGACGACGCCTTTATCAGCTTCCGCACGGGGCAGTACAAGCTGCACTACTACGAGACGCCGACGAACCTGCGCTTTGTCATGATGACCGACACAAGCGTGCTGAGCATGCGCAACGTGCTGCACCAAATCTACATCAACCTGTGGGTTGAGTATGGTAAGTTCTGGTGTACGCCCCGCTTCTCCGACCTCCTCGTGCTGACCATTGTAGTCGTCAAAAACCCATTATCACCGGTGGAACACCCTGGCGGCGAGGGTGTCAAGAACGAGCTGTTTGAGCTGGGGCTGGACCAGTTCATCCGGGGACTACTATGACGTGGGGGAGGGGGAAGAAAGGAGACCCAGAGGAGAGGTAGCGGGAACCATAGAACATTCGATCATTGAAATTAGCTATGAACCTGTAATATGATGTCTTCAAAGAAAAAAAGAGGGAATCCGTCCTGACAAACACACACACACACACACATGTTTGTTTGGCTTTCCTACACCCCTCCACACATAAAGCACGCTTGGTATCTATATACAGTTGTAAAACGTACAGACGTCCCCGTTTCTATCGTCAAAACAAAATGAACGTAACTCAGGAATCCTCGCCTGTCTCCTCGCCTGTCTTTCTTGGCCCATCCTTGTAAACATTTCTCATTTTCTTTTCTTTCTGTGTTGAACCGTGACACGGGAAAAGCCAAGCAACCACACACGTCTTTCTGTCCCTTGTAACACCACAGCTCTTTGTCTTTTTTGTTGTTGCTTTGAAAACCCAAAATGCCGAGCAAACAACCGAAAATGGAAGCAAGAGAGAGAAGAGGAGAGCAACAGTTAGAATACACAAGAAACAAAGAAATGGAGCACAGCCATGGGGATAAAAACACAACACAAAATGTATGACAAGATCGAAACAAATCAGAAAGAACTCGACACCATAGCACGAGAAAAATATAAAAAACCCGCTCGCTTTCTTTCATGGCTTCTCAACGGCCCGCTCCCATGCACTCTCCAGGCTGCCGTATGCCTCATCGTCTACCATCACGATCGACTCCTCCACTGGAGGGCCGCTTGGTGGTGATGACCCGCCAGTGGATGACGAATTGTTGTTGGTAGTTGTGTTTGTTGTGGTCGTCTCCAACGGCAGCATGCCTTCTTCGCGCACCTCGTTCTCCCAGTTGCTCGAATACACCACCGCCGCAAAGGCCTCCAGGTCCCGCACGGCCTCCATCTCCTGCAGATACTCGTTCGGCATGCCGCTGCCAATCACATGGGCCTGCCGCGTTAGCACCGACAGCACCTTGGGCAGCTGCACCTTTTTGTCGGCCCGCAGCCGCATCAGATCGGTGTGCTCGCTGTCGTCAGCAAACAGCGGTGGCAGGTCAAAGGCGGCCGGAGCGACCTTGTTCTCGATCAGCGTGGTGAACCCGGCGTCCAGCAGCTGCGCCAGTACGTGCGAGAACGTGGGTGAGTCGACAAGGTCGGCCGTCTCGTCGAGCATGCGGCGCAGAGCAGCCGCCTGGGCTGCAGAGGAAGCGGCTGTGTCTTGCTGTTTCTTCTCGGCCGACTCCTCCTGCTCTCCCGTCGCCTCGCCCCTTTGTATTTGCTCAAATGTGGCGGCGGCACTGTCGGCCAGGATGCCAGACTCCCGCAGGACATAATCCTCCATGCCTGGTGGAGGCAGCACCAGCGGCAGCCAGCGGGAGGCAGAGAAAGGGACGGTATTATTATTATTATTGCTTTTCGCAGCAGAAGAAGGTGCTGGCAATGGTGCCAGCTCGACAATCTGGCGCACCTGGCGAGTCATGTCGCCAAAGGTGTCGAGGGAGATAAGATCGCGGGGGCTCAGAGGACCAAAGACGGAGCGGACGGCGGCTTCGACGCGCTGGGAAATGTCCTCCCAGCTGCGGTTGAGCAGCCACCAGCTGAAGGCGAGGTACTTGCGGTTGACCTCAAAGTCGCTGCTGCCGAGCACGTGCTGCGGGTTGTCATCGTCGTTGTTCTCGAGGCT
Organism: Raffaelea ambrosiae; assembly: GCA_002778195.1. Classification (NCBI taxonomy): domain Eukaryota; kingdom Fungi; phylum Ascomycota; class Sordariomycetes; order Ophiostomatales; family Ophiostomataceae; genus Raffaelea; species Raffaelea ambrosiae. Next base: position 601,073 of record PCDI01000013.1, read on the forward strand.
GATGGTGGCATGCGAGCTGCCGGTGGCGAGGGAGACGACGCTGGACAGGTAGCTGCGGCGGCCGAGGAGGTTGAGCTGGATGCGGGTGAGCATGACCAGAAGGCCGGTGGTGTAGAGGAGGGTGTAGGCGCGGGTAATGGCTGGTGGAGTGCGATGTTAGCAGGCTGGCACGACAAGGAGAAAAGCGCCGTCTCGAGGAGATGCACAAGACACTGTCTCGCAACGGCGAGGCAGGCAATCTCGAACAGCCCCCCTTTGAGACAGCCACGGGTGTCAGCATCCCGTTTCTGGTCCACTTACAGCTGATCGTCAGGTCGTCCCAGAGTTGCCGCTTGCTCTTGCGCTTCGGCGCTGGGACTGGGGCCGGCGTGCTGCCTCCGTCCTGTGCAGTAGCTGTAGCGGCCGCACCCTCTGCCGACGACGTCTGAGCCGGCAGGGCGACCTGGCTGGCATGCACGCCGCTCTCGCTCTGCATGCTGATCATGCTCTTGCCCTCGTCCTCGGTCATCAGCGTATCCGCAATGCTGGGCGGGCTCACGCTGCCGCCACTCTCGCTCTTGGTCTTGCCGGCAGCGCCGCCGGCCGTCTTCATATGCTGGATCTGGTAGGTGATGCCTTCGGTGTTCATGGCCTCGAGGACGTTCGTGGCGACGGTCGGCAGCAGCGCAAGCACGGTGAATGTGCAGTCTTCCTGGTTTTGCTCAAAGCGTCGGCGAAGGCTGGGGCTGGTCAGTGGAGGACTCGGCAGAGAAGCCGAGAAACGCAAACACGGCCCGGATGGGAGGAGACCCGACACTCACTTCTCCTTGGCAATGCGGTCGCTGCTCATGCGCTCACGCGCATCGTTGAGCTTGGCCAGCAGATACTGCGTGGCCACATAGCCGGCACCGACCACGCCGAAGCCGACGGCGATGGGTCCCCGGTTGCGACGGAACCATCGCCGCGTTGCTGCAAACATGGTGGGCGATGGGGGGGGGGTGTGTGGGTGAGGTGACGTTGAAACGGTAGACAAGGAGTCTCGTGGGCGTGCAACGAGAAAAAAAAAGAGAAAGGGGAGGAGAAAACGGCTTTTTGGGCTCAGCTCGACTTGTGTGGGGGAAACCCAACCCCAGAAATTAAGATACACGAGATCACGCGCGGCTGGAGCTCTCCTGTAGCGGTGGTGGCACTTTCCCTGATTATTCTCCTGGAGCTGGGTCGCCCTTTCCTGGCCTGTGGGCACTCCCAGCCTCCCATCCCTTATTCAAGCCGCCGTGGTAGCGAGTCTGTTCGAGCCGAGGCAGCGCAATAACGGGTTACAGGGCACGGTGCACAGTAGTTAATAGCGGGCTGTATTAGCAGTTTTGTGGCCTGCGCCCTCATTGGCTACCTAGCTTTGACTCTCTGCACACCCGTTTTCTCGATTTTTTATCTGTGCGGCAAGGCAAGCCTTGCATTACCGACCGAATTTGTCGCTAGCATCACCACGCATACACGGCAACTCAACCACCGCTCACTGCTCGGAGTGATCTGCTCTGGAGAATCTGACACCAGACCGACCAGTCACCGCCAGAACTTCTCTCCATGGGCGTACCGTGGCTGTTGGCCGTGCCGCGGGGCCTCGCCGGGTCCGCCGTGCGGCCGACATCGGCAGCCCGGACGGCGAGCGCCTTTGTCTGCCGGCATTGCCGGAAGAGACAACTGGCGCGTCCATACAGCTCTGCGAAGGGGGAACCTTCAGCAGCGGTGAACTCGGGGGTAGCAGCATTAGCTTCGCGGCGACTGATCTCGGTGGCCGGTCCCGATGCGACCAAGTTCCTTCAGGGCGTGATCACCTCGAATATCATGCCAGGCCCGGGCAAAGATCCCCAGAGCAGCTTCTACACGGGCTTTCTCAATGCACAGGGCCGCGTGCTGTACGATGTGATCATCTACCGGGATACGGTGGGCCCGCGGAAGAACGAGGACGGCGCGTATTTCATCGAGGTGGACGCCGACGAGGCCACGACACTGGCGAAGCACATCCGTCGGTACAAACTGCGGGCCAAGTTCGATGTGAAGCTTATGGACGCCGAGGAGGTGTCTGTGTGGCATGCATGGGGAAGCAAGGGGGAGGCGGCAGAAGGCAGCTCCTCGACGGATGTTGTGCAGCATTTGGACACCCGTGCACCTGGTCTGGGCTGGCGCTATGTCGTGGCCGGCTCTGCACCGCCAGCCCCTCTTGCCCAGGATTCCGACGTTGTGGACGAGTCTGCCTACCGGGTGCATCGCTACCTGCTCGGTGTGGCTGAGGGTCAGCGCGAGATCATCCGCGGTACGGCGCTGCCCCTTGAGAGCAACATGGAGTACATGGGTGGCATCGACTTCCACAAGGGCTGCTACGTCGGCCAGGAGCTGACCATACGCACAAAGCACCGTGGAGTCGTGCGCAAGCGCATCCTGCCGTGCATGGTGTATGGCGAAGGCGACGCACTGCCAGCACAACTTGCGTACCAGCCAGCGGACGGGCTAGCGGGCCTCGTGCCTGCCGACGCCAGCATCAGCCGCGTGGGCAAGAAGGGCCGCAGTGCCGGAAAGTGGCTCAGTGGTGTCGGCAACGTGGGACTCGCGCTGTGCCGGCTGGAAACCATGACGGACGTGGTGCTGCCCGGTGAGACGGCGGCGTCCACATTTGATCCGGCGAGCGAGTTTTTCTTGAAGGCGGACAGCAAGGCTACGAACAGTGAAGAGGTCACCGGAGGAGCTACAGATACACCAGACCTACCTCCCCTCAAGATCAAGGCGTTTGTTCCGGACTGGCTGCGGCAGGCCCTGGAGCCAACGCCCTCACAATGATGATGATTTTGTACCAACATACATACCACTAGATTTGCTTGCATAGTTATGTCCATTATATTTAGATGCAATTCGGCTTGCGCATTATGGGAGGGGGGGTATCATAAATCTATTCCACTTTTTGCTCTTCCTACTCTTCTTGCTCGTTGCCAACTCCATATCTGTTTCCAATCCCTCTCCAACCCCCTTTTGCTGATCATCTTTCCCTCAGGCAGTCGTATCCATTGGCACGTCTGCTGGTCGTGCTTGTGCCTTTGCAAACCGCGGTACTCTCTTGATAAATTTGCGCACGTCCGGATCGTCGATCTCATCCCACTGCGGTTCGAACGGGCCTGGTGCTGTATTGCTGTCGCCTGCTTGGTGTTTCCGCCGTGCTTCTCCAGCTGCTTTGAGCCGGTCCATGGTGTAGGCAAACAGTGGTCGCTGCTCAATGGGCCCCTCCTTCTTGGATGCAGATGTCGAGCTCAGGAGCTTCCGCCACTCAGCTCCGTCCGAGGTTGCTACTGCAGCGGCCGCCCCAGACTCCTGTTCGGGCTGCTTGGTCGCTGGCTGTTTGGCCCCGTCTCCTTCGCCTTCTCTGCGCGCAGCCTTCTTTTCCGCCCGCCGCCGCGCCTTGTCCTCCTTCTCCCGCAACCGCTGCTCGATCTCGGCTATCCGGTCGTCCTCCCGCTGCCGCACACGGTCCTGTGCCTCCTGCTCCCGGCGCTGGCGTTCCTCTGCGCGCCGCCGGGCCGCCTCGCGCAGCTTCTCTCGTTCTGACGAAAGTGGCGGCCCCGACGTGTGCGCGAATGGCGCCTCGCCCGATACTGTCGTCCCTGCCTGGGCCCGCTCGGCCGCCTCCAGCTCGTCCTTGAATCGCCGCCGCTCGGCGCTCATCTGCTCGGTCTGCCGGCGGCGCTGGGCAGCGGCCTCGCGGGCGGTATCGTAGGCCTTGCGGGCTTCATCGTCGACAAGGACATCGCGGGCGCGGGCGAAGCGCTCGTAGAGGGTGGCGTCGTAGTTGGCACCGGCCTTGTCTGGGTGGTATTTGAGGCCCTGGCGACGCCACGCGCGGTGGATGTCTTCGCGGGATGTGGAGGTGTCGACGCCGAGGAGGTCGTAGAGGTCGACGCCGCTGGATGCGCTCTCGCGCGCAAATGCGAGGAGGTCTTGCTTGTTGTCCATGTTCGCGGTGGGTGGAGAGGAAAGGCTGGTGAGGCGGAGGCGCGAGGAGCGGGTGAAGCTGAAAGTAATGACCTGGAAACGCTTTGAAACTTGGTCGCGGCCTACAATTTTTACCTTTTTCAGCCTGGGAGGCGACAGTGGCCGCTGATTGGTCAGCCTCGCGGGGCAAGCTCTAGGCTACAGATGAACCTGCAAGGCCTATAAGTGTCTCGAATCGTCAACTACTTTCTACGAAATGTCTGTACTGCAGGTTTGGAGTTGGGATAGTGTCCAAGCAAGCAGAAAGATTTCACGCCGAGTGTGTGCTTCCGATTTGACCCCGTTTTCGTTTCCCTTCTTTTCCCGTAACCGCCTTGCCCGTTTTGCTTCGGCTCAGCCACGGCCGTCGTCTCGTTGCTGCTCCAACTCAGCTATGGAGCTTCTCTCCACTGAGGTCCGTGTGCTGAAACCAAGGGTCAAATGGCTGCCAGAGCGACTGTCAATTTGCTGCACAAAGCAGAATGCAATCAGAAGAATTTGTTGAAGAAAGTGAAGCCAACGTCAATAATTTGGGTCTCGAACTATGAAGACACTCCGAAGCGTTCAAGGAAAACAGAACATGTCAACCAAAAAACGAAGCCTTAAAATTGAGATTATAGCGCCCATTTGGCGACCCAGTTCACTGAAACGAGTTGGCCCCAGCGCCTTCCTCATCTGGAAAATCACGGTTGCCTGGCCAACCAGGGCGACCCCACCGACTGTAAACATCGCCATTAAAAGGACGGCCTGCCTACCATCACCAGGCTGTCCATCCTCTTCTTTCTTCCTTTTCTTTTTCTCCTTTTCTCATCATACCTCATCTCTCTATTCGCAATCCCTACATCTCTCTCTTTCTCTCTCTGCGCTCGCTTATTTCAAGCCTCTGCCTCGCACAAAGAAACCATCCAAGTCCACTAGATCATTTCGCAACTCTGCCATCTGATCGCCCTCCGACTTGAAATTTTCAACGTCGAGGCCCTTCACGATTTTTTCGAACTCCATACAACACAGCAACAAAAGATACTAACCAACACCAACAACATCCAGGAACCATTAGCTTGAGTCTCTTGGAGCTCGTTCGATTTATCGAGAAGCTCATCCAACACTCACATTTCTTAATCTCACACATCTGATACTTCACAATGGCATCTGCTTCAGTATCAACCCCCATCAAGTCCCATACTGGGCTCTTCTCTTCCCGGACCGCTGGCGGCCGCATGCCCCTGACCCCCTCTCCTCGTCAGCGGGCCAGCCTCAATTCTTCGCCGTTCACCCCTGAGCGTGCAGCCAACGATGCCAACAGCCGCATCACCTCCAAGTCGATCTACAATGGCAACATCTTTGCCCGGGCGTCCAAGTCCTCGACCCACCGGGACTCGCCAAAGTCGAACATTGCCCGCAGCAACGCCACTCCCCGCAAGGTCCTGGAGCTGGGCGTCTCCGACTTCGCTCTGACTGGCACTGGCCCGCACTTGAAGACGCCTCCCAGCGCTCGCTCCAAGAAGGCCCCTCTGCGCCAGAAGACGACCAAGACCACTCTCTCCTACGCGGCTGCCGACCGCTTCATTCCCAACCGGAGTGCCAGCTCGGCCATTGCCAACGTCGGCTCGGGCAAGCTGGAGCTGCCAGCCGACAAGAAGCGCTCGCAGGGCCGTGTCGAGGGCTCGTCTGTTCTCTCTTCGGCCGCCGAGGATGCCCTCGCTGCTCTGGAGGCCCTCAACATCGAAGACCGTGAGGACGAGGAGGAGGACCCGGCCAGCTACTCTCGGCCGTCTCCGCAGTCTATCGCCTACCAGGACTCGCTCGCCAACGCCTGCGGCGTCAACATCAACACCCGCATTCTGCAGTTCAAGCCGGCTCCGCCAGAGTCGTCCAAGCCCATTGACCTGCGCCAGCAGTACAACCGGCCCCTGAAGCCGGCCTCCAACTCGGCTCAGTTCCGCCGCCGCATTGCCACTGCCCCTGAGCGTGTCCTCGATGCTCCTGGTCTGATTGACGACTACTACCTCAACCTGCTCGACTGGAGCTCGGGCAACCAGGTGGCTATTGGCCTGGAGCGCAACGTGTACGTCTGGTCGGCCGATGAGGGCTCTGTCAGCTGCCTTCTTGAGACCAGCCCCGACACTTATGTCAGCAGCGTCAAGTGGTCGGGTGACGGCGCCTATGTCGGTGTCGGCCTGGGCAGCGGCGAGGTCCAGATCTGGGATGTTGCCGAGGGCATCAAGGTCCGCAGCATGTTTGGCCACGACAGCCGCGTGGGCGTCATGGGCTGGAACAAGCACCTGCTGTCTACTGGCGCTCGCAGCGGCCTGGTCTTCAACCACGACGTCCGCATTGCCGAGCACAAGGTTGCCGAGCTTGTCTCGCACACCTCCGAGGTCTGCGGCCTGGAGTGGCGCTCGGATGGCGCGCAGCTCGCTACTGGCGGCAACGACAACCTGGTGTCCATCTGGGATGCGCGCTCGCTGTCCGCTCCCAAGTTCACCAAGACCAACCACAAGGCTGCCGTCAAGGCCCTGGCCTGGTGCCCGTGGAACATGAACCTCCTGGCCACTGGCGGCGGTTCGTACGATCGCCACATCCACTTCTGGAACACCACGACGGGCGCTCGCGTCAACAGCATCGACACCGGCTCGCAGGTCACCAGCCTGCGGTGGAGCACCAGCTACCGCGAAATTGTCAGCACCAGCGGCTTCCCCGACAACTCGCTCAGCATATGGAGCTACCCGACTCTGGTCCGCAATGTCGAGATTCCCGCTCACGAGAGCCGTGTGCTGCACAGCTGCCTCAGCCCCGACGGCCAGATGCTGGCTACCGCCGCTGCCGACGAGAGCTTGAAGTTCTGGAAGGTCTTTGAGAAGAAGGCTGGCGCCGCCGCCGCTGCTGGTGGTGTCGGCTCGTCTGGCAAGGCCGACATGGTCAAGCAGATGACCATCCGGTAAATCAGCCACAAAAAACAGCACTAACACTTGAACAAATCCAAAACAAAATGCTCGGTTCTACACACTCTCTCCAATGGATCCAGGCGACGGTAGGTATAACGGTTTCCTTGTTTGATTTTCTGGGAAACAATCGTATATCTGGTGTTCATTGGGAAAGGCAATCTGGTTTCAATTTGCTTTGGTCGTTTCAGCGCGGAGTTGGGGTTCGGTTGGTTCACGGATACGGGTGACAAACTTGGCCATGGACAGGCTCTGCCTTGTTGAACGGATATGAAACGGCCCTCTATGGTTGATGACGGAAGACACGACAATATCAAACCGGGATTTTGGTCATGAAGCAAGTGTTATGGCAAATGACAAAAGAAGATAAAAGAAGAAAGGGGACTGTCATTGGTGGGAAGCAAGCAAGTCCTCTAGCATTGTCAACATCATATACTCGTATACTCGCACAAATGAAGACGCCCACCATTTGTAATTATTTTTCAATTCCGAGTGAACCAAGAACGATGTGGTGGCTCCCCGAAATTATCTGGGAGGTTACAAGTAACAACTACTCGTATGTATTATTTAGTGGCTACGCGCGTCTGAAGCCGCTAGCAACGCCCCCCCCCCCCATACTATGTGCAGAAGGCCCCATAGAAGCTCCTTGGGGGTTGGGGGTTGTCAGCCAGGGGGGGAAAGCGGCGCCAATAGGTGGCCCTGTGGGGCTTTGGTCTGGGACGGGCAATGCCTTCCCTAACCGATGCACCTCTTCCTTTCTAAACTCCTCTCTCCCAATGACTAAGCAGAAATGGGCGACTTTATTGCGGTGTTCTGCCTAGCAATCCAACTTGCACACTACAAACCACTCTTTTTGCCAAAACCGCCTCCCCCCTCGCGCCTCTTGCTTTTGCGCATCTCCGCCAAAGCGAAAACACATCCACCGCTGCAGCATAAGCAATACACGCACTGAAGCTGCATTGTTTTTTCGGAAGATTTCTGAATTATTCTTGCAATTGTCTGAAGCGGGTTTCCGGGTTTTATTTGGGGGGACTGCTTTCCCTTCATATCCAGGGAAGCCAGGATAAGCTTCAGGGGAGCTACAGCGGTGAGGCTACAGAAGGTCGTTGCCTTGCGGAAGACACGCGCAACCTGGTCTACGCGTTGCATACTTTCCAGAAAGTGACGAGGTGAAGAAGAAGTGAAGGGAAACAAGACGGGAAAAACCCAGGTGCATCGACGACGAAGCGAAACAAGTCATACAAAGCCTTGGATCGCCGCTGCAATAGCTTTCAGAGACGGCCTCCTTATACCACGAGAAAGCGCCCCGACCGTGTTTCGATCTTGGCGACTCGCAAAGAGTCGACAAAAACACAGCCTGAGAGCACCGGTTTCGTAGTGTCGAAGAACGAACAATAGCGAAGAATATTGCATCGGCCAGGCTGAACAGCAACTGACGAACGAAAACTCGCAACCGATCGTCTCGTTCGCAAAGGAGCGTCCTGAAGCGAAGAAGAAGAAAACATCAAGCGGACGTCTTCCTTTCTGTTCACCCCAAGCTTTCCCTTGATCGCCTTTATTTTTTCGCTGCTCACCTAGTCGCCATGTCGAATACTGTGGTCGGAAACGTCTACCAGAGCATCATCGAGGATGTGATCTCGGCGTCGCGCGTCGATTTCGAAGAGAACGGTGTCGAGGAGGGTGTTTTGGCTGATCTGCGCCAGGTAAGAAAAAGGCAATGGGTTGCCCTGTTGTGAGAATGTTGTCCCTTTTTGCTTTTGGTGTCATTGTTTGTCCTTCCTATCTTGTCGTGATCTTTCTTTCTCTTGCTGCTTTTGTCGTCCCCCGTCATCCATCAATTTCATCCGTCATCCCTCTTTTCTTTTTCTTTCTCGTCTTTCATTTGACCTTCCATCATCTCATCATGGATTCACGTCCTCCGAGGTCGGGGTTGGGTGATGGGGTGATGGGTTTTGCGAGATAATCTCTTGTCTCCCAGCCCTTGCTCTCCAGCGAGAGAGGGAAGCGATCACAGAAAGGCGGCGCCAGTGTGGGCGGCGGTCCCGACTATTTGGGGTCCTATTTAAACTTTGCCACTGTTGCCCCGCTCGAAACCCGGCGCCACCCCTCGCGCATGATTGGCTGGATCGAGCACGGTTGCCTAGGATCACGTGAATCCCGCCAGGAGCTCATGATGAGGACTCACTCGTGGGATGTTGCATGCACAGGCTGGGAGGGAAGCACAGCGAAGCACGCGACAGCTGATTTTCTGTGTGATTCTTGGTCGATCATGTCGTTCTTGATGTGGACGGTTCGTGGTGAAACCGCAGGCTAACCAGTGTTCTTCACCGAAAACACAGGGATGGCAAAAGAAGCTGTCGCAGTACAACGTGGCCCAGTTCCCATGGGATCCCAAGCCAGACCTGGAGCAGGCTGGGAATGGAGCGGCCGCAGCACCGACGACGACAGCAAGCTCGATGCCGGCTGCCACAACGGCAGCACAGGCCAATGCTGCCTTCGCACAGCCCATCATGGACACTACCGCCGCCACCACACAGGCAGGCGGACTGCCCATGCCGAGCCTGCCCATGCCATCGCTGGATGCTCCGGCCCTGAAGACTGAGTCGGGGCAGGAGCATGCCATTAAGCTGGAACCGGATACCCAGAACGGCGGCATGTCTAGCATTCCGACGACAACGCATGTGCCGCCACCCAACTTCCCGCCCATGCCTGTTGGCGGCGGCAACGCTGCGATGCGCGCCGTACAAGCGCTGCAGAACACCTACGGCCAGCGTGCTGCTGCAAGCATCAACGCCATCCAGTCGGGTATGCAGCAGCAGCCCGGCCAGCAGCCAACTCAGCAGCAGCAGCAGCAGCAGCGGCCTGCGGGCATTCAGCAGATGAATGCGGCTGCTGCGCAGCAGTACCGCGCACAGGTGGCTGCCCAGCAAGCGGCGCAGCTGAATGGCACGACAAACGGCGTGAACCGGTCGCAGATGGATGGTGCCGGCGACGAATACGAGGGCGTGCTCGTGCAGCAGCGGGCGGCGGGCGAGGCGCCAGTCGAGCTGGGTCGCATGGAGATTGACGGCCTGCTACACGAGCAGATCCTGCAACAGGCGAAGGAGATGGAGGGCGGCGGGCTGATGGTGCCGCTGCGGCAGGCGACCAAGCACAAACGGCGGGCGGTGCGCAGCGGCAAGGGCAAGGAGATTGCCGGTTCCGCTGATGCCGTCTCCGCGTATTCTTCTTCCCGTACCTACGCTGTCGAGAACATTGTGCAAGCCGATGGTCCGGATGACGACGACGACGACGACGACAACAAGGAGGGCATCCTGGTCGATGAAGACGCTATCAACTCGGACCTCGACGACCCGGACGAGGACCAGGAGGAGGACGATGATGACGACGACATGATGGGTCCTATCATGCTCTGTGTCTACGACAAGGTGCAGCGGGTCAAGAACAAGTGGTATGTCAAAGCGCAGGCTTCCGTTCTAAGGGTACAACTGCCTTTTTGCTCACATTACTCACTCTTTCCACAGGAAGTGCACGCTCAAGGATGGCGTACTCACTGTTAATGGCAAGGAATACGTCTTTCACAAGGCTACTGGGGAGTATGAGTGGTAATCCCGGCCTGGCAGGGACGGGGACGATGGAGTGGGATGCGTTCCGGAGAACAAGCTCGTCCCCAAACAGCTCTCGCGCCAAATCGCAAGGCGGAAGACAGAAGCCGAGGGGAGGGATTTGGGTCGGCAACGCCAAGACTCATGGCCATGGCTGTTCCAATAAGAGAGTGAAGCTGTGCTTGATAAAACCTTCAACTGACTTTTTTGCTCATGATAAATGTTTGTGTTCTCCCATGTTTAGAGGGAAACGCTGTTGGCAACCCACCCTCCCCTCCCAACCCGGAATAAGAAAGAACACCAATTACTGGGTGGGAAGGAATGAAGTTCATGAGGGTTTTTTTTTTGTAATTTTCGACTTTTATTTGTTTTTCTTTGCCTTCGGGTTTATGTTTTTATCGTTGTGTCCTTGGTTCTCCTTGTTTTTTTTTTCATTAGTATTATTGGTTGTTAAAGGGTGTATATTTTCTTATTTTTTTATTTTTTATTTTGCTCTTTTCTTGCTGCTTTCCTGCATTTTCCCCCTCCATCCGTTTTAGAAAGTGCACACGACCATAGTCGAAACCAAGTCCAAACCAAAAGCAGTTCAGCCCAGTGGAAACTATCCAGTCTTCCAAATTAAGGAAGTTGGTTAGATTGCAGGAAAGCGGCCACAGAGCGAGTCAGGAGCAGATAGGCCTTAAACTACACCACGCCCGAACTGCTGGCTTTCTGACCTTGTCCCCCCTAGCAGGATAAATACAATTGAGCCTAAAATCGGCAGGCAAGATACGAGTATTGTTATCGTGGAGCCCTTTTTTTTTCGGCCCACACCATTTGTCTTCTTTTCCAGCAACTCGAAGCGACAAGACACTCCCAGTGTTCTGCACTCTTTGGCCACCCGAGTCTCACTGGCATCCGAAGTAACTCCGAGATGTGCACGATGTTTACGCGTTTGTTGAAGACTAGTGAACCGTTCACGGTGTGTAGTAAGAGCGGTCACCCCCATTGGAGATCTGCTGGTTGGCCGCCACGCGGCGCGCAAAAGCCCGACGGTCACGATGCCGGAGGGACCCCGCAATCGGATTTCTCTGTTTAGGAGGGCCACGGGGTCCACGGGGTCCACGAGGTGCAGGATTGGGAGGGATATGGCTTGGTGGGCTGACCCTGCACGATCGTGTCCCTCTCTTTCTTTTTTTTTTTCTTCTCTTTCTTTCTTTTCTTCCCTCGTCTTTCCTGATTTTGGTTCTCGCCAATCCGAGAAAAGAAGCATTGGATCTTGCCATTTCTTTGCGAAGCTCCTTTTTGATTACTTGCTGTGATTGCTTCCTGTGATCAGCATCTCCAGCCTAGTTGACTCTTTTTTTTGCCCCTTCGTCCGAGCTTCTTTAACCGATCCCCCCCCCCCCCAAACCAACTCCCACAACATGTCTTCCAACGCTCCGACCGTGGCGCCCACCAAGGCCAACATTGGCGTCTACACCAACCCCGACCACGGCCTCTGGATCGCCCCTTCCGAGCCCTCCGTCGAATCCGTGCAGGCGGGCTCCAAGGACCTGCTGCCGGGCCAGGTCACCGTGGCCATTCGCAGCACCGGCATCTGCGGCTCCGACGTCCACTTCTGGCGCCACGGCGCCATTGGCCCAATGATTGTGACCGACAACCATGTTCTGGGCCACGAGTCGGCCGGCGAGGTCGTCGCCGTGCACCCGGACGTGAAGAGCCTCCAGGTCGGCGACCGCGTGGCCATTGAGCCCAACATCATCTGCGGCACCTGCACGCCGTGCCTGACGGGCCGCTACAACGGCTGCGAGTCTGTCCAGTTCCTGTCCACGCCGCCGGTCGACGGCCTGCTGCGCCGCTACGTCAACCACCCGGCCGAGTGGTGCCACAAGATGGGCAGCCTCTCGTGGGAAGAGGGCGCCATGCTCGAGCCGCTCAGCGTCGCCCTCGCTGGCATCGCCCGCGCCAAGCTCGCCCTCGGCGACCCCGTGCTCGTCTGCGGCGCGGGGCCCATCGGCCTCATCACGGCCATCTGCGCGCGCGCCGCGGGCGCCTGCCCGCTGGTCATCACCGACATTGACGCCGGCCGGCTGGCGTTTGCCGCCAAGACGGTGCCGGGCATCAAGACGGTGCAGGTGCCGCTGTCGGGCAAGGGCACGACCCTGGACGAGGTGGCCGAGAACACGGCCAAGATGATCGTACAGGACGGCTTCGGCGGCATCGAGCCGGCGCTGGCCCTGGACGCCACGGGCGTGGAGAGCAGCATTGCGGCGGCGGTGTGGGCGGTGCAGTTTGGCGGCAAGGTGTTTGTGATCGGCGTGGGCCGCAACGAGATGCGGATTCCGTTTATGCGGGCGAGCGTGCGCGAGGTGGACGTGCAGTTCCAGTACCGGTACAGCAACACGTGGCCGCGGGCGATCCGGCTGGTGCAGAGCGGGCTGGTGGACCTGCGGTCGCTGGTGACGCACCGGTTCAAGCTGGAGGATGCCGTGGAGGCGTTCCGGACGGCGTCGGACCCGAAGACGGGCGCGATCAAGGTGCAGATCCAGAGTTTGGATTAGAGAGGGAGGGGAGAAGGGAAGAAAAAAAAAAGAAAAAAAAAGGAACGGCCAGCCGGGCGTGATAGGAAGTGTGAGAGAAGGTTGGGAAGGTCGAGAAAGTAGAAAGGTCGAGAAGCCGCGAAGCGGTGAAGCCGTGTGAGAAAGAGTCGACGAGAACGAAGAGCAATCACTGGCCTGGCTCAGGGGCTGTTAGAGGAGCCGGAGAGCTCCAGGCAAAGGAAGGAAAGAGACGACCAAACCCGAGCGGAGACCCAACGGCGAGGCAGAGAAGCGCGAGAAACGCTGTCGAGAAGGGAGGGGAGGAGGGCTGTTGAGAACAAACAACGACCATCTGCCCAAGCCGGAATAATCAGCCCATGCAGCCAAGCTAGTTAGAGCTTACAGAGCTCCCATTGCGCTGAAGAAAACAGCTTGTCAACCTCCTCCCCCCCTTCTTGTCCACAGCCACCACATAGAAGAGTCGTCATCGGCACCCGAACATTGATATAGACAAAAATAGACATCCTCCCTACCCTCAAAGCCCGGCCCGTCTTATATGTCCAGCCCGGTCGTGCTGCCGAGAGTTGCGCGGCTCCATGGCCACGCCAGAATTATGGTTGTCCACACATAGCTCCATCAATTGGTGCTTGCTGATTGGCCCTGCCGGCTGGAGCGCCCTGCTCCACTCTGGCGAGAACTCCCGAGCTTTTTTTTTTTCACGCTTCGGGTTTTGCGTGTCCCTTTCTCTTATTTCGCTCGCTCTTTCCCTTCTCTTCCTCGCTCCTTCCCTCTCCTGACTGAGATCCCCCATCCTCCCATTGAACCATCCCAAACGAAAAAGCTTCATCGCCAATTTCGTGTCCTTCTTTTTTTTATTTTTGGTTTGTCGTGTCAATCAACACACACACATACCCCTGTCTTGTCGGGCTTCTTCCTTCTTTTCTATTTGGGGGTTTTTCCTTTTCTTCTTTTTTTTTTCCTTTTTTTTTTAATTTCTTTGCCCGTGCCTGCCTCTCTCTCCACTCAATTCCCTCGATCCGGACAGCCTTGACGAATTTGCTCCCTTTTTTTTCACGGTTTCGCGATATTTCGTTTCGTCGCCCATCCATTTGCGCGTTTTTTTTTCTCAACTTTCGCGCAATCAGCCTACTCGATACCCCCCGTCTCTCCCGACAACTCTTTTTTTTTCCCTCCCTCCCTCACAACAATCCACAATGTCGACGTTCTCCGTTGCCGCGCGCCCCATGATGCGCCCAACCCCCTTCTCTACGTCTCGTCTCGTCCTGCGCCCCCGGACAGCCCGTCGCTTCGAGTCCACAGACGCTGCCTCCAAGGCGCAACAGGCGGCTGCCAACGCGTCGGCAAAGGCTATGCAGGGTCTGTCGCGCGCCACGGCTGCTGCCGGCCCTGTGCTGTCCAGCGCCGCCAAGAACCTGCAGGGCGCACTCGGCCGTGTCGGCGGCCGCTCCGGCAAGGTCATTGCCTTTGTTGAGCGTACGTGGCATTCTAGTTTTCTGTTTCTCGCTTTGCTCGTGTTTTTTTTTCCCGGGTTGTCAGACAATGGTTCTTTCTCCCTTGGCTGTTTCTGTCAATTGCTACTTTTTCTGCGCGTCTTTTTTTTCTGGTTCCTCGCTTCGCTCGTTTTTATTTTTATTTTTTTTATTTTTCTCGTGTTTCATCTGCCTCCCTTTTTTTTTCCCCCCGTCCTTCCAGCTAGCTAACCCGTTTCCTCAGGCCAAACTCCCTTCGTTGTCTACTACTCCCGCGTCGGCCTCGAGCTCGGCAAGCTCATCTTCAAGAACCAGAAGATGACTCCTCCGTAAGTCTGCACTCTTCTGGCTGCAATTCCCGGCCTTCCCGGGGGGGAGCTCGGCGCACACGCGCATTCCGAACCAATGCGAACCAAGCTAACAAAGCATCATGCAGCTCCCTCGACGTCTTCCAGTCCTACTTCCAGAACGCGTGGAAGCAGGTCCAGGACCCCAGCAAGCTCATCCAGTCTCCCGCCGCCATCCTCCAGCAGATCCGCTCCGTCACTCCGGCCCAGCTGGCCACCGCCGGCGTCCTCGGCGCTGAGCTCCTTGGCTTCTTCACCGTCGGCGAGATCATTGGCCGGTTCAAGCTGATCGGCTACCACGGCGAGACTGCCCACCACCACTAAAACGGTGTAGGATGGTGACGGGAGCCGAAGAAAAGAAGGAAATAAGGCGCTCTCCGAAAGGAACATGGGACCGGCGGGATGCGATGCTGCGGGCTGAAAGGTACGAAAACCGCCAATGGAGAGGGAAAAGCCATCAGGAGTCCGTCACGACCATCGGCTCTCGGTTGTTCACTCTTGTCCATGGGCAGGCTCTTACTGCGGCGACGTCCTCGCCTCTCTCTTCCGCCCTTGCCCCTTCTTTCTTCTTCTCCGGTGAATTGTTTTTGTTTTTTGTTTTTTTGTTTTTCTTTATATTTTCTACTCTGTTGTTTATTTCCCTTACCTTTTTTTTTCTATTTGCCATGTAAATTCCCTACGTGTACATCAGCTGTTGCATAAAGAAAGAGAATACGGATTAGGCGGAGAACGGAAGAGGTCTCATGCACCAAAATTACAGACCCCAAGACAGGTATAATAAATTATGTCCTCGTTCAAACGCACGAAAAAAAAATCAATAAAGAAGCCTCTATCCAATGCTTGGGTATATATATACACATAACACTCTTCATTAGTCGTGCTGATGACCAGGGAGGGGTCATGCAGGGTGTCGTGTCACGTCTTCATTCAGCCTTGTCCAGCCTTGGTCGAACCTACTTCGACTGACATTGGAACCGATCTCGACCTCATTTCCACGAAACCGGTTCTCCTCGTCCCTCCTCGTCCCTGCTCTTGATGCCCATACGCCCATGCCAATGCACGCAAATACCTAGACGACCAACAGCCAGATCAAAAGCGCCAGAAATGTCCCCAAGAGAAAGCCAACCGAAAAAAATAAAAGGGAAAGAGAGAGGAGGAAAGCAATGTCGATGACGTCGCCCATTCAGGAGAATGGCCGCCTTGCAGTCCAGACGTATCTGTATTTTGTGTTTGATTCACTTGTTAGTGTTGAACTCTCACCCATCTAGTGCGAAACCTCCCTCTCTCTGAAACTTACAGCACGCAGTAGGCATGCACACCGGGGTTCCCAATCTCTTCTCGCACACCAGCTATCAGGTTGCGGATGTCTTCCAGCGTGTACGTGCTGTAGTGTGTGAACGGACCCAGTGTCAGGGCCCCCAGCCAGTGGTCAAACGACAGCTTGAACCACCGGCCTACTTCGGCCTCGTGTTGCCGTACCTCGTCGTCAGGACCTCCTCCTCCTCCTCCTACAGCGTTGCCCGGCCAGGGCCCAAAAGGCAGTCGGATTGTGCGCTGGCGTACCTCCACAAATCCGGCCGCCTCCAACGCCCGGCACGTCGCCGCTCCGTCGACTCGCATTGGTCGCCCCGCCTGGTCCATGCAGTGCAGCAGCGTCCGGCCCCAGCTCTCCAGGTACTGCTGCTGCGGCAGCGTCCCGTCGTCGCTGCGGGGTGTCCAGTCGATCTCGATGTGCTCGATGTGGCCGACGCCTGGGATGAGATGGCGAAAGATGACTCGATAGATCGGGTCCCAGGCGCGGACGGCGCCATTGAGGCAGCGGACGTGGATGAGATCCCAGGTGTTTTCGCCGAGGCCGAGCCAGGACGACTCGATGTCGAGGCGCTGAAACTTGGCGTTGGCAGGTATTCTAGTAGAAGAAGAAGGAAAGGTTGAGAAAGAGAAAAAGGTAAGAAGAAAGAAGAGAGAATATGAACAACGACAAAATAGAAACGCAGGAAGAAAAAGTTTAGAAAATCATACACGCAAGACAATTTCAACAATCAAGAACTAGAGCAGAAACAAAAATCAAAAAACACGAGTAGGGGGACCAGAAAGAGATGGGTACTAACAGTTTCGGTTGGAAGGGATTGATATCTATACCCCAAACCTCTGATCGACCTGCATAGAGACTTGTACGATGTTAGAGAAGACGAGACAACAAAAATTAGTACGCAAACAGAAGGGGTGACGACATACTCTGCCATCTCTATGACCCACATCCCCGTCCCCGTACCCAGGTCCAGGATGCGGAGGTGCTCATTGGGTCGGAGTGGTGTGTCGTGGATCTTTTCCCGCCCTTCCGGCCCGGCGCGGGCAATACTCACGGCCCGATGGAAGATGTCCATGCGGTTGGCCTCGGTCTGGCTGAGTCAGTTTGTGCACAAAATGGAGCGATCAACATCGTGATGAACTTTTGTTTTTTGCGTGTGTGAAAGTCTTCCGATTTTGCGCTTCCCAGCCCCCTTATTGCTGCATTTGTTTGCATTTCTCGTATTCCTACTTCCTTTTCTTCTCTTCTTTCTTCTTTATTTTTTTTCTTCATTTTTCTATTTTGTCGTATTTTCTAGTCTTCTGACCTAGCATATTTTTGTTGAAACACCAGTCTGTTTCGAGAACGTACCGAGTCGCAGGGGAAGATGTAGGAACGCTTGTGGACCAGATAGTGCCGGCCATTCTCTTCAAATGTCAAGCCACTAGGGCTGTTTGGGGACCTGTTCTCGTTCAAAGAACACAACGGGGCGTCAGCACGTTCACCTGCACTCGTAGGACTTGAGAGGGCTTGCATTGTGCTTGCGGCATTCAAACCCACCTTCTGTCCGACATCATGGCTGGGCTGTGGTCAACACAACTTCGGAGTGTAAACCACCCTTCTGTCATGCAAGTGGTGCAAAGCCGTATGGCGATGAACTGGGCTAGCTGGGGGACTTGGGGATAACGATGACGGTATAAATGCTTGTAAGTGCTTATTGGGTTTATTGTTGTGTGTTGTCAAAAAACAATTAGTTGTCAATAATGTGTCCTGACCGGGCGTGGAAATAAGAAAAGGCATGAAACCGATAATATCCCAGCAGCAGGAAAGATGCCTGGGGGAGAAAGGGAAGGCTTCTTGGTATATATGCCTTCCGTCCAAAGTAGGGAAGGGGGCAAGAGCGAGGGGGCAAAGAAGCGTATCAAAATTAGGCCGCGTCTGGGTTGGACAAGTAGCCCCCTGTGAGTGGTGTGGGAGAGGAACAGCACAAAAGAAAGGCGAGGCCCTTAAGCGAAAGTAAGCGGGAGAGACGCAAACTAACAAGAAAGGACAGAATGTTGTGAGAGAACAAACTGTAGACGCGATGCAGAAAAGCAGGGGGGGGTATGATTTTAAAAATAGGAGGATGGGCTGCAGAAAGGAGAACAAAACAAACCATCAAAGGGGAGGACGAGAAAGGCAAAGAGGACGGTTGAAACAAACAGGGAAGGCAGAAAAGAGCTGTAAGAGCTGTAGAAAAATAGTAGAGAAAATAACACACGCAAGCCCCCGGCGGGCTGGCTACACATACGAGACCCAAAAGAGCGGAGACATCCACGGACATGCAACCACAGAGCCACACGTTGCAGGCGGGCGTGGGACTAAGGGGGGATTAGAGGAAGCAAAAAAAGAAAGAGGCTGTCTCGCTCCCCGGACGGCCGTCTTGTTTCTTGCAACAACAAACGAACGTGGGATTTGTGTATTCCAGATTTGGGGGCCGTTCTTGCCTGCTCGCCCGCTAGAAGATATTTTGGGTCGCCGGCTGGCTTGGCTACGGCAACCGGCCGGGCAGGAGGACGCCTCTGCTGCGCTGGAGGATGCAAGGCCATGCCAGAACAGGACAGCGAGGCCTCTCTGTGCTTCGCTAGGGCACAGCAAGAGCAAGCGGGAGTGGACAGGAGGCAGACGGTGGGGTGTGGTGAGGCGGGTATCGGCCCTAGCCCGAGGCTCAGCCTTGGGGCCTCCAGAAGGGAGCAGAAGGGGGCCCGCGGGAAGGCGGCAGAGTGTGTTGTTGTTGCTGCCTGCCATATTGCAAGAGAGAGTGTGTTCTTCCCTGTTCTGGCCGTGCTGGGCAGCGATGGACAAGGGCGAGGAGGCCGTGGACGGCCGTGGACGCCGTGGACGCCAGCAGGCCGCCGGGGTGGACTGGGGCGATTTCCGCTTTGGACGCGTAAACAAGGTCTACCCAGCTGGCCGGGCCTGGATAAGTGGCCATCTATAAGTGTGCGTGCTATATGTGTCATTGGAGCCTCTGATACGGGGGTGTGCGGTACCATGCAAGACAGACTGTATTTACCGGTGTATGGGGCCAGAATGGCCTCCATGGCCTCCATGGCCTCGGCAGCGTCACCGGTACAGCGGCGAAATTTCTCGTACCAGTTCCCGGGTTGGGCAGACGATGGGTGTGCTGACCTTGCCACATGCTCTGCCGCCGAAAATTTCAGAAGAAAATTTAAATTTAAAATTTAAAACCTCGTTCTTTTTTCCCCTTCTTTTTCCGCCGTGCTTCTCCCGCACTTGGGCTGCCCCTTCCCTTTTCTGCTGCGATTCCCGACCGTCTGGAAAGGCCGTTTGGACTAGGTTGCATGTCACATCACGCCAGGGGCCAATCACAGTGCCTGCAGCTGCCCTGCCGGACGACTTGTAAAGCAAAAGAGGCCCTTGCTTCTCCTGCCGAAACCGCGGGCTGCGAACTGCTGCGCGAGGGAGCGGCTGCAAAGGGCAGCTGCGATCCAGCAAGGAAAGAGCCGGCCTGTGTGCATGCCATGTAGCTCGCCTCCATCGCGCCTTCCCTACGGTGTGCACGGTGGTCACGGCGTACAAGTACGGTGTATGCACCTTACTTTGGGTGTGCTGGACACCCCGCGCAAGAGCCCCCGCCGTGGTTCGTGCTTGGTTGTCTGTTCTTCTCTCTTGCGGCCTCAACACACACACGCGCACACCTCGCTCGACAGACACGATCGCGGATGGCGCGGCAGCCAACGTCCATTGCAACAACCCAAGGCCGCCCTTTCTGCAGGCTGGGCTGCCTGCCTGCCTGCTGCTGCTGCTGTTGCTGCTGCCGCTGTCGCTGCACAGACGAGCTCTTCCACATCAAAATAAACAAACAAACAAAAAAGGCCTCCCATCATAACACACGGAAATATCCCCCCAATACCCACAGACAGCGCCAGAATCAGGCCAGGCCGAGTTGTGCGGACGCGGTTTGGCTGCCTCCCAGAGTGCCTAAAATGACAGAAAAGGGAAAAATGAAAACACAACAGATCGCGATGGGCCTCGTTTGTGGGCCGCTGGCCGTGATGCGCGGCCGGCGGTGAGAGGGCAACAGAGATTGCGACCCTGCAGCTGGCCGCCCGCTGGTTGTCCTGTTCTCTGTTTTTTTTCCCAGGTTCTGAGCAGGTCCTTCCTCCACAATCTGTCCGGCCTGCTGCAGCGAGCTCGGACTCGGATGAATAGAAAGCCAAAGAAATGATCCACTGGAAGGCTAAAACGGGGGCCGCCAAAGACGGGGCCAAGCAGACCAGAGGAAGCCGTCGAGAGACGAAAGAGGACAAACGGGGACAAAGGGGCCCCGACGAGCCCCAAAACGACGAGACGACATACGATGTCCAGACTGGGGAAACAAACGATCGTTTCAATCCCCCTCCCACACGGCTGCCCGCCCCAAAAGCTGAGAGTTGCAGCAGGATGGGCAACCCAACCCTCTAAACAAGGCACATCTTCGGCTGGCATCTCCACCGCCCCCCCCCCCCTCTCCTTGGCAAGCATGGACTAACTATGCATGCAACCATGACATGCAAAGTCGCAGCTAACACGGCACTACGCAAGGCTCGTTGTTGTGCCGGCCGTTCCACCTTGTCGGGTTTCATCCGTCCACCCCGTCCTGCGCGCCCGGGTTGGCTTGTTGGGCGCTCGTATCTGGCTGTGCGCTGTTGATGGATCGAGGCCTGTCCAGGAAAAGAAAGAGAGAGAAAAAAAGGACCCCGGGCAGTGGCATACTGTCCAAGACTCCATTCGGTGTGCGTCAGTTACCAGTTGCCTTGTCGTCTGTTGAAGCCAACTCCCCTGCGCGCCTCTCCAACGTCCCTTGCATGTGGCCATCTCCCTATGCGCTGCATGTTTTGTTTTCTCTCTCTCTCTCTCTCTCTCTCTCTCTCTCGGTGAGAGCCTATCGTGCCCTCGTCCAGACATCTTACATTCGTTTCCGTCAAGCAGCGAACGCAGGGGGGGGGGGGACCACCCACGATTTTGTTGTGTCTGTTGGTTCTGAGTTGTCACTGCATAATGGCGCAAATTCATATGAATTTCACTCTGGGAAATGGCGTTGTTTTCATGTTCCTTTTGCTGGCGTCGTAAGACGTCCAACTTGCCAGTTGGTTCGGCGTCGTCAACATTGGCCTGCAAATGGAACTACATCCCATCAGAGGAGACAGACAACAACCAGGCAACAAGAAGGCATGAGGCCATGAGGGTAAGAATCCTACGGAACGGTAACATGATATTAATGAAGACAGCGCGTCGGTATAGCACCCCAAAAACAACAATCTGATCGCCCCGAAGACTGAGAGCAAATTGACACACACGGCACTGGCCGTTCCTGTGTTAGTCGGCCCGCTCGCAAATTGCTTCTTAAGAGAACCACATTATAGCCACAGCCATTGTTGCCCGCTCCACGCCAGACTAGCCAATTTCCTGTCGTGTTTGCAGGCCGGGCCAATTGGTCCGATGGGACTGGAGAAATCAAAAGAAGACGACGTGGACGGCCAGCAGGATACTAACAGGACACCAACACAAACGAAGAAGAGTAGGCATGCCACCTCGCCTTTCATTGCCCGTTCCCTGGTCCGCGTTTTTTCCCTCTCTGTTCTCTCTGTTCTCTCTGTCCTGTCTGCCCTCCTCTCCAAACAAGCCCTTTCCCAAAACGACCTGTCCAAATTCTGCCTTTGTCTCAACATGCCCCTTGGGTTCACACCTTGCTCCTTCGGCCATCCCTCGCCAAGCCTCCCTGTCAGCCTCCCAGTTCCCTGGCTTAGCCGTGGCACTTCTGCCACCAGCTTGCTCGGCCAGCCTGGAGCACTTCCCATTGGCAGGCCCGCTCTCCTCCAGAGATAGAGAGCCGGCCATTGACAGCTGCTTGCGTCAGGCGCGGTTATCTCACCGAGATCATAGGCGATTTTCCTGTTGAAGGATGCGGCGCTTACCCGACGACAGTTGGCGCCAGGCCCGCAGGATGCGAATAGCCTCACTTCAGCCCTTCCCATACTAACCGAGACACGACGCTCACGAGACTACAGTCCATTGCCCAATCCTTACGGGGCGTGATTGAAACCCACTTGCACAAGAACGTGAAACAGAGCTGTGCGGGGACCCGAAGATGGAACCGCAAACAGCTGCAAGCCACAACCCCCCCTACCTATGGCAAACCCCCTCGCATGCATTTTATGCTTGTTGTTGTCCGTTTTGTCACAACAGATGGGGCCGTTTCCATACGAACGGTGTCCTGGAAAATCCCTCGGTCTAACGTCTAACATGAAAACCGTTGTTGTCTTCCACTTCTATGGCACGAGACTAGGCATGCAAACGAACACACGCCTCCTTCTCCGCTCTTTTGTTACAAATCTTCCATACTACATAAGAAGTACATCCAACCAACAGCAAAGCCAACCGCATCGAGACGCCGGAAAAGAGAATGGATGACACACAGAGGGGAGGTTCGTGTTTAGCCCCGGGGGGCCTCGTCGTAGCTGCTGGATTTGTGCTTGGGTACAAATTTGAAATCTGGGTGGGCTGGCCCCAGGAACATTTCACTGTAGGATTGTTAGTATGTTCACAACTACAGAGAGAGAGAGAGAGAGAGAGAGAGCACACCTGATCTTGATCCAATCCTTGTGGTTGCGGCTGGCCAGAAGCCCCTCCAGTTCATTGCGACTGCGGTACAGCGGTGGCCGGTCATTCAGGCTCGGCGGCAGGTACTCCAGCAGACCGATGGGGACGTAGCGAGAGGCAAAGCTCAGGTACTCGAGCAGGAAGCGCCGCGTCATGCCGAGTCCGAACTCGTCCGTGCCCCAGCAGTCCATGCCGTAGCGAGCAAACTTTTCGACGTAGGCCAGCCGCTCCGTAGCCGACTTGTCCAGATACTGGCCCTTTTCAATCTCCTCGAACAGCCACGGCTTGACCAGCGCGCCGCGGCCGATCATGACCGCGTCCACGCCGGACTGCGCAATCTGCTCGCGGTACTGCACGTGGCTGAAGCAGTCGCCGTTGCCGAGGAAGTAGATGTGGTTCCGGCCCTGGTACGCGTTGGAGAGCGTGCGCGGGTCCGGCTCGCGCACCGTGTCGGTCACCTCGTCGCGCGTCGCGTTGTAGCTCTTCACCAGCGCCGCGCACTCGGCAATGTAGGACCAGTCGGCGGGCTTGCGGTAGCGCTGGTTGCGCGTGCGGCCGTGCAGCGTGATGGCGGCGCAGCCGGGAGCGCCCAGCCGCTCGCGGGCCTCAATGCTGCCAAACGCCAGGCGCTCAATCACCTTGGGCGCGGCGGGGGGCCCGTTGTCTTTGACACCGATCCGCAGCTTGGCCGTGATGGGCACCTCGCCGGACACGGCGTTCATGCCGCGGATCATGCGCTCCAGCTTGTTGTGCGACTCGAGCAGGCCCGACCCGCCGCCGCTCTTGTACACCATGTCGATCGGACACCCGCAGTTCATGTCGATCAGCCGCAGGTGCTGCGGCGGCAGCAGCCGCGCCATTGCCTCGGTCGCCTTGATGGCCATCCACGGCTGCGTGGCGGCGACCTGCACGCCGAACTTGAGGTCGCGGGCGTTGTCGTAGTCGCGCACGACGTAGGGCCGGTGCCGATAGCTGGTGTCCGCCGCATACTCAGCGTGGCGCTCGGGGCGGAACTGCGGCGGCGTCGCCACTTCGGACGCGTGCGCCTTCAGCAGCGCCCACTCGGGCTGCTTGCCGGTGACGAGGTCCATGCACATGGCCATCTCCGAGTAGGTGAACTGGCAGCCGAGCTCGACGCACAGGCGGCGGAAGGGGAGGTTGCCCTGGGTCGTCAGGGGCGCGAGCGTGGGCGTCTCGGGGCCAAAGTAGATCTTGCGCTTCTCGGACGGCAAAAAGGGCGGGTCGGTGAACTGGGCGCGCAGCTCGTCCGCCGTATCGTTGGTGTCGTCCTTGGGCGGCGGCAGAGACGTTTCTTTGGCTTCTTTTTCTTCGCCCTTGTCGTTGTGGCTGTTGCTGTGGGAGTGGTAGCTGAGGTCGTTCCGGTTGCCGTAAATCTTCTTCACCACGTCCATTTCCTGGGTCAGCCACTTGATGTAGGCCTCGGACTTGTCCAAGACGGTGCGCCGGCGGGTCAGGTTGTACTTGTCGAGCGACGAGATGACGTTGACTACGTCGGGCCGGGCATCGTCGTCATCGACTGGCACTTCGTTGTTGCTGCTGCTGCTGTTGTTGTTGGCCTTGTCATGGTCGCCTTTGGAGGTGGTGCTGTTCTCGCCATTCTCGCCTTCTTGCTTGGCTTCATTCTCTCCTGCTGCAGGCGCCGGTGCAGCCACAGAAGTGCCGTTGGCCGGCCTGCCTTCCTCAAGAAGGACAAGCTCTTTCCGGCCGTCTTCGTGCTCAACCTCCTTCATGTGGCTCTTCACGAAGCGGCACTTCCACCCCGACGGACACCGGCCGTGGGCAGCAAAGACGGGGCACTTGCCCGCAAACGTGGTCAGATCCTCCCGGCGGCCCTCGGCCAGGTACTGGCGCAGGTCGTGAATGAAGCGGCACCTCTCGCCCTGTCGACATGTCTTGGGTGAGAACTCGGGCGCGTTGGCTACCGACGAACACAGGGGGATGGCGTCCCGGGACCGGCCAAAGTTGCGCTCCTTGTTCTGGCCGCCCTTGGACTTGCCCTTTTTCCGGCCAGTACCGCCCCCGCCGCCACCACCGCCGTCACCGTGTCCTCGGCCCTCTGCTTCGTCGTCGTCATCCACATCATCTTCTCTCGCGTCAGAGCCGGCCTCCTGGATCAAGTATCTGCGTATAAGTGGTGAGTCGTGAGCACACGCCAAAGGTCTTGATTTTTTTTGGGGAATTGGCCGTCCCGCTAGAAAAAGAGCTGCACTCACTCTTTCTTGACCGGGGCGACTCCTGATACCCGGGGGTTCTTTTCGGGCGGTGTGGTCTCTGGTGCTTCGTCCGCCTTGGCTCGCTTTTGTCTGTGCTCGTCGTCCTCTGCAGCCGGTGGGCCTTGCCTCACAACAGCTACTGTTGGAGCTTCAGCAGCCGCGTCCAGCGGCCTCTTGGTCGGGACGCTTTGTGCGGGAGCTGCGGCATCCTGCAGGCTGGCAGGTACAGCATTTTGTTGCTCCATTGACGCTTAATATGGTTCTTTGTGTAATCAAGCTGCAGCTGTTTGCGGCAGGAGGAGCATTGGCAGTTGGGGGGGGGGAATATATTTTTTTTTTCTTGTTACTTTGTAGGTGGAAAATCTCACTAGACGAATATATGCACCACACGGGGTGTCTCTCTAGCGGGGCTCAGGGTCTCCCCCCTCCGGCGTCTCAGTCTGTGGCAATCGGATAAGGACCTGAAGTGCCTACACTTTCACTCTGTCCACGCAGCCTCGAGAAATGTAGTACGAGTATATAGTTACATAGTCACTACTACTTGCATGTAGACAGGGCACTCGTACTCCAGATTGCCCATTTAGTGTACCAAGATATGTGCCTCCCCGTACGTTGTAAGGTACGACCGAGGGCGAAGGATGGCAAGCCAGGAGAACAGCGTATATAGTTAGTTGCCATGGAGCTGTAAGATACTCCCAAAGGGCCCAACACACACCTATCAGGTAACATTTTGGGGCTGAAAATTAGCGGCTGCTCTTAGTGCTCGTATGGTTAGTGGTGCAGGAACGGCTGTGGCTTCCTGCAGAGAAACCTGCCCACTGGAAGCGGGGTGAAAAGGCAAATGGGAAGGTCCCTGGACACGGCGGTGCCGCTCGGACGCCAGCCAAAGCGCGCGTCCACCAAAAGCCGCCCAACCGCAGCCATCACCGTAAATCGTCCACCAGGGCCACCCACACCCCCTCCAGGAAGGAACGACCCAAGGCGAAGGCGCCCCGCTAAGACCGCGCGACGAAACAGTCCCCCTGGCGGCCCAAACGGCTGGCGATTGGGTGTAAACAGGCTGTGGCCTGCCCCCCTTTCTCACCACCATCGTTTTCTCTCGTCCTCTTGCTTGCCTGCAACGGCTTTTCTCCACCTCGCACACCTGCACGGCCACTTTTGCAGAGTTTCCTTTTTTTTTTCCCCGTGTGTTTCTCATCTGGATCTCTGCTCTCTGACACTCCATCGGCGCCTTTATCGACAGCCTTACGTCCCGACACGGTGGCATTGACGTACTCCTCCCCCCTCCCCCCCCTCTGAACACATCGTCATCTTCCCTAGTCAGGCCATCGCGAGCTGACCAGAGACGAACCGGAGACCTGAACAGGCTTTACCAAGCACGCATACGGACACCGTCACACACAACCGCCATCCCACTCCCAAGGCAATGCTCGCTTTGGACCGCCATGCCTGATCCCGGCCGCCAGACTCCCCGGTCGCCGCACCGCTCCAAAGTGCTCCGCATGCAGAAGATCCAGCCTATGTCGCCCATCGACGACCCCGAGCCCCTACCCGCGTCCAAGACCAGCAGCAGCAGCGACGACAGAAAGCACCGTCGCGACGAGCGCAGCCGGTCCGCCAGCAACGCTAGCAACTCGGGTGGCGCCACCCCTTCCTCCGCCTCCGTCTCCTCCTCGACCGCCACTGGCGCCATCCCTCCGATAATACGCAGCCATACGCCGGGCCTTCTCGCCACTAAGAGCCGCCGGAAGCCGGCCGAGCTCTCCATCCGCCAGCGGGCACCCTCCACGAGCTCTGTGCTGGCTGTCGCGGCCAGCAGCTCTGGCTCGGCCTCGTCCTCCCACCTCTCCATTGGCACCCCGCCATCCAGCAAGACCCCCGGACCGGCACCTGCGCCTTCCACATCCGGTGCCGGCTCGTACTCATCGTCGCGCTCACCTTTGCGGCGCGCACAAGAGACCGTAGACGAGGAGGACGAAGAGGAAGAAGAAGAAGAAGAAGAAGAAAAAGAAAAAGAAGAAGAAAAAGAAGAAGAAGAAGGCGCTGGCGGGACCAGCAGCAGCGGCCACAAGAGACCAACTGTGCCGCGATCGACATCAGCCATAGCCAGCAAACCCGGATCAGCTGCAGCTGCTGCTGTAGCGTCAGCAGCCTCCTCGCGGTCACGGAGCACGCCCAAGGTGAACGGCGGGCGGGCACGTGGCATCAGTTCCGTCGGCGACAGCGGCAACAACAACAGCCTCCACGGCGAGTACACGGCATTCCCGCCGCTAGCCGACCCCAAGACAGCAGTTGACGTGCTGCCGGCACCATCCTCCGGCATGTACTGGTCACGAGTGCCAGTATCGGGCGTGCCGCACACGCCGCTGCGGGCGCACACGACCGCGATTGTGGGGTCCAACGTGTTTGTCTTTGGCGGATGCGACGCGCGGACGTGCTTCAACGACCTGTATGTGCTGGACGCGGACTCGTTCCACTGGACGAAGCCGCAGTGCGTGGGCGAGATCCCGATGCCGCTGCGCGCGATGACGTGCACGGCCGTGGGCAAGAAGCTGGTCGTCTTTGGCGGCGGCGACGGGCCAGAGTACTACAACAACGTGTACGTGCTGGACACGACCAATTTCCGGTGGTCGCGGCCCAAGATTACCGCGACTGCCGGTTCGTCCGGTTTGCCCAGCAAGCGGCGGGCACACACGGCCTGCGCCTACAAGAACGCGATCTACGTGTTTGGCGGCGGCGACGGCGTGCGGGCCCTCAACGACGTGTGGCGGCTGGACGTCAGCGACATGAACAAGATGTCGTGGCGGATGATCAGCGGGCCCACAGACAGCGAAGAGAAAGTTAACGGGCCGCCGGGGTCCTCCAAGAGCGGCAGCCGGCCCAAGGCGCGCGGCTACCACACAGCCAACATGGTGGGCAGCAAGCTGATCATCTTTGGAGGGTCGGACGGCGGCGAGTGTTTCAATGATGTGTGGGTGTACGACGTCGAGACGTTTACGTGGCGCACGGTGACGATCCCGGTGACGTACCGCCGCCTGTCACACACAGCCACGCTGGTGGGCTCCTACCTGTTTGTGGTGGGCGGCCACGACGGTTCCGAGTACACCAACGACGTGCTGCTGCTCAATCTGGTGACGATGAGCTGGGACCGGCGCAAGGTCTACGGCGTGCCGCCAACTGGGCGCGGTTACCACGGGACCGTGCTCTACGACAGCCGGCTACTGATGATTGGCGGCTTTGATGGGACTGAGGTTTTTGGGGATGTATGGATGCTGGAGTTGGCGGTCCACGCCTATTACTCGCAGATCAGCCACTTTAGCATTGAGGTGTAGGAGGGGGCAAGAGGAGAGACCAGAAGGGAAGGAAGGGGGGAGCCAAAGTGGAACACAAACAGGCACGGGCGGAAAGGAAGAGGGAGGGAGGAGGGACGGGGGCCAAAATGGGTGTGACTAAAACGGAGGGAAGGGGCAGATTGGAAAAGGTTACCGGGAGGTATTCTGGGAGAGATACTGAGATATATATGGAGGGATATAGCACACCCTGTGTACGATATGACTATTTTATGACAGGCATACGACAGCTACAAATTTGATTTTTTTTTGGACATTAGTTATATATTGTTTTGGCTCTTTTCGGGGGGTTCCGTCTTGTTCTGTCTCCTTCCTCTTTCGTCC
This sequence comes from Raffaelea ambrosiae, assembly GCA_002778195.1. NCBI lineage: Eukaryota > Fungi > Ascomycota > Sordariomycetes > Ophiostomatales > Ophiostomataceae > Raffaelea > Raffaelea ambrosiae. Next base: position 629,819 of record PCDI01000013.1, read on the forward strand.
GATTGTTTCACGGATCTGCAGGTAGGGCCTTCTGTTTTTGTGTAACGTCTTCTTTTTTTTGTGTATCTATTTGATTATATCATCATAAAGCGCTTCGTCTAAGACAGTAGTCTCATCTCTGGTATTGTTGGGTAGCACCTCGAAAACTCGTGGTGGAATGCCGTATACACCCTTTTTTTCCAATTGCCACCCGTCTGCTTCGTTCGGTACTTCTTTCTCCTGCTCCTCTCCCGTCTCGTAGTTGCTGCGCTGCAGACCATTTCTAACCTTCCCCCCCTCCCCCCCAAAAAATAAAATCAAAGAATAAAAATTATAGACAAAAACGCCTCCTCTTATGAGTTTACCTGTAAAACGCCATGCCGACAAAATGAAGAATTAAAGAGAAGGGGAGGAGGAAGATATATGAGGAGGGGGGGCCCAAAAAGAAGAGACCCGGGAGAGAGATGAGAAACAAGAGCATGAAGGAATCAGATCGCTTCCCAAGCTGTTCTCCAAGGAAAATAGCAAGCTTTCAAGCCCATTACTGCTTCACACATATATGTTAATACAACACAACGCCCTTATCTTGCAAATATAAGTAAGAACCTTCCTGGAAAAAGAGAGGTTCTTCTTAAAAAACGCATGAAATGTTCAGTGGGCAGCGGCGGGAGCACCAACTTTGTTCTCGCCGGCCGCGGGCGCTTCCTTTTGCTGCTTCTGCTTGGCGATGCGGCGCTCTTCCGATGCGACCATATCTATGGGGTGTTAGTAAGACAACATATCAAACGATGGGATCATGAAAGTTGGAGATGACTGTTGTCCTCTCCCGGCAGAAGAAAGGGATGTGGGGGTGGGAGGGGGAACTCACCCATCCATAGATCCTGGCCTTCGTACTCCTCCTTGTGGATGCGCTTCTCAATGAGGTGCTTGTGCTCCGGGTCGTTGGGGTCGACGATCATGACGGTCTCCCAGCGGCCCTCGCCGCTGCGGGCGTCGGCGACCTCGAGCGTCGCGGTGGCCAGCAGCACGGCCAAGGTCAGGCCCTGGGCATACATACGCGCCTGCACCAGCTTCTGCGACGTGGACAGGTACTTGTTGCGGCTGACCATGACCATCGCCAGGCCAATCGACGCCGCCCAGCTGCTCAGCACAATCGTGTACCGGTGCTCCCGCGCCCACGACAGCGCCTTCTCCTTGTCTGTCTCCTCCTTGCGCGCCTCTGCAATAGCGCGCTCGGTCGCGTCCTGGTAGCCGTACATGCTGTCGCGCGAGCGTGAAAACTTGATGCTCTCACGCTCAGCCACGATGATGGCACCGGCCGTCGTGGCCGACGACACCAGGAACGTCCGGAAGGGGATCGTTAGGCTGCGGAAGCCGGCATAGCGACGGGAGGCACCGAGGACGCCGATGAGACCGAACGTGAGGCCGATGGCACCGCCAATGACACCGCCGCGCTTGACCAGGTCGTAGTGTGCCTTTTCCTCGTCCTTGGTGGAGACCTTAACCATGTTGGCTGGTGGTAGAGGGGTTACGAGGGGGGAAAAGGGGGGAGGTAGGTCGAAGATGAGGGGGGTTGTCGAGATTCGGAGGACACAAAAAATAGAAAAAGAAGCAGGAAGGGGAAACCGAGAGAGAAAGAGGGAGAGAGAGAGCAGCGAATTGAGAGCAGAAAAGGTTTCAAAAAAAAAAGAGAAACCCAATCACAAAAGTTGTGAAAGATTGAGAAAGAAAGCTCAAGTCGGGTAAAAAAATAAAAATAAATAAATAAAAAGAGAAGCTTTTCGGGCTTTGCTCTATTTTGGTGGCGCTTTCTCCCGCAAAACGACTGACGTCGAGTTGGCTGATTTCCCTTCAGATGAGTAATCGAACCACTTTGGTGGTCTTGCTGAGTTTGCGGAGTTTGCGGAGTGTACTGAGTCTGCTGGTGTTGCTGTTCTTCTGATAGGAACGGACGGGTCGCTGTGGGCAAAGTGTGCGTGCCTCCCTATTTGGCTATCTTTGTGCTGTCAGGAGATTCGAGAGTGTCGACCTTTGGCTCTTTGGGAGTCGAAGTAATAAGTAAGGCTATGTAGAAATTGTACACTGCAAGTGGACTGCAAAAGCACAAAATGTGGCGATCTCGAGATTCTAGGAACAGCCGTCCGTCTTATAGTTCCTGGCAGGGCTGTACGAGTTTAAGAGAAGAAAAATGTTTCTTGTCTTCCACTTCCTTATGATGTAATTGCTGTTCTTCTCCGCGGGTCAGGGCCATCGGAATCGCCAGCGCTGTGCTGTTTTCTGCGATCATGCCATAAAAAGGCCATTTTCTCGCTTTTCGGCCATTCGCGACGCTGCCGCGCCCCAAAGCAGAGGCCGTGCAAACCCCGATTTTCGTCCGGGTGCTGGTATCTTACGCCGCAACAACCTCTGCTGTTAGCAAGGGTGCCCTACTTGGCCCAGGGCCATGCCCAACCAGAATGTCCACAGTGGTGCCATTTTCAGGGGGCTTCCGTGCCTTCCCATGCCAGCCGAAGAGAGAAGCCAGTACGTGGGCAATACCACCGAAGCCACCAAAGCCACCCAAGCCACCCAAGCCAGCGCTTCATAGGGATTTGCTCTGTCAGCGAATCCCGCTCTGGCGCAAAAGGCGGCAGCCAACAAGATGCCCTGTGATTGCTCTTACGCTCTCTGACGCCCTCGACCTGCCAACCCCAGCCCGACAATTCCCTATGGGTGTGCTTTGTTTGTGGAGGAGCCGAAAAGCTTCCCGCCCCAGACGAGGTCGCGTGTCACCGCGATTCTTTTTCGTCCCTGGCCTTGCCATTAAAGGGGATTCTTTTCTACGCCCCGACCACTCGTGCTTTGGGTGCTGCGATCTGGATGCTGCGTGGACGTCTTGATCATCTGGAACGACTATTTTCTTCTTTCTCCATTCTTCTTTATTCTCCCTTCTTTTCTCTCAACTTCTTTCGCCTTTCTTTACTTCTCTTGATTGCCATCCATAAAAGAGGCGGCCATTTTTCGGGGTGCAGATAGATGGGAAACAAGAGGCGAGTCCTCGAGATGCAAGGAAATGTAGGAAAGCAAGAACAAACCCCAAATAGCCCAGGTGTGTAGCCGCGCTCAAAGCTCGGTGCTTCGGGGTTGCTCGCTTTCTGTAGTTCATGCCAGTAATTGGATGCCTGAGGCCGCTCTTTTGTTTGCTGACTGGACAGGACGTTAGCATACGCCGTAACTACTATGTAACTACAGCACAGCGCAACCCGGCAGGAGAGCTCCGTCCAACACACAGCTGACACACTCCCTCCCTTTGCCGTGTCTCTCAACCGGTACGCTCCGAGACCCAGCTCCGGATACGAAAACTCGCGAGCCAAGGGCGAACCTCAGCAGCTCACGATCGACAATCGTTCAACACCTTTCAGAAAAGTCTTTATGAATTTCCTGCGGAACAGAATCGATAGCTGGCAAAAAGTACCAACATGAAGGGTCGGAAGGAGAGGCCTTACAAAGCCCCGAAAGCGCAAGATCAAGTACCGATCGCAGCACTCGCACGCTCGCTGACTGTAGTCTTGCGAAGCAGGGTGAGCGACCGTTTACTCGTACACAGACACGATAATCACTGCTATCAGTGCCAAAACCGCGCACGATTTTTTGTATGCCAGCATACGCACCAGTCCCAAAATACACCAGGTTGATGCCGATCCGGTTTCGCCAGAGAAAGGATATCTTGATCGTACGAGGAATACTACTATGTATGTATGGTTTACTGGTCCTTTCTCTTGTGTCTCTGGTGTCTCTGGTGTCGAGCATCGTTTGCAGCTTGTAGTTCTTGTTGACGTTACTAGCCGTCTTTGTCTCACACTTGGTGCCTTGCAGCTCCATGCTGCGTCCTTTTTGGCGCCATCTCTGCCATGCGACGGGGTGTGGAGGAGCCACACACACCACACACACACACAGGCATTATCTGGTTCACAACCATGCACTGTTGGGTTCTGGCTCTAGTCCATCTGACGGGCAGCACGGCAGAGACACAGTGTATCGGACAAAGGCGTACGAGTACGAGCACGAAAGCATGTTCGGTTAGATCGCGGCCAAGAGGAACTTGGGCGACAAGGACAGAAGGAGAAAGCTGCAACGTCCGCGTTTTAAGACTAAAAAGAGATGACAAAAACGGCTGGCAACCCTTCGGCAAGGGTCAAAGAGTGAAAAAATGAGGCTGCGTAGGGACACTACAGAGACACGAGGGAGCTTGTCAAAGACACCTAAAACAGACACGCCAAATACACCAGAGACAGCAGAGACACCACACACACACAGTACTTACACAGAGAGACAACACCAGCACGAGGACACATCCCTTCCGGGGTCGCCTTGCCCCTCTATCACCCTTCCCCTCCACGCCGTCCACTCTCACTCAGCCCCTTGCCATCGCTTGTCCTTCGTTGATCCCCAGACCCTCGCCCCCTTTCTTTCTTTCCTAGCCTTCCTCGTACAATGCGTATCACTCTAGTGCGCATGGCTGGGATGCCCCTTGTTCGCCAGATTGTGTATCTCTCTCACATACACGCCAAATACGATCTCTTGGGCCGCCGCCAGAGAAGACCAGGGAGTACGAGAGCGCCAACACTGCGTGGATTGAATCTAGAGCCAATCTGTCTAATTCCTTGCACCAGCGGGGTGTGAAGACCTGACATCTCAGGATCTTACTCTATTCCAACTATCCAACGAGATATGTGTCTCGGTTGTATAACGACAGCAGTAACGACAGTATCTGGGTTGACCTCTTTTCTTGTTCTACTTGCACTCGCTGCCTGGTTTCTCTGAAAGCATCATCCCTGTGCATTGTCGGGCGTACACACACCAATGCGGCTCTAGAGAGAAGCCCACCGGCCAACGGTGATAAATCTCGCCGGTAGTAAAGCTGATCATCCCAGCTCGCCGATTAACAAGTTCAAGAATTGCCTCACGAAATAGAAATATACACCGTAGACGATACACGTCGTAGAGAAACGAAGAGGAAGAAGCCGGGAAAGAGATAAATATACGCAATGCATTCAACGCATGCAACGCATGCAACGCAAAAACAAGGTATAATCTGCAGTGGTGTAGGGAGGATATCTACACAGCATCTCATGTGTGACCGCTTCTGCATGCCAATCAATCTGAAGTGGCGCAAATGGGGAAACGACCTGCATTTTAGCAAGGGCTAAGCTATTTCCATGTCGGACCATCCCACCTGTTTGACCATTGTTTTTTTTTGGGCTACATGCAAGATATGTTGCTACTATCACGGGGCTTGCAACACCACGCTCGTAAAGACGAGTTAGCTCTTCCATGCAGGTAAACTACGCATTGTCTCCTCCCCCCCTCCTCACCCCCTGGATCTGCTGTGGCACGCAACCTGGTGAGTGGATGATACATAGTTACTATGTACACACAGGTGTCTACCGGAGTGGTCGTGTTTGATTTCGTGACCTTGCATATGGGCTACTCTGTGCCAAGGATACCACCGCGGAATCCATGACGGAGCCGCCTCTGTTTATACCAAGGCACCTCTTGTAATGCACAGTGTACACGGTAACAATAGACCAGGACATATCCTCCAGTGCATCCCCCCCCCGCCCCCCCCGGAAGGATCTCGTTTTGATCCCATTTCATCTTTGGGGTGCATTCGCCCGCCGTATCTTACCCCAATCCTTCCCCGTGCCGTCAAGATTGTACAGCCTTAGTGAGACTGCTCTACGCGATCTGTAGATGGCAAAGCCCTGTCAGACAGCCTATGTCTTCGACGCCGGCATAAAATGAGTATGGGCATTTCTCACTTTTTCTTCTTCTTTTTTTGCTGTTTCGTAAGACATTACATCTCTTCGCCACGCCTGAACCCCCCCTCCCTCTCTCTTTTTTCTCACTTTCCCGTCTGTCAGCCATGTGGATTAAATAAGGTGTAACTATGAGGTCCAGAAGCAACCAACATTGTTAGTCACAAGCTCTATCTTCAATGTAACCATTGCGACCATGCTCCGGTGGACTTTCTGCCAACACCAAAAAGAAGGGCGCTACACTGCAGTTAGCCACGCCCAACAAGACCCAAGATCCAAGACAGGGCAGAGAAAGAAAGACGCAGCCTGCCGCGTGCAGCGTCTCGGCAATCCCACACCGTTCGCCTAGCGTTTGAAACCAAGACCCATTGTTGCCAATGGGTGGGTGCATCGTATCCAGTGTGTAGTTATTGTTTTTACTCGTATCTTCCTATATACATCCGTATGGCGGTGCCCCATAGTAGCTCTAACTCTCGTGGACCTCCACAAGCAAGCAGCCTAGCGTGTTGGGAGACAGCATGACACACATCTCCCTCTGGGACTCCATCTGGGACCGGGAAAAATGGGTGTCCCCCAGCCCAGTACTGGGCGGACAAGCTCTTTCTTGGTCTCCGGAGCCAAAGAGGGAAGAAAAGTGGGCCGGGTGGACGACGCTATGCCCATGTCGAATACAGTGGACAGACAGTGCTGTTCTTCATTTTGTTCGTCCTCCTTTCCTCTTTGACGAGTGCTCCTCCGTCTACTCACCACAAAGATCGCCTTCCTCCTTGGTCTTCTCTTTCCCTTGTGTCTGAATTCGTTTTGCCTCCCCGTGGTCCACAACGGTTCCACGTCTGCAGCCGTCCAACCAGAGACGCCCGGGTTATGAAATAGTTTGGGTTTGTATGGCTCGCCCGGGTTGAAAAAAACAATGGAGGCAGGGTCTTGCCAAGGCCGCTTTCCTTCTTTCTTTTTCTTCTTTTTCCTCATTTTTCTTTTTCTTTTAAATTTTGGTTGTGTACTGTGTATTTTCTTTTGTTGTTAATAGAACCAGCCAGCTTCTGTATGAATGCCCCCCCCCCCCCTTCCTTTACCATTGCCGTGTTACTTTGTAGTATTTAATATAAGATACATATTCGTATCTTACTTTGTACATAGCGGCGCTTCTAAGCCGATCTTACTCTGTTTTTATTCTTTGGCCAGCCTTTCAGGGATTTGTTGTTCCAGGGAGGTAGGTAACCGTGCTCCTTCTTCCTACCAAGTGGCTAGCCCAGCCAGCCAGCCGTATTCCCGTACACCTGCCTCGTGGTTGCTAGTTAGTTGTTGATGTTGCTATTACTGATACTTCCATTCGTCGGCTGGACTGTCGTTCCCTGGTCTCCGAGGCTCTCCTCGCTTGGATATTAGTTTGCTCTGTCCCGTCTTTGTTTCTGGATCCGTATTTTTGTTGACCTGCGCTTCGTTTCGGGGTGAATCGTTTCTTTTTCTCTTTGCTTTCCCACATTTTCCCGTCCTAAAGCTTCCCGACCCTTCTGTCACTTTCGCATCACGGCTTAGGCTCCCGTTTACTGATCAAACGGTCGAAGCCTTCCCTCTTATCCGCAGGCAACCGAACTGCACCAGGGCACCCTCCTCGTCATACCACCTGCTTTCCGGCTCTAGACCAAAGCAGATTATCTGATCAGACATCCTGGCAGCCTGGCCGGCGGTGACTCTTCGTGTTTTTGAGCAAGAAAGCGATCCTTCAGGTCTGATTTTGTCCTCTGCTCATTTCCTACAGATTTGTGTCTCTGGTCTTTTGGGAGGGGGGCTCTAAAAGATACCTCGTCTTGTTTTTTTTGTCACTGGATCTGCGCGTGTTCTATTTCCCCATCGTTTTGATCTTTGCCTGCATTTTTTTTGCTTCTGCATCTTTTATTGTCTTGTCTTTTATTTGCTCGAACGTCACGGGTTGTTTTGAACGGCAGCGCCGGCCGTCGCAAGCCTCTGCCAGAACCAGCCATTCACAGCCGTCGCAATTACACGCAATCACACGCATACAGCGGTGTAAGATACAGGCAGACTTGCCCAGTGCAGCCTGGTGCAAACAACCCTGTCTGGTTTCCACAGTCCAAAAAAAAGTGGCCTCAGCGTCGCCAGGCGCACCTTCCTCGGAGGTTCTGCTGTTTCTGACAGACAGGGCAGACTGGAAACACGAAGCGACAAGGGAAACGAAAGAAGGAAAGGGAAAAAAAAGAAACGGGAAGGCAGGCACACGACTTGCAGCGACTCCATCGTACCTTCCCGAGGGGGCAAACCAGATCCGCCTACCATTGTGTTGCTGTGGGCATCAGCGTCAGCGAAGTCGGGGCAACTGCGGTGAGCAGGCACGGCTGTCCGTCGTTCCTTCCGTTTCAGTCGAACAGAGTGCTGCCCCTCCGCGACATCGTCGCTACAGGTGTCTAATTCCAGAGACTCTTTTGCCTCACTTTTGCCAGCATCGTCATTTTGCAGCATTCGCTTATTCTCTTATTCACCACTTCGTCACCTACACGCACCTTTACACACTTTCACGCATCTTTGCGCCCTCTTTTCTTCTGGCATCCACTAATCGCCATCTGCGCCTTTCATTCCTCGCTGGGTCTAGCACTGCTTAGCCCACCCCTGGGCTGGCCTGCGCCGTTCGCCGCTCGCTGTCAACAACAATAAGCGCCACCGACCGGCCGCATCTAGCTTGGGGCGCTTGCCTCTAACGCAGTTTGCCAGGTGCCCCACGACTGAGGCCAGGACAGGGACCCATTCGCAGACCCAGTTCGAAAGCAGCTTTGGGAAGAGCAACCGAACCCACGAAGCCGAGCGGACGCCCCACCCACTAGCAAGCCAGTGGCAGCCAGGCCGTTCCTGTTTCCGCGTGCAGTTGGGCTCTCCTGGGCCTTTGGGGCAGCCCGTGCGTGTGCGTCAGTCCGATACGTACCAGCGACCTCGCCCGCCCGCCATGAAAGCAGCGTTGCGCTGGCTAGGCACAAGTACCGAGGACCCCGCGCGCCGGGGTGCCGTGCCAGCAGGAGCAACAGAAGCAGCAGCACAGACAGGAGAGACCGCGCCAGCAGCAGCAGCAGCACCCGCACCCGCACCAGCAGAGTCGTCAGCGTCAGGAGCAGGCGCATCCGCACCAGCGCCAGTGCTCCCAGAGGACGCCCCCTTTCGGCGAACCTCCGCCGCGCCTGCGCCCAACCGGTCGTCAGCCCGAGGTGCCAGTGTCAGAGGTAGCCAACCCCCCCGCCAGTCTGCGACAGCCAGCGCCCGCCCGCCACGCAGCAGCACACGCGCCGGCCTACGCAGCCCCAGCGACACCACCACTAACAGTGCCACTACCAACACCGCTAATAACACCACCCATACCGCCCGTACCACCCCCTCGTCCCCCCCAAGCACTGTCTCCTCCGCCCAACCCGCCACCACAGCCCACCTCTCGCCCGCTGGTTATCGCGTATCTTTTGCTCCTCCGTCTGGACTGCCTCGCAAACCATCATCGTCCTCCCCTTCTGACTTTTCCTTTCTCCCTCCTCCTCCGTCCTCCACCGACGCCCGCGCTCGAGCCGTGCTCTCCCCGTCGTCCTCGTCGTCCTCGCCCGTCTCATCGCCGTCGCCGCTTGTCCGCTCCGCGCTGTCGCTGTCGCCCACCCCCCAGCCCGCGACACCCCACTCTGACTCGCTCACCGACGAAAACGTCGCAGACCCAAAGCACCCCAAGGCGCTCACCCACCACCTGCGCAGCCAGCCCACGACGCCTGCGTCGCCAGCGTCGCCCACGTCGCCCCCGCCCCTGCCTGCTGCCCTGCGCCCGCCCGTCGTCACCTCCCCGCTGCCCCCGCTGCTGTCGACGCTGTCGCTGTCGCCTCCTTCCTTTGGCCGTTCGTCAGCATCGCCGGTCGTCTTTGCCACAGGCATCTTTGCCAGCAACGATAACAGCAACAACAACAGCAGCAGCAACAACACCTCCACCAACACCCCGGCCGCCGACCACAGCGCCCCGGTCGACGACGACTCCCGCTTCTTTGACAACGATACCATCTTCTCCATTGACGTCGACAACCAGCGTCCCGGCAGCAGACGCCGCAGCCAAGACCCCCATCAGCACCATCACTACCGACAGCAGCAGCAGCAGCATCGACGCCCCGCAACCATCGCTGCGGCCGCCGCTGGTTTCGACCCCGACCTCGATCTCGACCTCGAACAAGACCAGAGCCACGACCAAAGCCACATCCACGGCGAAGGCCCCTTCATCAACGTCGTCGCAGCCCCCTCCTCCGCGGCCGACGTCCACGACATTCACGACATCCACGACATCCACGACGTCCACGATCCCTCAGCCCACAACACCTTCCAACACAGCAACAGCTTCCTCGATCCCGACGTCGACATGACGTCCGGCCACTCTTTCGAATCGGCCATGGGCCGCAAGGACTCCTTTGTGAGCGCCGGCCCCAAGCCGATTTCGATGATCAACCCCAACCGCGACACCAGGGCTCGCCGCGAGAGTCTCGCCGGCAGTCTGATGGGAGGCGGCATGAGCTGGGGTGGTCTCTCCGTGAGCAGCTTCATCCGCGACGAGTAAGTTGATGCATTTCTTGTATTTTTCTTGGCTGTGGATGTCGTCCTGCATCACCAGCAGAGCCTTTTCCTTTTTTTTTTGTGCTGTGCCCCCCTTTTGTCTCTATGGGCCCCCTCTCGTCTCTTTTCTTTCGAACCTGCTGCATCTCTCGAGGACAAGACAATCCTGTCTTCGTACCTTTCTTTCTCGTCTCCCTTCTTTCTGCTTGTCCTTTTCCCCGGTCTACGGGTATTCCTTCCTCGTCTCCCATCCAGGCGTGCCATCCCAAGGTTGCCGCGATTTGACACCCTCCCTATTCTGCACGTCCTTGCGCCCTTCGTGACGATGCATTGACTAGGCACTCGAGCGTGCATTCTCACCGTCCCAACGCCCCGCTAGACCCTCCCCAATCCATATACCATCTACCTCTAGTCATTCCATTGTCTTCTGCTATGACCTCCTCCTGCTCTACTCCTCTTCCTTTTTCCCCATCATGGCATGCCTGGCCATCGATCCATCACTCTTCTCTGCATCATTATGGCCGAGACCAGGAGCTGAACAAATGCCTAACTGTTGTTTCCCATCTCCAGAATGCTCGGTGTCTCGATGGGCACGTCTCCCAACATCCCACACCAGTCGCCCTCTCTCCACTCGACCTCCTACCTCCCCAAGATGGAGGCAAACTTTATGCGTGATTTCATGTGTTGCGACAGGGTCTGGCCAACCATGCACGATTTGCTTCAGCACTATGAGGAGAGCCATACTCGCCAAACCCCATCGTCGTCCCGCCATATGGGTGGTGCATCCCTAGTTATGTCCGGCGCAAACCCGCGCGGCACAGGCAGTCAGCTTCAGAACTCCGCATCAGCACTGGTCACTGGTGGTCAGTCCGGTCTGCAGGCCCTGCAGCAAGCCGGTCAGCTTGGTCAGCCAGGCCGGCCAGGCACCGGCATCAGCACGCCTGGCTCAAACGGGGCCGGTCTAGGTCTGGGGCTGGGGCTGGGTCTGCAGCAGCTTCGTCAGCAGCAGCAGCAGCCCCTTCAACAGCTGTCCATCCAGCAGCAGGTGTCGCAGCAACAGCAACAGCAGCAACAGCAAATCCAGCAGCAGCAGCAGCAGCAGCAGCAGCAGCAGTCCACTCCCATTGCGCCTAAGCAGCAGCTCTCCCAAATGAACGACGAGATGGATGCTGTTGCCGACATGGAGATGGACGATGCTCTGGGACCCATGGATCTTGAGGAAGACCAGCGCACCATCCAACAAACTCGCCAGCTCTTTGGCCAGCAGCGCCCACAGCTGAATCTGAACAACACCGGCCTCGCCCACCAAGGCCTCCGTACTTCCACCCCCACCACCCCTGCAGCTGCCAACTTTGGCTTTGCCAACAACCCGACAGTTTCCTCCGTCAACACCCCCACCCTGGGCACTCCTCAGGGCTTCCCTCCGCGGCCCCAATTCTCTCAGGAGTCTTCCCCCGACGTGATGGATGAGGATGAGGTGCCTGGCATGCCCATGAAGATGAATCTGGGCAGCATGAACCTGAATGGTAACAACTTTGGCATGGGCTTTGCCAACAACATTGGTGGGATCGATTTTAGCTGCATAAACGATCCAGCGAAGAGCCTGTACAGCCCCAACGGCACCGCGCCGCCGCAGCTTAGCCAGCAGCAGGCGCTCGCCCAGCAGCTGGCTCAGTTCAATCTCGACCAGTCTCAGTTCCCGCCAGGCACCGACACCGCTGCTCTTCTGCAGCAGATGAGCGCTGCCTTCCTCCTGCCCGAAGAGCCCAAGCCGTACCGGTGTCCAGTCATCGGCTGTGAAAAGGCATACAAGAACCAGAACGGCCTCAAGTACGTCTCCTCCCACTCTTGGAATCACCCTCTCTATCCGCACCCCTTGAGCAATTCCTAACTTCATTTCTCTGTCCAGGTACCACAAGGCACATGGCCACGCCACACAACAGCTCCACGAGAACGGCGATGGTACATTTTCCATTGTCAACCCAGAGACGTCCGCCCCATACCCGGGTACAATGGGCATGGAGAAGGAGAAGCCGTTCAAGTGCGAAATCTGCGGCAAGCGGTACAAGAATCTCAACGGTCTCAAATATGTCAGTATTCTCGTCGCGTTTGTCGCATGTTGTATATGCTAATTACATGCCTAACACACGGAATAGCACAAGCAACATTCACCGGCTTGTGACCCCGAGCTCCTAGCCCAGCAACAGAACCTCCTCTCGACCATGGCAGCAACACTCGGCCAGAACCCGATGGCCCTCAACCTGGGCGGCATGTCCACCCTTCCAAACATCGGCGAGGAGACGATGCAATAGTAGCAGCGGTTGCTCCTACAAGCTTCTACTACCACTATTTGCGTCTTCTACCTGGGAGCTATCGTCAGAGTTGGATGTAGCCGAGCTATACCCCCGTTCCTTTTATTGTTTGTTTATTATCATATACCCCGTTTTCTGTCTTAACTGGACAAATACACCGTGGCTTTTGGGAGGCAGGCTGGATGTGGGCTTTTGCAAGGCCCTCCTGCCCCTCTTGTGCTCGCCGGCGCTCTGTTGCTTCTCGAGACCAAAACTCTGAGGGCAGATTTCCAAGAGTAGACCAGGTTCGTTGCTTCCACACGTTCTCCTCTGTGAGGCACAGGAAGTTTTAGAGCATTGAATTTTTTTTTCTGGTTTTTTTTGTCCTTGAATTTTATTCGTTTCCTTGTCTTGTTTTGTTTTTCGGCTCGATGCCCCCGTCCACCCTAAATATTTTACATTTGCACGGCTATGTTCTTTTCTCTTAGAATACAATCATGATCCGTAACCTATGGGGGGGGTGGGTTATGTATATAGATTAGGATACGTTGTGGCACTGGCTTAGGCTGGGGGCTGCACATACTCCTTTCCTTGCTTTTCTGTCTTGTCTTTTTTTTCCTCTCTTTCCCCCCTTTATTATCGGGGTACTAAAAAAGCAGGTGGTCACTACGCTCTTCTCCGTCAGTTTTCGCTTTGTTTTGTTTCCTTTTTTTGATAACGGCATACAGGGGAAAGGGGAGATGGCGTCTGTTCATATCTGTTTGGCATTTCCTATGTCTTGTATTTCTTACACTCGCGCAAATGGAAGGTGATACAGGAAGATACAGGTTACAACAAAAAGGAAGGCTCTTTTTTCGAAAATACAATGGCTTGTTTACGAGGCGCGGGCAGAGACACAAAAAAAGGGAAGTGGGCAAAGAAAACAAACCAAAAAAGTACGACAATCGGGAAGAAGGAATGAGGATGCTCGAAAAGACAACCATGGGAGAGGAGGTGTGTGTGCCGTTTGCTAAAGATTGCATGCTTCTTTTTCTTGAATTCTCTTTTATTCGTGTTGTGATTTTTTCTTCGAAGAATAGGGCCCCTGGAAAAGTTTTGCTATTTGCTCTTTTTGCTCTTTTTGTTTGCTCCTTTTGCTTTTTTTGCTTTTCGACTTATCTTGGTCCTTTCTTTGTGACTTTCCACTCTCTGTTGATCTCTGATCGTCCGTGACCTTCTATTTGCATGCCTCTCCTTCTTACTAGAGATACGGAAGAGGCAATGATAAGATTTCCAGTCGTTGATTTCAGGGACAAGAATGTCAATGCGTACAGTACCCCAACTTACTAGACCCATACCAGGACTGGACACAATGTTGGCTGTTGTACTTGAACCCCCCCAATATTTAGAGTTTCCCTCCGCTTCTCCCTTGATTTGTGTCAAGGGAGTGTTGGTTGTCGGGATTGCCTCTCAGCCTTGCCTAGTTGTAAGTCACGAGACTATGCTCGAATCACAACCCTCAAGGGATCCCTTTCTTAATCAAGGCATGCCTCGCATGACTTCGAGTGAGGCAAACAAAACAAAAAGTGAGACACCAGAACGAGATGGTTGTCCATTCCTGGGGTGGCTAAAACAATGCACGAATTCGGAATCTCCCAGTGTGATGGGCAGAACAAAAGAGAAAGGGGACAAGATGGCAATGTCTTACTTTTCCTTGTGGCAGTTTCACCTAATTCAACTCTCGCGCTATTTCTTCGGCCCATGTCCACGGCCGTCTGTCACGTCTCGATCTGATGATGATAAGAAGGAAGGGGAAGGGGGAGACGATCTCCTCACCTGCTCCTCATTCCACCCCTTTACAATGAACTGCTTTTTTTTTTTTCAGGAAGGCAATCCGAGCAGAAAAAAAGGTGGTGGGGTGTGGGAGAGAGTGTGTGCCATGTGGTGTGTGGCATCCAACCCAATCTGGAGACTGGGGTTTTTTCTGGATCCCATGACCTGTGTTCTGCTTTTCTGTTTGGTTGTTTCTCTTCCTGTTTATCAGCCAGTTCCCCGACCCCACGCCGGGGAGCCTGTTCCCTCTCTTCTTTCTTGATTTCATGTGTGTGTCTGGGCTGGATCCTTATCGTGCTGATCTTTTTTTTTTGGTTTTTGTTTTTTCCAAACGGGATTCCTGTTATGGCCCGTCCGGCCCGGTTATGTGAAAAGTGGTTGCGTGAGTCTTAGGTGTGTGCCCCCATACATGTGGTCTTGTTGGACACATGAAAAAGTACCAACCTCATCCCGGTGTATATCGTGATCTGTAACAACCTTCCGAATGCCCCGGTTCACATCCAGTCCATATGAAACTGAACCGCTTTTGACGACGGCACCACCAGCTTCGGCCGGCTGCAGTTGTTCTTTGGTTTCACGATCCCGATCCCGTAGCACGGCACCCGTAACCTCGTGTTCCTGTGGTCCGCCCGACCGCCCCAGTCCCACCACCCGTGCAGCCACCCGCCCGACGCACTCGCGTGGAAAGTCCGCGTCCAGGCCTCGCCCGGGTGCAGACAGACAAACTGCCGTCCCCCTCCCGGTGGGGTCGGCCGCCACGTGGAGGTACTGGTCCGGACGCAGTAGTCCTCGTCCTCTTTGACGCGCCACCTTCTCATTCGGCCCCTGCTCCGTGCCGCGCTTTCGCCGGTACGCCCGATACCCGTAGTCTATGTCACTGGTGCAGACGATAAACGGCAGGATGCCGAAGGCCATTTCGTAGACGAGCCGACCGATCATCAAGTATCTTTGGGTCCCACGGGGGCTTTCTCGGCAGAGAACATCATGGACAGTTTGGGGGCACCTGTTCTAGAGAGAGAGAGAGAGAGTCTTGGATATGGAGAAGGAATCCCGGGACGTTGTCACCCAAGGCCGGGGGAGCCCGCTTCCGACTCAGAACGGCGTAGGGCGGCCGCTGTCTAGGGGACCTTTGTATCAAGTGCAGAGAGATGTGGGAGCCCGGCAGATAGAGGCCGAAGAGCTACTCCACATGCTTGCCGTACTCTTTTTGTGCTATCGTCACTGGTGCTTCCCCGGTCCCAGGCGACCATCTCGCATGCGTCTCGTCCATGGAGCCATGTGTCTGGGAGTGCGGCAGCAGGGTAGCCATCAGGCGGACTTGGCCGCCATAGGGTCCGAGTTCCCACGGGACCGAGTGCCATTCAGAGTCTATGTCTCCTTGTCTGCGAAGTGCCGGAACAAGAGGAACCTAAACGGGCCAAAGGCGTCCTTGGGCGGGTTCCACTAGACGAAGCAGGCAGGATCGGTCTATAGCATCGAGGCGGCGAAGGACCACGAAAACACTGGCTGTCTTTTCGGCGAAGAGCTTGGGGGCCTCTCCCAGTACGAACTGCAAGTGGGGGCAACTGGTAGGGCAAGGTTGAGAGTCAGCCTTGTCTGTTTGCACCCCCTCCCCTCCTTAACGCCCCAGCCTTGTCCATAGTATTGCAACAGGCAAAACCTGCAGTGAGTCGCCCTTGGCAACCCGATAGAAAGGCGTCACTAGCTTGACAATATCCATTGGGGGGGTTCTGGACAGAGATCGGAGGAGACAGTTGACAGAGCCTCAATTGCATAATTGTTGTTCACAAACGATTATTGAATGGATGATATCAAGCAAACGGATGTGCTTGTGTGATATTACCATTGCATACACGAGTAACGATACCACACGACAGACTTGGCCCAAGCCGAGGTAGGGACTGGACAGACGTGTCAGTTTGTGCTGTATAAGTACTCGTAAAGAAAGCTTTTGACTGCGTCGTACAAAGGAAGAACCGTTGGCTGTTTGTTCGTCGAAGGAGCTCGTATTTCACAACCACTCCCTCTTTTCTCGTCGCAGCAGGAGAACAAAGGATTCCTATCTAAGCATTGGCCACGAGTAGCTCAATTCCAGCCGACCCGGGAACAGGAGCCATAGCCTCGGGCAAGGAGCCATAGCAAGGTTCAAAGGAGCAGTTTTTCTTGGCATCTAGGCAGGCAGGCAGCAAACACCCTCTTTCAGACACAACGAAACAGGGAATAGCATCTCCCTTTACTCTCTCTGGCATAAGTGAGCCGGCCACATGGAAAAGCAAAACAAAAGGGCGGCACGTGGAAGCGGCTCGTCGCATTAAGAGACCGCTTTGCCTTGGGTGCGTCAATGCCTTGCCCTGTCCCTCGTTTGAGCAGCTGTACTGAAAACCGAAATAACAATGCTGGAGACAATATGATAAAGCCCCGGAATAATACTGAGATAACACGAAATCAATGCAGCATTAACACCGGCGAATAATGCTGAAGATCACCCCCGTCCCCATGCGCAAGCTTTCACTCCCAGGACCGGCTGAAGCACGACACGAGGGGCGGGAGAAGCACGAAAGGTGGCCCACGCGGGCAATGTCGTTCAACCTGGGAGCCACACACAACTCTCACGACTCTGCTCAACGCACACAACCCACTCTCATGTCACCAGAGCTTGTCGGCAGCCACAACCGGCTCGCTGCTTTGCTGACGCGATGCCCCTTGTCCTGGACTGTCTGTTTTGTCTTGTTCTGGCCACCTTGTCCGGTAGTTGAGGTACGAGCCAATCTGCTACGAGATCATAAAGGGCACTTTGCCTTTTCTCATGCCTCCTTGTCTTCTCACCACATCCGCTACAACCGCTGCTTTCACCCCTTGCGCCTCCCCTCCCCTCTTGTCAACCGAGATTGTACGCGGAGTTTCCATGGGCTGATCTTCTTCATGGCCTGACACTTCACTAGGGAAAAAGAAAGACACAAAACGCACGAAGCCGAAAAAGAGCCCTATGGCCAAATTCTACCAGGGGCGTATCTGGTGGTTCACGAAGGTGGGGTGTGAATACCGCCCTTTTGCACATCCTGTAAAAAAAGACACACAAACCACAAAAAAAACAAAAAAAAACAATCCTTGTACAGTCTGCATGCATGCAGCATTGCCCTGCCAAAGGCAAAAGTCTAATGAGAGAAAAGAATCCCATGCCGAAAGCCGGAGCACCGGCCGTTGGGGCGAACCGTTGGCAACAAAAGAAAGCATAATTGAGAGACTCAGCCCCAGTTTAAAAAAAAAAGGTCTGACAGGTGACCGAATAATCATCATACACAACTGGGAGGAAAAAAAATTAAGGGAGAAGGCGACATGAACCAAAAAAAGAAATAAAGGAACTACCAGTGGCCAACACCTGTTATACGACCTCAACTTACCATTTAGGCGTAGTTAGTTCCTTTTGTTCTTCTTTCTTCTTCTTTCTCTTTTCGTGGCCCAACTTCTTCGGGTCCTTGCAGGGGAGGCAAATAATAAAAGGAGCAGTGGCCACACAAGCACCACCACCACCAACAACGAAAAAAAGAAATACTGACGTAGTTGGCTTTCCCGGAGGGTGGTGAAATGGCGTCGCGGTTTACGGTGTATGCCGTGTATGGAAAATTGGGCAACTGAGCGGTCACGCACGCACGCACACGCCACAAACGCACAAACGCACGCACGCAAGGGGCAATATCAAAGAAGACAGAGTTGACATGGACAGGGGAGTGGACGGGACAGAAAGATTAGGCAAAACTCCAGATAGGCGACTACTATGCAAGCTGTTCAGTCCCCAAATGCTGGGGGACTGCCAGTGACAAGCACCAGGCGGGGGCAGCGGCGGGCACGCAATAAGCAGACGAGAGCATGCCGGGAAACGATTTGAGAAGACATATAACTAGTTACACAGCACAGAAGATACCAACTACAGACCAGACACGAACTACTATGTAGACACCAAAACCGAAGGACATGCAGACCAAAGACACACAAAAGACCGAGATGCAACACACCTCTCGGCACGCACCACTAAAGAGAGGCGACCAGAAAGCCTATCAGATGTCCTGCCGAAGAGCAAAAAAAAAGTTGAAGAGGCTGATCCCATCATCGAGATGGGCGGCCACATCAACTCACGGCATACTAGCGATGTGCTAACTATACCATGCCCACACATACTAACTACTATGTACGCATATGCATTTCCACCCCTCCTTTCCCACTTTGGCCCCTCCATCGTCCACGAGATAGACGGCGAGGCGGTGTACGATGCTACGATGTATGCTGTGTGTGTGTGTGTGTGTGCGTGCGTGCGTGCGTGCGTGGATGCATGTCTTGAACAGTACATGATCCCCCTCCAAGCCTCTTTCTTTTTGGTCCGGAACCTACGGCCAGTCCAAGGGCGAACCAAGAGAGACAAGAGAAGAAAGAGGCTGTTCTCGGTGGGGTAGATGTGTGCTATGGTATGTGTGTGTGTGTGTGCGTGTGTGTGCGTGTGTGTGCGTGTGTGTGCGTGTGTGTGCACGCGCGTGTATACATAGTATTCATACATAATATGCAGAAGGGCAGTTCTTGCGTGTTGTACGATAGACACATCCAGTAGGTGTAGCCTTCTCTGCATTGTCCGGGCGTTGTCCATTCATACTATGAGCATATATTCCATAGTACATAGTAGTTAGTTAGTGTGTTTGTGTGTGTGCCATCGGAAGGATGGTGGGGTAAGAAACCAAGGCCATCGCCATATGGCATCATGCGCCCCTCTCTCCCACGCGCTTGACCACCCCCTTTCCTCTCGTCTCTCGCGCTTTCCCATGTGGGATGCCTCTTTTTGACAGAAAGCCTAGAGCTGGGCAAGGCCGCAGGAGAGAGAGCAAGACACATACACATACGAGTACGCAGTACTTGCACACACACACACACACACACACACACACACACACACACACAAAATTAAAATGGTGGTGTGGAGACTGTAAGGCCAAGGTGAAGTGAAGAGCGAGAAGCAGGTTGAGAAGGAGCAGGAAGAAGCGAAGCCATTGGTGGGGTTATCTACTACTATGTATGCCTGAGCACCTGTGCGGTGGTGAGCCTGCCAGAGGGCGTCCAGGCAGAAGGGCGCAAGATGCGCAAGATGCGATGCGGAATCAGGACACAAAGTGCGAGGAAGGGGGGGGGGTGGTCAGAAAGAGAGAAAGAAGGCTTGGGAGAGAATGAGTCGTGTCGGATCTTGCCAGGTCTTGTCGGGCTTTGGCCGTACTACTATGTACGAGTATGTGCGGGTACATCAGCATCTTTGCCCGGATAGCTTGGGAGTTGGAAGCCAGTAGCTTGATGGCTTGGATGGTCACGGGCGTCTCTTGGGGCTTGGGCTGATGTCTGAGAAAGGGCGAAGTGGCAGATGCTAATACAAATATACCATAGCAGGAAATGAGGACTTTCCTTCTTCTCAAGATACCTCTGGCCGATGTACCTACATAGTCGAATGCGACACTGCTCCCTCGACGACGGGGAAATTTGAACCAAGGAGATTTCCATCTCGGCCGTCCCATCGCAATCACATGGGGATATGAGTACCCGTAGTGGTAGTCCGCGTAGCAATATACAACGCGACTACGTAGTGGAAGATGCTACCAGACTCGTCGTTAGTACGAACTAGTACTCGCCACAAGCCCTTTCCCTGTGGTCGGATCGTCGTCGACGGCATATGAGAGCCCAATGCACCCGACCGGTGTTTTCTGACGATCTCCGTTGTATGCTTGTCAGATTGGTTTACGGTAGCATACAGGAAAAAAAACTGTAAAATAGAAGAGGAAAAAAGAAGAAAAGGAAAAACCAAAAAAATGACTGCTCGGCCTGCAACTGAAACACGGTGAAAGCATCTCACCCTGTACATGTACGGTGAAAGACGCCTTGCAAGATCATGGAAACACGTTCCACGTTTTGCTTAAATGGAAGAGCCCCAGAGTGCAAGATACGGTCCAGGACGCCAGGGGTGAAATACTACTCGTATATAGAAGCAAGACCAACAGTGGGGGAAAAGGATGGAAACAGCTTGTCAGGTGGCTGGGACTGTAAATCTCTTTACAAAATGGAAAAAGAGACTAACTAACCACTACACAAGAGATGCGCGTGTGTCTTGCATGATGTGCGACGAAAAAAAAGGACAAGAACGGCACGGGGTAACTACCATGTAGAGTATTCCCCCATCGCATCAGCGTTTTGAATTTGGAGGGGCAAAAGACATGCCATGCCATGGCTGGCATGGATTGCCCCCCCCCCTTCTCTTCACCAACTTTCTTTCTGTTTGAGGTCCTTTTGAGCTGGGTTCTGTGGTTGGGCTTGCCGGGTTGGTTGGCTACCTGGCCTGGCCGGCCCGGCTTCTTGTCCTGGTCTACGACGTATTCCATGCGGGAGCGCGGCGGCCATTTCACAGGAACCATGGGCGAGGGTCTTTTTTCTTCTTATTGTTTTACTTTTTTCATCTTGTAATTTTTACTCTATGTATCTTTGTGCGCTGTTGGTCGCCGCACATGTACGATGTATGCATTCGCGCATTGTGTTACTATGTATATCTCACCAGGGCGTTACCAAACAATCGCGCAAATCCAAGCAGAGTCCGTACTGCTCTCGGATTGGTGCAGGAGAGCCGTGAGCTTTGGTATGAAAGGAGGGCCAGCTGGCACAAAGGAAGGGCAGGGGTGGGTGCGTATGAGTCGTGAATGGTATTGACGTTTCTACATAGTACGTGCCCGTCCGAAAAAAGTAGATTGTCGCGACGGCGTTTCCCGCCTCCTTCGCTCCGTCCAAGGCAAGAAGGGGGGGCTTTCCTGCACGCAGGGCATGGTTGAGTGGCCGGGTCAGAGGTCAGACATGCCCGACGGGAATGAGGCCGCTTTTGCCCTGTCAAGACGGATGGGCCACTTGGACCGCCGGAAGTGTGTGTTCTGCCAAGCTCGTAGCGAGGGAGGAGAGGGGGTGGAAAGGAGGAAGAATGAGAAGGAAAAAAATAAAAAAGGGAACGACCAGTAAAACAGTAAAACAGCTTTAAACAGGAAACCAAATTTGGGCGGCAAGGCAAAAAAAAAAAAACGGTTGGAGAGGGATGAACGGGCCCAAAACCAACAGTCCAAAAACCGATGCACATCAGCACACCGCTCTGGCCCTTGTTTGGCTATCGTGGACCGTCTTACATACAAAGTAGTAGAAAGCTGTTCCTGTTCTGCGCGTGGGTGGCAAGGGCAGCGTCAGATGATGACAGCCGCCAGGGAGAGCACATGTGTGGGCAATGCGATAGGGAGAGAACGAGAGAGAGCCACGGCACATGCATATTACTTTGTACACGGTGGTTAGTAGAGAGGCCATGGAGAGACATGGCGAGACACGGAAAGAAGAGAAAGAAAGACAGAGACAAATTAGAGCCAGACAGGGAAGTTTACCATAGCGAGTACACCAGGTGAGACAGGTCACAGCCAATTTCGTGTCGGGTCTGTTTTTTTTCTTCTTCTTCTTCTCCAAATTGGTGGCGACTTGTTCACCGTTTTCGCATTGCATCGGGTTTGTTCCTGGGCCTGTCTCGTTTTCTTCACACACACGAATACGTCCCGCTCTCGACTGTTCTACGAGTACTCGTATAGGGACGAACCAAAAAATAAAAAACCTTTTGCAGACTTTTACAGGTTTGACGTGAAGAAGGGAACGGAGCTCTCCTAAAAAAAACTTCGACTTTTGATATGCCCACAATTGTCTTTATTTTGTTCACTACTTTAATTGCAGTGGATCGCGACACTAGCGTCGCGGGACGATAATTTTATTGGCGAGTGGACACCTCCCGTTGCGACAGGGAGCTCCCTGTCTCCCCCTCCAACCCCCCCAAAGCACAAACAAAAACAACCCCAAAGCCCCAAAGCCCAAATGCTCGTTGGCGCTCGACCCACCTTTGCTATTCTGGTCGGAAAGCCAATTTGCAGGGGTGGCTGGTCCCCCCTTTGGTCAGGATAGACGTGCATTTTTGCGTGTGTGTGTTTTTGGTCTTCTACGAGTACTACGAGCATGTACGAGTAGTTGCCGCCGTATCTTACACGCTCGAGGTAGCCCACCGTACAGAGGTGGCCACTCCGGATAACCTGATCGGCGGGCCAGCCTGTAGTGGCCAAAATTGTCACATGGCTACCTGCAGTAGTGAGACTTTAGTGGACTATGCAAAACATGCCAGCGCCTGGACAGAACATACATAGTAACTAGTATCCTGCTCGTATCTTACACCTGAAATGCACTGTTGGTCGCACCTGCCTTGCCTGCCCGCTGCAGAATCTACATGTATCTTAGTTGACTAGTCTGTAGTTTTTTTCCCTTCTCAACGCCCAGCCCAGAAATGCACACTGTTCGCGCCGGACCCACAGGCATGCCGGTACTTCAAACGCAGGTATAATCACTATGCAAGTACTACATAGTATGTATTTTTCTTTCTTTTTTCTTTCCTTTTTTTTCTTCATCTTTATCTTTTCAGGCTACCGTTTCTGCCCATCTGCTCATGGCTGGGTCACGCTTTGCTGCTGTGTTTTTTTTGTCATGGGCTTGCGCGCCCTGCAACGTCACGTTGTCTCCTCCTGTTGGGGGCAGCTCTGCAGAATGAGGCCACTGTGGCCCCCCAGCAAGACTGAAACCAGTCAGCCGGCAGGCCCCCCCTTCCCGCCGGCCTCCATGCTCATTTCTTTCATTGCTTTTGTGTTGCTTTTTGGGGGTTGTTTCTTTCACCGTCGTTGGCTTTGCCGCCGAGACGTGGACCCACTCCCTGCGCAACCACCGCACCTACTCGTACATAGTAACTAAGATACCATGGAGTCCGATAGACGCCTTCGTGTACTACGAGGAACATAGCCAGTATCGTATGTGAGCCTGGCCCTTTTCGGCCTCGGCGTCCTTCGCCGCCCCCGTCATCTGCCGCCCCTGAATGTCTGAGGGTCTGCTCTGGAGTCTACTGAGGGTCTACGGAGGGTCTGCTCGGATGGCATGTTCAGCCACCGCATTGTCGCGACTGGAAAGTCGATGGAGGCATATCCTAATAACTACTGTGTACTCCTAGCTACACCGCATACTCCGTAGGATACAAACAGCCAGAAACGCTTAGGCAAAACGGTGGTGGCCCATAGTCTGGACGCCATTGGTTCTCCACTAAAAGCAGGACCAGCGAAATATGGCAAAATAATGCAACACTTCACGCTGGCCGAGATGATCTGAATTTCTGTTAATAGTTACGCCCTCCGTGCATCTTGCCGTCCAGCCGCTTTGTTCGTTGGGGTCGGTCGTTGGGTCCCACCCTCCGACTCGCCCTCGCAACCGACCCCTGGTCCAGTGTGGACATTTCTCACTGTGTATCTGCGTTGCCATTTGCCTGTCCGTTTCTGCCTCCCCCTTTATCTGGGTCGCGAGTACGATGGACTATTACAATATGCCGGACGCAATTTCACCACTTTATGGGCGAACCCCGGCAACAGCGTCTCAACCCAGCCTGGCCTGGCCCCAGGCCCTGTGGAGAGCGAGCGCCAGCGCCAGCACAGGCAAACGAAAAAAAAAAAAAAAAGGAGAAGCGAGATGGGCACGTCACAGACGATGGAGAAAGGAGGGAGGCAAATATTGCCGTGCAAGATACTGACTGGCTGGCGAGGAGGGGTGCGTTCGTGGAGCACCGTATCTTGCATCGCATCTTGTTTGTGCAGGGCCACTTAGCAGGCAAGAGGCCCTGAGCCACCCGGAAGCGGTCAGAAGCACCCGGAAGCACACAGAAGCACGCACAGAGCAACTACGGCACGATACTATGTACTGTGCAGCAGGCTGCCGAGCTGCAGAGGCAGACGCAGGTGCGCAAGAGAATGCCATGCACCTAACCAGGCAGCGCCTAGCTGCGGTGTAAGATACATCGTATGTAAGATGGCTACGATAGTAGTCACATAGTAGATCGTCAGATACCAAGCAACAGAACGCGGCCGAACACGGCAGAAACACAGCCCTGCTGCTGCTCACAGCACGCGCTGGTGACGAGCTGCTCGCCGGCATGACCTACCTGCCTGGCCTGCCTGGTGGCGCCTAGCAAGCCTGCCTTGATCTGCCCGGCTGGCTGGCCGTCTGGCAAAACCAAGAGTGGCCTGTCCGGTCTGGGTGGCCCAGCGGTCCAGCAGTGGTCCAACGACCCTTACACAGCTGCTGCCCAATCAGCGCCCGCAGCCACATTTCGTCGTGGTGGGAAACGACCCAAGCTCTCCACTCAGGCCACACCCCCCCTCCTGCCCAGGTCATGCCTTCCTTCTTTTAATAACCCCCTTTCCGTTCCTTCTGTTTCTGTCCTTTCCTCCTTCCTCTTTTCTTCTCTCTTTTTCTCTCTCCTCCTGATTTCTTCCCTGCTCTTTCTGTCCCATCTTCAAACCTTTTTTCCCCCCCATCTCAGAAAACTTGCCATCGCGCGCGTCCCAGCCCGCCTCGAGCTCTCGGACCCAACTAATAACACCCTTGTTTTCTCTTTTTCTTTTTCTACCAGACTTCTCTTGTGATACCCAATTTTTGTGTGTTTTGCCCATTTTTTCTTGCTTTTCTCCCTGAGATACCCTCGATACCCTCTCGATACCCTAATCCACACAAGAAGAAGACACCCGGTTTGACTTTTACGTCACACTCAGAAAAACTCTGCTTCTCCTGCCAAACGCTCTTCGCCAAGCGTCCCAGCTCTTTTACAAAAAAAAACCACTTTCCGCACCTAAATCAACACCAACTCACCGTCACAATGGCCGACACGAAGCCCGCTGAGGTCCCCGCCGCTGAGGCCCCCGCCACTGAGCCCGTTGCTGCTGCCACCGAGGCTGCTGCTGCCACGACTGAGACTGCCCCCGAGGTCCCCGCCAAGGAGGAGACTCCTGCCGCCCCTGCTGCCGAGGAGGCTGCCAAGCCTGCTGAGGCTGCCGAGCCGGCTGCCGAAGCTGCTGCCACCGAGGCCGCCGCCGAGCCCGCCGCTGCCGCCGAGGAGCCCAAGAAGGAGGAGGTCAAGCCCATCGAGGAGGGCATTCTTGAGGCCAAGGGCACTAGCTTCCCCAAGAACTTCCTGTACACCAAGAAGTTCTTCTGGTTCGGCTCCGAGCCCGTCAGCGCCAAGGACCTCGCTGCCTACGTCAAGTCCGAGAAGGCCTCCGACACTGCCCACCACGTCGTGTCCTGGGCCTCGGAGACCGGCAAGGGCCTGCTCTTCTACGGCGAGAAGAAGGCCGCTGCCCATGGCATCATCAAGCTGGTAAGTACTGTTAAAATCACTCATAAGGCGCCGACGGACTGGTTTTTCTTGGCTTGGCACTTGCCCTGGGTAGATTGAGCAAGCCGGCCTTGACTCTAGAGTGGACAATGCGCGTCCCATTATCCAAACCACATTCATCTAACACCTCTCACAGGCCGATGCCTCTGAGCCCGTCCCTGAGGGCACCCACAAGTTCAACCTGACCTCCAAGGGCCACAAGCACACCTTCAAGGCCAGCAGCACCGCCGAGCGTGACAACTGGGTCGCCCAGATCAAGACCAAGATCGCCGAGGCCAAGGAGCTTGCCGGCACCGTCACCGAGAGCGAGGGCTACAAGAAGACCCTGGCTTCCTTCAAGCCTGCCGTCGTTGCCGCCCCCGTCAAGAAGGCCGAGGAGGCCCCCAAGCCTGCTGAGGCCGCTGCCGAGCCGGAGGCTGCCGCCCCGGCCGAGGCCGCCGCCGCTCCCGCCGAGGAGGCCCCCAAGGAGGAGAAGAAGGAAGAGAAGAAGGTTGAGGAGCCCAAGCGCCGCTCTGCCTCTCGCAAGCGTGGCTCCATCTTCGGCGGCCTGATCGGCAAGAAGGAGGAGAAGAAGGTCGAGGAGACCCCCAAGGAGACCGAGGCTCCGGCTGCTGAGACTCCTGCTGCCGAGGCCGCCCCCGCTGCCGAGGCCGCTGCTGAGGAGGCTGCTCCGGCTGCCGAGGCTGCCCCTGAGGCTAAGGCCGATGCTGAGGCTCCGGCTGCCGAGACCCCGGCTGCTGAGACCAAGGCTGAGGCTAAGCCCGAGACCAAGGCCCCCCACAACAAGCGTGGCAGGTAAGAATTTTTATTATTCCCGCCACTAGCCGTTACATGCAACGGCGTGTTAGCGCCCTTTTTTCGTTCCTTGCAACCCCAGACTGACATAATCAACAGCATCTTCGGCAACCTGGGTTTCTCCAGCAAGAAGAAGGCCGAGCCCGAGGCTGCCCCGGCTACCCCTGCCAAGGACGCCCCGGCTGAGCCTGCCGCTGTCTCCGAAACTGCTCCGGTTATCCCGGCTGTCGAGACCACCGAGCCCCTGTCGACCGAGGTCGCTGCCCCTGCTGCTGAGGCTGCTCCGGCTGAGCCTGCTGCCGAGGCCGCCACCAACGGCGAGACCAAGAAGGAGGTCAAGAGCGACAAGCGCAAGTCGTCTCTGCCCTTCACCTTCGGCGGCAAGAAGTCCGATGATGAGAGCGACAAGAAGTCCCCCTTCTCCAAGCTCCGTGCCACCGTCCGCCTGAACCGCAAGGAGAAGGCTCCCGCTAAGACCGAGGAGGCCGCTGCCGAGGAGAAGCCCGCCGAGACCGAGGCTGCCAAGGAGACCGAGGCGCCCAAGGAGGAGGCTGCTGCCGAGGCCGAGGCCGCTACCCCGGCTGCTGCTGCCACCGAGGCTGCTGCCGAGGAGTCTTCCGCCGAGAAGCCTGCTGCCGTTGCCACCCCCCAGGTTGCCGCCACCGCATAGAACGCCCACAACGGCAAGCTGTTCAAACGGCAACGATGAGCCGATTTGATGATTGACGGTCACCTGTTTTTTTCGCGAATTGTGCTTCTTCATTTTATTTCTGCGCTGCTGATTTCCGAACCAAACAATCAAAAAAGAACACAAAAATAGAGACAAGTCTACACGAACAATTAAGGGGACGACCTAGAGCATCTTTTCACCCGCTCATGGTGTGGTCCCGGGTCATTTGGTTTCTGCATTCGAGATACCCTGTCACAGGACAACGGAACCATCACGGTTGTTTTTCCGCAATACTTTTTTCCCCAGTCTCCGCTACCACTTTCTGGAGAGGAGAAGCAAGTCTCGTTCCGTCGTCTTTCTTTGCTTTTTTGCTTTTTCGTCCAACTTTTTCGCCGTCTTGCTTTTTTGACTTTTACTTTCTCTTTTCACTGATTCAACAAACACAATCTGATCTGTCTTGACACAAAACACTACAAAAATCACACAAAAAAATACCTGCCGTCGCACTTCACACCTATATCTGTTATGTTGCTTGCTCTACGTTCTTTTGCCCTGTTTGCTTTCCTATCCATCAACGCGAGCAATGTTTTTTCTTCGTGTGTGTGTGTGTGTTTTTGATACCCAAAGAAAAAAAATACCCTCTGTTGACTTGTGTTGTTTCAACTGTTTCCCAATTCCCCCTATTGTTCCGTCTTTTGCTTTTTTTTCACATTTTCTCTTTTCTATCTTTCTTTTTCTCTTCGCAGTCGGAAGGTTTGGTTTGTTTTCGGAACTCGAATGTTTCGGGTGTGTCTGTCCAAGAGAGCATGGAAGGAGGGAAGATCGTGGAAAAGGGACAAGACCACAAAAGAGGGAAGAAAAGAAAAGAACCCCCCAAGGAGACAGGAGCGCGCAACCGGCTGACGGGAATGGGATGGAACTCTCGGCGACGCATTTTTTTTGGACTTCCAAAGGGGAAGGGAAGAAAAGAATCTGCTGGGCATACTTCCCCTTTTTTTCTTTCAATACAAACATATCCCACTAGTAATAGCTAATATAAACCTCTCGCGTTGATCATATACACTCTCTGCCTTAAAACACTTTCTATCTGCTTGACGACCTGTTTGTTAGGACCGGCGATCGATACTGTGCCTTGGCATTTATGTTCTGTTTTAGTTGTTTTTATCGCTTGTTCTTTGTTTGCCTATTAATTCTTCTGTGAAAATACACTTATTGTATGCTCTTTATGGGGGGGGGTTCATATTTTGCCAGCCTTTATTTCAGAATAGAACACCATCCAACCTTGACACCAAGCTTGCACCTGAATTGTGCATATTGTGCGAAATGAGACGTGTTATGTTGTTTTCATATTTTTTTCATGGCTCCCTTTGCTTTGTGCCAGACACCTCCTGATCGGCCACAGAGTCCGCCCTGCGTTGCCATTTCCCTTTCTCACATAAGTGCTCCCCTACATAAACAAGATCCCATATGCTAGATACATGAATGAGAATGATGAAAATAAGAAAAGGAAGATGGAATTTGGGTAGTGCGGACAAAGTTACACAATATTAGAATTGGAAGAAAAAAGGAAATTAGGAAACGAAGAGTGATGAGTCGTATGATAGATGGAAGACGGGTGGCGGGTATCGTGTGTGTGCGTGTGTGTGTGTGTGTGTGTGTGTGTGTGATTTTCACCTCTCCGTCATCTCTTGTCGTTGCTCGCTTCCAATGGCGAAACGGAGAATGCAGAGAGAAAGGGTGACAATGCATCCCCACAGACGGCATAGTTTCTGAAATAACGACGGCGTATATTCTCTTTGAGGAGTCTCCCTTTCTTCACAGTGTCTGGTATTTCTTGACCAGCATGTGGATCTTGGGCATCAGCTCTGCTAGTCGAAACGGCTTCGAAATGACATCGTCCTGGAGAGGCTGGTTAGCAAACAGGAAAAGAGAGGAGAGGGCATAAAAAAGAAACGTAAAAGACTTACAATTCCTGCGGCTTTAGCACTCTCGATCTGCTCCCGCCGCGCGTACGCCGTCACGGCAAGGATGGGAACGTGGCGGACAAGTGCACCGGCCTCTTCCAGTGCCCGAATGGCCCGCGCACACGTCAAGCCGTCCATGACCGGCATCTCCAGGTCCATCAGAATGATGGAGATGTTATTGCCCATCGGCGTACTACTGGACTCCGGTTGCCGTTTCGGAGTCGGTGACGTCAATACAACTGCATTGACCGCTGCATCCACGGCCATGTCTGTTTCGACCGAGGTGGCTGTTGGTGTTCCCGGCATCGGGCTGACAGGATCAATCTCCATGGCCGTATCTCTGTGATGACTGTAGTCCCGCCAGTGACAGGACTGCCGCAGTGCATCCAGGGCCTCGGCGCCGTGATTGGCCACGAGCGTGCGGTTGCCCGATTTGTTGAGCTGCCGCTGCAGAACGCGCTGGTTGACGAGGTTGTCTTCGACAACGAGCACATCCACAGGTGGGAAGTCCTGAAGAGGTGTGCTGACAGGCGAGTTGCTGTCTGGCGTGACCGACATGGGTGTGGTCGAAAGCCGCAAAGACGGCCTGGCAGCCGATGCCGTGGTAGGCGATGCAGCAGGTGCCACCCACACAGACTGGGCGCAGCTGCTGGGTTGGTTGCTCGGTGCGCAAACCGAGTAGGCCACGAAAGGAGCATAGGGAACGGAGGCCGGCGGTGCATGGGCTGACGCGGCCAGACCTGGCTCAGGCTCAGGCTCCGCCTTGCGGCAGCTGACGTAGAAGGCGAACGTGCTGCCCTGGCTTATCCTGGACGCCACGCCAATCTGTCCGCCCTGGAGCTCGACCAGGTTGCGGCAGATAAACAGGCCCAGGCCGGAGCCGCCATACCGCACGTGTGTGCGTGGGGATGCCTTTGAGAAGCGCTGGAAGAGCATCTGGCGCTCGTCTTCTTGCAGTCCTTTGCCCGTGTCGGACACGGCAATGTGCAGGTTGAACTTGGGCCCAGAGCCCCAACCGGCGTCCGTCTCCATCTGGAACGCGCCCTTGCTGCTGGGGATGTACTCGGGCCGATCTGTGTCCGTGATATCCTCGCACGAGGCGATGCCGTCTTCGGACGCGCCCAGCGAAATGACCAGGGACCGGTGCTCGGAGGCCTGCGTGAACTTGATGGCGTTGGTGAGCATGTTGATGAGAATCTGGCTGAGCCGCGACGGATCGAGCCGGACGATGGTGTGCGTGCCGATCAGCTTCTGGAAAGACGGCTGCACCAGGAACGTGCAGGGGATGTCGTGGGCGTGGAATTCGGCTTCGAACATCTTGAGCGTGCTGCGCAGCGTGCTGATGGGCTGTACGTCGATAGGTGTCACCTGCAGCAGCATGGAGTCCAGCTTGGAGAGCGTCAGCACATCGTCGACGATGCGCTTCTGGTGGTTGGCGCACAGCGAGATGGTGCTGCTGGCTTCGTAGATGCTGTCGAGGAGGTCCTTGAGGTTTCCGGAGAGCTCGATGCCGCCGGCCTTGCCTTCCGCCCGGAACACCTCGACGGTGTTGTTGATCTCGTCGACGCTCTGCAGAATGGCGCTCAGGGGATTCCGCATCTCATGGCTGGTAAGGTCGATAAAGTTTTCCTGCTGGCGCTTGTGCTCGACAGCCTCCTCACGCCGCTGGTTCTGATACTCTTCGGCCATCTTCTGGCGCGAGATGTCGGTGATGCAGCCGAAGATGCCCTTGAGCTCGCCCGTCTTCTCGTCCTTCTCGGGAGCGGCCCGCAGCAGGACCCATGTGGTGATCTCGGTGGTCTCCGCGTCTTCGTCGTCTGGGCTGCCGATGGTGAGTGACGTTTTCTTCTTGAAGCGAAACTCGTGAGCCACTTCCTTCTGATCCGACGCCAGCCGGTCCCAGACAGCGCGCACCATGGGCTGGTCCTCTTCTTCTACGCTTTCCATCCACGATGTCCAGGCCAGCTCGTCAAAGCCTGCGGCGCTGACGGGCATGTCGGCCGCCGCTTTGCCCTCTGTGGCTTTGGGGTGCCGCGATATCGCCCACCACATATCGTTGCAGTATGTGAGGCGGCCACGTGCGTCCGCAACAAACATGCCCACGGGCGTGCACTCGGCCATGCGCATAAACTTGTTCTCGTTTTCGGCTGCTTCCTGCGTCCGCTGCTGCAGCTGCTGAGACATCTCCTGCCGGTCTTTGGCGGCACGGCGGATCGCCCGCTGGTTGCGCCGGACTTCCTCTTCGAAGAGAACGACCGCTGCCAGCGACGTTGTGAGCTGGCGCGCCAAGAGGTGCATGAATAGCCGGTAGTCGCGGTCGTATGCGCGCCGTGGGTTGGTCCCCATGACCACAAAGCCGGCCACAGTGGACGACAGAGACTCGCCCGTCACCGCAACCACCGGCGGAGTCCGGTGGTACACCGGGAAGACAACAACGTTGCGGATGGCGTCACCAAAGCCGCGGTGTCCCTGGTCAAGGCCGGCCACGAGAGCGGGCGGCAGCGAGCCGTCCTCCACCGAGAGCACCACCGGAGAGGGCAGAGTGGTCGGCCTGCTGCTGCTCGCAGTCGACATGGACTGGCGCATGTAGGGGGCAAACCCCTCGTTGCTCGTGCGCAAATCGAGCTTGGCCACGGCCGTCGGATGGCCGGCCGGCACACCCAGCGATCCTTCCAGAACTACCTGGGGCGGGCTCGCGGGGGTTCCCGAGTGCATGGAGGACACGTCGCTCTCGGAGTCGTCGTTGTTGTAGCCGGCGACCGAGTACATGAGGGTAAAGGGCACGTCGTACTCGTTGTATTCGAGGCCCTGCTGCACGCGCTGCCAGAAGCTCTGCACCGTCTGTGCAGTGGACGTCTTCTCTCCCAGCTCGCGCAGAGTCAGCATGCGGCGCTCGTTGAGCTTGCGGCGGGTGATGTCAAAGGCCGGGTTGTACAGGGCGACCACCGAGCCGTCATCGCCGACGAGCGGCACGATGGACCAGTTGAAGAAGGTCTCCTCTAGATAGCCGTTGCGCCGGAGGAAGAAGCGGTCGTCGTGCTTGAGAATGGCCTGGCCGGCATTCCAGGCGCTGTGGAAGATGGGCTGCATCACCTCCCAGAACTCTGGCCAGCCGACGGGGTAGCTGGTGCCCATCAGCTGCGGGTGCTTTTTGCCGGCCAGCGCTACATACGCCTCGTTGTAGATTGTGGTGAATTCGGGGCCCCAGTACATGACCGACGGATTCGGGCTGCCCATGACCATGTTGGCCATGGTGCGCAGGGCGGCGGGCCACTGTGCAATAGGACCCAGCGGCGTGGCAGCCCAGTTGACAGACCGAGCAAAGAGGATGTGTGGCGGCAAATCGTCGGTCAGGTTGATGCGGGTCCAGTCAAATGATGGCCGCAGCTGTTCTGCCGCGAATACGGACGTCTTCTTCTCCAGGAAGCTCAGGCCACCAGTGTCCACGGATAGCGTCGAGGTCGAAGTGTCGCCAAAGTAGTCGCCGGTCTCCTCCGGGGGTCCGTCGGCCGAGGCAGCAAGCGTCGTGCTGTCCTCCTCGAATTCTGGCGGCTTGGATGTGGGCGCAGCTATGGCGCTGTCACGAGACCACGATGCCAGGTGGTCTGCCGTTGCATCTTGCATGAGGGAGACGGGCGACGATAGCGGGATGGGTAGAGCAGCCAATTTGGCCAACGCGTCGTCCGCGACCACGGGTGTGTTAGAGAAGGGAGGGTAGTTGCCGCTGATGCTGGCTCGAACGACACGGAATCGTCGGCGTAGAGTGGAATGGCTCCATTGCAGGCCGGCGAATGCGGTCGGGGCCGGCGGGTCGGCGGCAGTGTCCCGGCTGTCAGCATAAGTAAGCAGCCAGGACTTGAAGCTTAGGAGGGCATCTTGATCTTGGTTGCTCCCCTCGGTCGTCGATTCGGGCGGCGAGAGGCTGCTGCCGACAGAGAGCAGGCTGGCGATGTATGGCCGACTCTGGAGGGCGGGGTTGGAATATGTGATCTGAAGTGGACCAGGCCGGAAGTTGGCCGTGTTCGCCAAATCGACTACAAATGTCGGTCTGTCGTCCTGCTCCAGCAGCTCGATCACCCCGATGTCTTGCAGCGCCGTCGATACAGATGACGTCGGCGAGGAGTGGTCGGACAGAGAGCCATCGGCCGGGGACCAGATGCTGCCGCCAGAGACGGTCGGCGGGGCCAGAGGCGATGTCTCCGAGAGGAGGCTTGCGGCGGAAGCTGCTTGTGTTGCTGGCCGGATGCCGCCGTCGGGCACGCCGGCCGACGTGGCGACAACGCTGCCCTTGGGCAGGAACTGCCTTGTGACGGAGCCGTAGTCGTTCGAGCCGTCGCGAAGGCGGCTGATCATGGTTGCTATGTCCAAGCCCGAGTCTGGGTCGGGCTCTTGGCCGGCGCCTTCGGAGCCGGCCACGGACTTCGGCGGAATACTGTAGTCAGTCTCGAACCCGACCGCGTGGCCAGGGTTGTGCGCAGGCTTGGAAGGGTGGCGGGGCCGCCCAGACGGCTTGTGGACAGAGGGCCGTTTGGTGATATGTCGGAAGACGCGGCCGCGTTTTGGTGGTTTGGAAGATGAAGAAGCGGATCCGGGCAGAGGCCGCGAAAGACGTGGCCGTTTGGTGGGAGACGGAGAAACCAGGGGCCGGGACAATGGAGAATGGAAGGCGGGGACGGCTGAGCGGGATGCAAAGGCGGAGGCAGAGGGGATGGAGGCCCCGGTCAGGGCAGCGTCGTCGTCGTCAGAATGCTGTGCGGAGAAGGCAATGTAGTAGTCGTCTGTGTCGTCGTCGGGTTCAAGCCAGTTTTCGCTGCTGTTGCAGGAATTCTGCATTACGTCTCAGAGCAAGACGGCGGGGGGGGGGGCGAGGGGGTTGAGGTGGAGTTTACGCTGCCGTGACAACCACCAGAAGGCTCTGCACCGACGGCCGCGCAAGCAACAACGGGGTTCTCGACGGCCGTCGAAGCATCTAAAACGTGCCTGACGACTTCCAGAGCATGCCACCCGTGCAAAGGTGGCGGATGGGCGCCGGGCGGAGGCGCAACCTGAGGGCCAGACGGATAACCGAACTGGGGAATTGGCCGAGAGTCTGTCCAGAAGCGGGTCCGGAAACGAGGCCGGAATCGGGTCCAGACAGGGATCTGGAAAAGTGAAGAAGAAAAACAAAAGCCGTGTGGGCTGGCACGAGGGCGCCGACAATGCGGGCGAGTCCCCTGCTCTCAATGGCAGTAGCTGTTGCGCTTCAGGCGGCCGTGGTGGTGTGGCCGTCCGGTGGACGTCGAAATACTTGCGCTGGGGACAGGGCGTGGTCAAGAAGGACGGCCTCGTGATATGTCGTCTTCCAGAGTCACGTCGGCCGCTTCTCGGCTGCCGGCACGTGTGGATCCAGAACGGGGGGGGGGGGGGGAAGGGGCGCAAACTGGGTTGCGGACAGGCCAGGCGGGGTCCTGGCAAGAAAGCAACACGGCCTGCGCGTGTGGGAATATGATAGATGGATGTGTTGCCGCCGTGCTTGTTCGTGCTGTTTGGCGCTGCTATTGCGGATCTAGTCGTTTGTTTGCTCGCGTTGCGGACTGTGCATAGTCTGGCGCACAGGAGAGACGAGATCCGGCACCGGAAGTCGCGGGCTGAGAGGCGCAGCAGACGAGAGATCGGCAGCAGAGAAAGAGCCGAGGGCGTCGTATGTGGTGAGAGAAGGAACAGAAACACGAGGTGCAAGCCAAGTGGAAGCCCAAAAAGAAAAGAAAAGAAACCAGTGAGCCAGATTCAGGGTTTTGGGGGGGCTGAGATTTTCTGGCATGTGTGGGCAAAGACGTGCCTTGTATGGTGCGTGGGCGTGTGCAAGGGTGGTACCAATACGGGAAGGGGCGATGGACCCGACGAAGAAAAAAGCAAGAGCAGGAAGGGGCAGCCCAGATGCCACCGCGCCGAGTGGAAGGGACTACACAGTAGCTAGTGGCGGTTGCTAATAACGAGACCCGGCTGGAGGGACCGGAAGGCAGAGAGGGAAGGAACGAGGCAGCGAAGCAGGGGCAGAGGGGGAAAGAGACGCCGGCGCCAGCAGACGAAGGGAGTAAAGGGCCCAAATCCAAAGACGCAAGGACACACACACACACACACACAAGAAAAGAAAAGAAAAACAGCCGGCCTGACAGACGATACAGCGTGGGATGGCCAGCGAGCCAGAATAGGGAAAACGAGCACCGTCTTGTCGATGGGCGGGAGGCTCGTCTTGCAGGAGATTTTTTACGGGTCTGGAGGGGAGGGGGGGGGGCGTGGGCCGAAAGCGATGACAGGCCAGAGCGGCCAGAGCGGCCAGAGCTGACAGAAAGAAAGAAGCAACAAAAGAAAAAGCAGCATCCAAGTGGCAGGCTAACCATCTCCCAAATGGTGATGGACAGCGAGACGAAACTCTGGTGCAAGGACAATAGCAAGCTTGTCTTTTTTTGTGGAGCCGTGGATGGACGGCGGGAAGGGGCGAGGTGCGAGGAAGGACGGAGCTGATCTTCTTACACCGTCGTATGCTGGACAGCACCACGAAACACCCCCAGGCTGGCCAGCCAAAGCTTGGACGGCGTGGTGTCGGTTCGTTGGAGTCCCCGATCTATCTAGAGGCTGTCTAAGACCTGCCGGGGACTTGGTTCGTCGGTTTTTTTTTTTTTTTTTTTTTTTTGCTTCGTCAGCCGTTCCTCAGATCCTTTCCGCGCGCCCTGGTCCTTCAACACTTCCCCTCTTTGTTTGGCGCCTGTCCGCTCTTCGCACGATAGCAAGGCTGCATCGCACTGGTACTTTCTGTCGCGGCCTCGTCTGTTTCGATTCGTCTCGGGTGAGCCGCCAGACTTGGCCCCAGCTGCCTCGGGAGGCAAAGGGATGAGCGAGAGAAACAAAGACAAAAACCCGAAGACAGTTGAAAGACACTTCAGAGACAGCCAATGGGCAGCTGGCAGACAGTGAACGACAGTGAACGACAGCTAACAGACGGCAAAGGACAGCAAAAGAGACACAGAGACAGCAGCCAAGTGTCTTACCGTGGAAGACAGCGTGCGGCTTGCCGCGGCATTCTAGAAATTCGCCCCTTCTATTACTTTGTATCTCGACTCCGGTTTCCCGGTCCTGCACAGTCCAGTCTAGACCAGGCCCGTGCCCCAACACTGCATCTAACACTGCATTCTCCCTTGTATCATACCGTCTCAGCCGACGCCTGCTGCCCTCCTGTCTCTGTTTCTGCAGGCGTGGCTGCGTTGGCTTGTGGTTTTCCGTTGCATTGACGGCGCATTGTGTCCAGGTTTCTTGGAACCAGGCCGGTCTGTCCTGACAACAGCCAGAAGGATCGGGTTCACGTCACTTTTGTCAACTCTATCATTTTCTGGCATTTCTGCTTTGCTCTGTTTGTGTGTTTCATGTTTTGCTTCTTTTTCTTCTTCTTCTTCTTCTCATCCTTCTTCTCATCCTTCTTGGCTTCTTCCCAACTCTTCTCTCAGCAAAGTCTAGAACAAGCCCAACATAGATATCTCCACGGAGTTTCCACAGTCTACACAACCCAGCACAGACTCACTATTAGAAGGCCCAGTCTCATTAATTACTCTTTTCAGATAGTTACATGCAGCCTCTTGGGCAATGTAGAAAAACTCGCACACAGACTCACACACATGTCCTCCCTGGTAAGGCCAGTTGTCCCAGCCCTCGGTCCTTTCGATGTGCCGATCAGTTCTAGACCAAGAGCCCATTCCTGCTTGTCAGATCACAACAGGTAATAAAAAGCCCACCCACGCACCCACGCAACACTTCATGGCGCATTTCGGAGAACACCCCAAAGCCCGCCAAAAATAGGGCCTAAGAGAGGCTAGGTGGCCTGATTGCATACTCGTATTCGGAGGTAATTTTTATTTTTGCTTTCGTTTTTTGGTCGCTAGCTCGTGCCCGTAGCACGCACCTACGAGTATCGTACAGTTGAATGGCAGTACTGGACCTACAAGGTATCTTACCGTGATTGTAGTTATCTTACCGCCCCCGTCACCTCCCATTCAGGCCCATGCGCGGACACCAAAGAGCGCACCAGGGCGGGCCGACATCCATGGCAGTGCCGTGATACTCGCTTGTTGACGGATCCTTTCTTGCCCATCCGTCGACCACATGCGAAAAGTAAGACATGGGTGCCGGGGGGTGGGAAAGCCAGGAAGCGGAAAAGGAAAACACCGGTGGGGATTGGGGGGATACAGGGCAGGATGGGGAGCGAGTAGAAGGGGAGCAGGACGACCCTGTTGCGGACCCGGCGGGATGGGAATACAAAGCAGGCGTATTATCTTTCAATGAGACTTGACTATCTAACTACTAAGTATGCAAGATACGAGTGCAAGAAATAAGGCAACCGCGAGCAAGCATATCGTTTAAAAACTTCTTGTCTATGCTTTTCTGCCACAAGGAAAACGGTGCTTTGTTGGCAACGGCTTTTTTTTTTCTTTTTTTTTCTCCCTTGGTTCCCGGGCCGGCCTCCAGCCGTCATTATTGGCTGACAGGGCTAAGTTTTTTTTGGCCATAGTGCTCCTGTTGAACAAAGAATATAGGGGGGTGGGGGGTGTGAAGACGGCGCCCGGATTTGGGGTGGACGGGTGATCTTAGCGGTTGATCGTGAAGCTGCTCATTGCGCATCTTATGGCGTCCCTTTCAGCGGTAATGTGGGATCTTAAATGCCGCACTGCGGAATGTGGACGGGGCCTGGTTGTAATACAGGAGGGTACCATTATCTGAATTGAACTGCTGGCCATGGCTGTGTCATCGTTGATGTTTTGTGCCTTTGTCTCGTCTTTTTTTGTTCTTCTGCGCCTTTGTCTTTTGTGTTTGTTCTTCTCTTAGCTATATATCTTTTTGTGTTTCTCTACTCTTGTTTAGGCTTCCTTCCAGTCTTTGTGCCTTTTCATGTTTGCTTCCTGCCATTTGCCTTTACCTAGATTTCGGTTCTGCCCCCCCGATCCGTCTTTGATACGAAATTCGTCTTATCTGTTCTTCCATCCTCTCTTTTCTTTCCCCGAAGTTCAGCATACGGAAACACACTCGAAATGGCGAATGAGCCACGCCAAAACACCACCCTCCTGTACCCGAGGCAGCATTAAACAGCTAGGGCAACCCGCCAAGACCATGGATCCCGGGCCAGAGATCCTTGACCGAGCAGATCCTTGCAAGGCTAGTTACGCCGCAAGCCCGGTCTTGACAGATTCACAAGCCGTGGGTAGACCGTTTCTTTGTCAGGTGGCGAAGGGTTGGGGCCTTTCTGGTCGCCCTGCTGTCACTCAACCATCAATCGCCACCATTCAGGCTCCATCTAGAGACGTGCACCGTAATATCGGACGGCCTCACAGTGTCAAAGAAGCCCAATCGGATTTCGCATGGTCAGACTTTGTTGCGAGTAATACCAAGCAGCCGTTTTTGTCATGCTTCAGCCATACGTGTGTGATTTCCCGTGTCTTGGTCGTCCCAGGCGTGCGAGTAGCTTTTTTTATAAGACTTTTCCAAATTGTATCCCCTCCTGGATGACCACCTTGGATTATATGCCGAGTTATTCTTGGCAACATTCGCCGGGGACGTTTCTTGGTGTAATCCCAGACCATTCCTTGGGACACTCTTTGGGGTCATATTGTAATGTCCCCTTGGAACACTTCTCGTTCGAGCGCTCTCCTGAGAATTATCCGCAAGAGCCCTTTCAGGCTTACCCCCCCGGAGGTCACCACCACACCCTGACTAGGATCGCAATCGCCCACGCCGTCGAACAATTCCCTTTGTCCTATCTGGAGATCTCACCACCACACGTAGTCAGCTTCCGCATCTCAGTAAAACCTGCGACTCAACTCTCCCTGTTTCCGATCTACAGGAGCTTTCACACCCTCTTTTAGGCATGGTCCTGATATCCCTAGCATTCTCTCCATCTACTTGCGAGATCGCCTCCTCCCCCGGTCATTAGAACTGCATCCGGCGTCCTTTGATACCGGCCATTCTTTCGATGTAGATATCGCCCCTTTGCATGTCCATACGGAAACAAACCACAATCGACATTCCGACACGCTGAAGTGCTTTCTGTAAGATACCATGGGATAATGTGCCAGCCAGACCCCAAGGTACTGCGTCTCGGTGAAACCACAGGCCAGGGAGAGGGTGAAAGCCGGCCGCTGTTAAACAAAGTGATAGGGGTGAGCAAAGAGCGTTCTTCTCATGCGGAAGGGACCTGGACCTGGACCTGCCATCCCTTTGCTTGACTGGCGAGAAGAAGACCCATTCTGAAGACCCATTCTGACGACCCTTTGGCGACCCCTTTGCGGACTCTAAGACATGTGTCTCATATGCCTGAAGATCTGATGTCCACGAAATCTCACTCATGCACGCACTCCCTGCCTCCCAATCTCGCCGTTTCCCGTTGCCATATTCTCTGCCTCTCTTTCTGCTTCTCTTCCTCCCCTGTTCTCTTCCTCGTTGGTTGTTTTTGTGGTTGTTCTTTCCTTTGCTTCTCTGGCTCTGACCTTCACCTCGGCAATATCAAGTCTGACCAACCTTGGGGAGAGGCTCTTTTGGTTATCTAAAGTCCGACACACGTGAGATCGATTTGCGATATGCCGGCACTGGGTGGGCACCACCATTTGTACTTGAATCTTACATAACTACTATGTAGTAACTACATACATAGTAGTATCTTCATACCGGGCTTTTTGGCGAGGAATGGCTGCTCCTGTTAGTCGTTGACTTGGGGTATCCGCCAGTGCTGGTCCGAGCGTTTTCCCACCAAAGAGGTGTCCTGTCTGGCCTGCCATTGGATGGCGGGGCTGTTTCTTGTATGGCCTTCCTGCGGTCTGCCCATAACCCTGTCGCACTCACAAGTCCCCTCTGGTCGTCTTTTGGCTAGAAAGGCTCCGGACTCCTGATTGGCCGTAGATGCCATCCCCTCCCCTGTCACTTTTCCCGCTTTCTACTTCCTCCCGGCGCTTACCCTTCCCCATTCTGTGATGAAAGTTGGCTATGGCCGCTGTGATTGGCTGAACGGAGAAACGCTCTCAACCGTCACCCGCATTCGTGATTCGCCGACGGGGCCCGTCCATCGTGCGTATCTGCAAGGTGGTTTGTGGGTTTGGCTCCTCTTCCTGCCTCTTTCTGCTTCCCTCGTGTGTGCTTTCTGGACTTTCTGGTTCCATTCCCCACCTGGCTGCTGCTGTGACGGGGGGTCTGATTGGGGGCGGGTAGAAGCTGCTATTGTACGAGCAAGTGAGCCAGAAAGTGCTGAGGAGCATGCTGTGTGGTGGGCAGAGCCAGGAAGGGCCGGGCGGGTAGCGACGTGTGTGGTGTGTCTGTGTCTGTGTGTGACGAGACTGGGGGGGCCCAGGAAGGAAGAGGGCGCGAATAGAGCGCGAGCGTCTGCTTCCTCTCCTCACGCAGAAGCGTACTACGAGCCTGTACAGCGAGGAGGAATAATTGGACGCCCATTAAAAACAGGACAGCTTCCTATCCATACTCGCAAGTCCCATCTCGACTTTCCCACACCTTTCTCTATTGCCGCTGCCAATTCTCTTGGTTCTCTTGGTCCTGCGTACCTGGTTCGTTTCTCTTGTCCACCATCGCCAAGAAGCACAAGCTGGTCTTTCTTGTTGCTTCCCTTTTTTTCTTCATTCTCTTGATCGGTTGTTGTCTCTCTCGTCTGGATGTGAGAACGGAAAAAAGAACGAAACATCGAGGGACGAAGACAGAGAGCGGCCCCCAAACAGCCAGCCCTGAAATTGCCATCATATTAACCGCTGCAACTGCCGACGTATAGAGGAGGAACCGACCGACACGAACTGGTTACGGCAAGAGAGAGAAAACAAGAAGAGGAGAAAAGAAAAGGGAAAAAAAAGCCAAGAGGCAGGGCCCATCCTTCCCCATATCTTTCGTCTTACGACTCGACAAACAAACATCGTCATCAGCCAAAATAACAACCCCCCCGCCCTAACCCAACCATGACGTACCGCCTTATTCACCGGCCATGGAAGGTCCGGCGGCCGTTCTACTACTCGTTCATCTTTGAGCTGCTCGGCACGGTCGGCGTGCTGGTGCTCTCCGGTATTTCCCAGACCGGCAGCTATCGCGGCACCCTGTGGCAGATCGGCTACGACAACGGCTTCAACTCGAATCCAGCCATGACGCTCTACGCCTATGCCAACCACGAGTCGCTACCCAAGATCCCGTTTGTCTGGAGTGATGCGTGAGTAGACCCTCGGGAGTCAAAACACTCGTGAAAATTGTCTGTGTCACTGACGTTTTCTTTTCTTGTTTTCTTTTTTTCCTTTCATTCTAGCCTAACAAACTTCAATGTCGCCATTTCTGTTCTCTCCCTCTTTATTCTCGTGGCCAAGCTCGTCGCCACCATCATGAAGGTCTACTACCCAGCCCTGGGCCTTCCCGTCGCCATGGCCATGATGATCCTCTACATCGTCAGCCTCTGGGGCCAGTGCTCGTCCGACTACGCCGACGCGGCCCATCCCAGCCCCCACCCCTGGTACCTCACCAAGGGCTGCGCGCCCGCCAAGATCTACGGCGGCACCCAGTCCTGCGTCATGGCCCGCGCCAGCGTCGGCGTCACGACGTACATGGTGGTCCTCTACCTGCTCAACTTTGCCCTCTCCGTCTGGTCCATGTGGCCCAACAAAATGCTCGACCTCGAGGACGACAGCGACAGCGACTCGGAAGACGGCAAGGCCTCGTCCGCCCAGAAACAGTGGGAGATGCAGCCCCAGACGCTGCGGTTCCAGCAGCAGCAGCAGCAGCAGCAGCCCATGGCGTCGCCGCGGTTTGCGCCATCGCTTGCCTCGCCACGGTTTGCGCCGCCGCTTGCCTCGCCGCGCTTCACGCCCCAGCAGGCCGGCGCGGGCGGCCCCTCCTATATGGGCTCCTCGGCCGCCGGACCGGCCCATATGGCCTCGCCGTTCACGCCGCGGACACAGGCGTTCCATACCCTCGACCGGAAACTGCCACTACGAGCCTGAGCAAGCACGGGAGCATGCACCCAGGCCCAGGACGGCAAAGAGGTTGAGAGTAGAAGGCGGGAAAGAGAAGGGTTTGGTGGAATGATACACACAAAAAACGGGAGATCTACATCCTCCCTCGCCCCTCCTTTTCTCTCATTTTGATGGTCTGGACCTTTTTATTATGTATATACGGTATTCAACGGGGTTTGGGTTGGGGGCTTCTTTCGGTCTCTTTTGTCTATTCGTACTTCAATCATTGTAATGCAGCCATTTTTTGATGTTAATTGTTACTGCTTGTTCATCGGCTCAAAGGGGTCTCGACTATTGGTTGGTACGTTGTTCGTTTGTGCTTGGCTTCCTAGACAACGATCTAGAAAATAAACCCTCAAATACAGCT
Source organism: Raffaelea ambrosiae (assembly GCA_002778195.1). Lineage (NCBI taxonomy): Eukaryota > Fungi > Ascomycota > Sordariomycetes > Ophiostomatales > Ophiostomataceae > Raffaelea > Raffaelea ambrosiae. The sequence continues at coordinate 672,367 of PCDI01000013.1, forward strand.
ATGTACAAGTGAAGGGGATCGCCAACGCGTGTTCTGGGTTTGCCCTGGTGAGAAATAAGGCTCCCCCCCCACCCTCCCCTCTTGAGATGTCTCTCTCCTAGAATACAAGAGCGTCCTCCCTCTGCTTTAGAAGTGCAGAAGCGCCGCACTGCCGTCTGGCACGCTCACCGTCACCGCATTGTCCTTGATCGCCAGAGTCTCGCCCACCGTCACGTTCGCCAGGCGCACCGGCTTGCCCTCGTCGAGCTCCAGGTTGTAGCTGTAGCCGTCCCAGGTGATGCCCGTGACGGCGTCCGAGCCGTTGGCGTGCAGCCGCTGCACTTCCACTCGCCGCTGGCGCCTCCACCAGTCGGCATACCGAGGCACGGCTCCGTCCAGGCGGAACGTGTAGCTGCGCGACGGCCGCTCGGCCACGTCTGGCAGCGCCACCAGGCCCAGGCCGTCCTCGGTCGTGTTGTACTCGCGCATATTGATCACAAACACGCGAGCGAGCAGGCCGTCTTCGTAGATGGCATAGGCGGTGTCGACGGTGGCGTTGTCCGCGTTGAGGTTGTCGACGACGACGTCGTGGGCAGCGGTTTTGCCGAGGGCGGCGGTGGCCGCCACGTTGCCGTAGAAGGGCGCCTTGGTGCCCTTGGTGCCGTTGATGCTGTCGACGCCCTGCCAGGAGGCGTAGGGGTAGCCCGTGCCCATGTGGAAGTGGAGGCGGCCATAGTTCTGCGACGTGACATAGAGGGCCCAGTTGGCGGCCCAGAGGGCGGCGCCGAGGGTGTTGGAGAGGCCGCCGCGGCCGTGGCTGGAGAGCGAGTTGGTCTCGCCAAAGATGTGGCGGGGCTTCGACGCGTTGACAGATGTCCCATCGCCAAAGATGGCCTCGTAGGCGCTGGTGTGCGGCTTGAGTACAGACACGGACTTGGAGTGGTTCAGCAGCGTGCCCTGGAGGGTGATGCCTAGGCCGAGAGAGCTGGCAACGTAGCTGTAGAAGGGAGGGTGGACGGGGTCAGCTTTTTTTCCCTTCGTCTTCTTTCTCCTCCTCTGTTCTCATACCCCCCTCCCCCGCATTCTGCTTACTTGTGAGATGAGAAGAGCTGGATCCTATTGTCGTCGTCGATTCCCAGCTCCCAGGCCTTGGTCGCGTCCAAGCCCCGGTTTACCTCCGAACCAAACGACGGCCCCATGAACGTGGTAGCCAGGCCAGGGCAGTGCTCGGACACGAGTTTGCGGATCAAGTTCGTGCCATTCAGATACTGCTCTGCGTATGCCTCCGTGGTCCAATTCGTCAACCGGTGGGGTGTGCCGGTGTTGCCAAAGTAATCTGGCTCGTTGCCGTACTCCCAATAATCTAGACGAGGACGTCCCTGCTCATCCGGTTCAAGGGCTTTGCACGCCAGCGGAATGGTCTCTTTGAGAGATTCCCAGCCCTCCTCGGTCAGGGCATCGCCCAGGTTGAAGCCATACGTCCAGCGCACGCCGGGGATGGTGTGGAAGGACTCAAAGAAGGACGGACCAATGGTCTGGACGCCGATCTGGCTGGTGGACTCATTGTAGATCGGGATGCTGCCGGTCTCTTGGCTGGCGTCGTAGATGGCAAAGTCCTGAGAATTTCCACTGCAGGAGGAGCGACCAGTGTCAGTGACAGGCAGGCCGTCGTGGGACATGAAAGAGACAGAGCATTCTCGAGACGGGATGGCACTCACCCAACTCGAATGTGTGGCGCAGCACCGGAGATGGCCCCCAAGCTCTCAACAAGGTTGCGAGAGAACGTGTTGGGGTGCGATTTGTTGCCAACGAAGTCTACCAAGTACCCGAATTCGATCGAGTAGCTGACGGGGGCCGGAAGGATGGCGATGTTGCCATTGTCAGGGGCAGTGGTACCCACGGTGTAAGTTCTAGCAGCAGCAGCCGCAGCACCCACCAGGGAGAGGACAGGAACAAGGATGGGGAGAGCCATGACGAGGAGCAGATGGATACAACTACAGGACTTGAAGATTCAACTGCCAACAAAGATTTGGCCAGAGCTGGTACTTCTCACTGAGTCCATTCACCCGGCTCCTGGCCCCAGGAACCGACGAGCAGCATTTATATAGACATGTTTGCGTTATGTATATCTGAATTTATCCGCAAGTCTTTTGCTTTTTCTCTTCTTCATTCGAGGTCCGGGGCCGCTCCCCGTCCCATCTGTGGACGGAAACTCCTGTTGGTCAATGTCGCCCGATGATAGGCCGAGCATTTCGTCTGAACTCGTCGTCTCTTTGCGTGCGTCTGCTCAGACCGGTTCGTCCGTGCAGACAGGCGCATGCACGTGGTAGGTAGAGGAGCTGTGGCGACGCTGCTGCTTGGACGGCCCGATTGGACCCATGGTTTTGGAGGAGAAGTGCATGCGGGCTTGCGGCTTCTCTTTTCGATGAGAGTGAGTATCGAGCAATACAGACAAACCACAAACCAAGCTCGCAGGAGCAGCTCTAGCACTTTGCGCACGCAGATCTCTGCGGGGAAAAAGGCACTTACTTTGGCCATCGTCGCTTTGCACCCCGCTCGAGTGGCCTTACAGAATCACGGAAAGGGTGCTTATTTGGGAGGTGGAGGATGCGGTTCAGGATGATCGCAACTTTATTGGTGGCCGGAGACGGGCTGCGGAGGAATGGCGGTTGCTGAAGCCGGACGTGTGCGGGGCTGAGGCCGGCTAAGCCCGACCTGGGCTGTCAGGAGGAGGACTGTCTCCAGGCACGCGCAATCGAGCAATCCGGGGTAACACTCCGAAACCTAAATCAAATCACCAAATACAGCATGAGACCGCGCAACGGAGTAGCTAATAGACCGAGGTCGAAGCCGCATGGTTCGTTGCCGTGGCCTGCTTTGCCGAGGCCTGCAAAGGCCATTGGGACGCCTGCTGTCTAGCCATATAAGTAGGGTGCCAAGGCCCCATGCAGCAGGACGTCCCGTCGGAAATTCACGAAGAGGGCCAGCCACGGACGAGGAGGGTGTGCGAAGGGCAAGGCGAGAAGAGCTTCGTGATATGGGGCTCCAGCTGACTCATCACGGGTCAGGCAGTCAAACGTGCACGCCAGATGCCTAGACCGGGCCGGGTCCATGGCCATGGGCAAGCTCCTCGGTCCCGCAGTCTGGGAACTGGTTAGAAAGGGAAACAGTGCCGAGAAAAAAGAAGCAAGACAGGGGATCCAGAGAGGATCCAAAGAGGAGCCAGAGAGGCCAAAGATGAAGAGCAGACACTGGCAAACGCTGACGGCGAGCATGGCCCAGAAGGCAACGACCCGAAATGGAAAGTCCAGCCGACAGGGCCACACGCAGTGGAGAACTGGCCGCCGACCTGTAGCCAGTCGAAGGCCTAGCAAAAGTCAAAGGCGCAAAAAATCGTAAGAAAAAAATAGGGAAAAAGAGCACGCCAAAGCAGAGCTTGCCGGCTGTGGGGTCGGAAACGTGCTGTGGCAGGCAGTTGCAGCCGTTTCGGCGAGCTGGGCAAGGAGGGGAAGGAGCGACTGGACGTCATGGGAATCACTACTAATCGACCCCCCAATCGGGGCCCATTGGTATTTCCAGCTGCCGCAGAGCCTCCCGAACTGTCTTTTCTCTTTCTCTCTTCCACCATCTTCTCGTCTTCCAGTCTTCGCTTCCTCACACATTTGCCTTCCCTTTCTGACGTTCTGCCCACCTGGTCTCGGCCTCACTTGCCAATTGCTCACCTTCTAGTGAATAGTTCCACTTCCAAACCCGCCCTTGTTAGTGTCGTTGGAAGTCTGCGATTGCGCCGGCTTTCGGCTGTCTAGTTGACACACGCCGCCCCCCTTCCTTGGGTTGACCCTCTCTGGCTTACTCCCTGTTTGCCCTGTCCCCATCCCTCGCCCGCCTCTTGGGCAAGAGATAAGTACGTCGTATACCCGACGCCGGCGGCCAACACAAGCGACCCGCGGAGGGCCAAGCAGATCCATTACATTATAAGCAGGACCGCAGCAGCAGCAGGGGCCATGGCAGCTTGTCGAGCATCCATCCGCTTCACCTCGTCGCAAACGCCCCGTCTGGTAGCTCCCCGTACTCGTCTGTACCTGCAGAGATCTCCCTTTCCGGCTGTTGTCTCCCGATTCGCCTCCAGCATGGTGCCCAAGGTAGGTGGTCCTGATTTCGAGGATTTCTTTCCCTTTTTTATTTTATTTTTTGGTTCTGCTGTTCTGCTGTTCTGCCATTTCTTTTTATTTTCTTTTCCTGTCTTTTCGCAGCTCCACTGACAATGACCCCAGCTTCGTGACCCGTCTCTGCTGAAGACGGGCGTCGTCTACGTCAACGGCGAGTGGATCAAGGCCGCTTCCGGCAAGACCTTCGAGGTCAACGACCCGTCGACCGGCAAGCTCATCGGCGAGTCTCCCGAGTGCGATGCGAAGGACACCGAGGCCGCCATTGCCGTGGCCGCCAAGGCCTTTGAGACCTTCCGCCACAAGACCGGCCGCGAGCGGTCCAAGATCCTGCGCCGCTGGTACGACCTGATGCTCGAGAACGCCGAGGACATTGCCACGCTCATCACCTGGGAGAACGGCAAGCCCAGCGCCGACGCCCGCGGCGAGGCCGTCTATGCCGCCAACTTTTACGAGTGGTTCAGCGAGGAGGCCCCGCGCATCTATGGCGAGACCATCCCGACCGCAACGCCTGCCAACCGTGTCTACACCGTCAAGGAACCCGTCGGCGTGTGCGGCCTGATCACCCCCTGGAACTTCCCCGCCGCCATGATCACCCGCAAGGTCGGCCCTGCCCTAGCGGCTGGCTGCACCGTCGTCATCAAGGCCCCCGGCGAGACCCCCTTCACGGCTCTGGCCGTGGCCGAGCTCGGCCACCGTGCGGGTGTGCCGCCGGGTGTGGTCAACGTGATCACTGCCCTCAAGAACACGCCCGAAGTTGGCCTGGTGCTGACCACCGACCCGACCGTGCGCAAGGTGTCGTTCACCGGCTCGACCGGCGTCGGCAAGCTGCTGATGAAGCAGTGCTCGAGCACGCTCAAGAAGCTGTCGTTTGAGCTGGGCGGCAACGCTCCGTTCATAGTCTTCGACGACGCCGACCTGGACGCCGCTGTCGACGGCGCCATCACGTCCAAGTTCCGCTCGTCGGGCCAGACCTGCGTCTGCGCCAACCGCATCTTTGTGCAGCGGGGCATCTACGACGCCTTTGCCGACAAGTTCGCCGCCAAGGTGCGCGCCTTCAAGGTCGGCAACGGCTTCGAGGCTGGCGTCACCCACGGCCCGCTCATCCACGGCCGCGCCATTGGCAAGGTCGACGAGCACGTCAAGGATGCCACCGCAAAGGGCGGCAAGGTCCTCGTCGGTGGCCACGCCCTGCCGGATCTGGGCCCCAACTTCTTTGAGCCTACTGTCATCACCGGCCTGACCGAGAAGGCCCGCATGGCTACCGAGGAGACGTTCGGTCCTGTGGCCGGCCTGTTCCCCTTTGACACCGAGGAGGAGGTGGTGCGCATTGCCAACAGCGTCGAGGTCGGCCTGGCCGGCTACTTCTACACCAAGGACATTGAGCGCGCCTACCGCGTGGCTGAGCACCTCGAGGTCGGCATGGTCGGCGTCAACACCGGTCTGATCTCGGACCCGGCCTCGCCCTTTGGCGGTGTCAAGGAGTCTGGCTTCGGCCGCGAGGGTTCGGGCTATGGCATTGCCGAGTACCAAGTCACCAAGATGGTCACGACAGGTGGCAACGGCAAGCCTCTGCAGGCATAGAGGACAGAGACGATTGGAAACGGCTGAATAGATGGCAGGACAGGCGCGAAATTGGGGTAACTCATGGCGTTTTACAATATGATAGGTAACTAGTTAGTTAGTGATTTCCCACATAGATCCAGCGGCTGCACAACACGGGCAGCAGATGCAATTTTGAGCTGACACAACAAATAAAAGGAGGATGTACTCCGGTGGATCATAGGGATGGAAGGAAACCAAGAAAAAAAAACATTGAAAACTCGAAGAGAGCAGAAAGCAGGAAGCAGATGTGTCCAAGTAGGTGTGAAGTAAAATAAGGGTAAAGTAGCTAAATATAGCGTAACTGCTCTGTATTATAGCGTGGGAGTCGTTCGTTTTCAGCACCCAATGACCATCTTTTAGGGATGGTGTGTAGCCCCATTCATATCCACAATTGACCAATCAGAGATACAGGAAGCTTTCGGTCGATTTTTCATGTCTGCTTTTTTGACTCGAATTGAGACCACCACACGAAACACGGACATCATCCTCGATATCCCACGACAGCCACAACTCTCTAAGAGCCATGCATCGCCCGGCATTTCGCTCCGTTCTGGAGCGGACCACGCGCGGCGTGCTTCCCTCCGTAACAGCAGTCGCTCCTTCAATAGCAGCACCGGCTGCGGCTGTCGCCCATTTCTCCTCGACACCCACCCAGTCCAAACTCAAAGACATCTTCTCCCCGCGATGGAAGCGCGCAGCCGCCGCTGCCGACGAGGTCGGCGCTCTCAGCGGATCTGACGGTCCTGATACGTCGACATCACCAGCAGCAGCAGAACCACAAGGACGGAAACCAGCAGGTGGAAACGCCAGCAGCGAAGGTCCCCGAGCCCCCATCATGGACGCCCGCTCGTTGGGCGCCACACGGCTCCCGTTGGGTGTCAACCCGGCCTTTTCTGCCGGACCGACTTCTTCTTCTACCGGAGGAGGAGGAGGAGGTGGTGGTGGTGATGGAGGCTCCTCCCCCTCGAAAGTGATCAACGTCCGCAGCCTGCCGCGTCGCCCGTCATCGCTTGGCGGCGGCCATTCATTCCCGGGTCCCAGCGGCGTGTCCAGTGCCTTTACTGGCAATCGCTTCCGCAACAACAACTTCGGCGGTGCTGGTGGTGGCGGCGCCGGTGGTGCCGGTGGTGCTGCTGGTGGTATGAGACGACGTGCCGGCCCCGCTGGTCGTCGTGGCGGCGGTGGTGGCGGCGGAAGAGGAGGAGGAGGCCGGAGCCGGCGCAGGAGGGATGGCGACAACAACGGCGAAGGCGAAGGCGCCGAGGCCGCGAAGAAGACCCGGGAGATGGAGGGGCAGGAGAGGCAGGAAAGCGAACGCAATATCAGAAAGTGGCTGATGAAGCGTGAGTACGGCCGGCCGATACCGTTTTTGCCGACGGTCTACGGGTCGGCAACAGACACCAGCCTGGCCGGCTACAGCCCGGTCGTGGCCGGGTCTACGGCCGCGCCCGCGGGATCGGTGGCGGCGGCCCTGCGGGCGATGCGCCTGCTGGCCGGCGCGCAGCCGTTCAGCGAAGACGCGGCCAACCCGGTGGTCTCGCGGGACCGCCTGGCCGCGGGCCAGTTTGCGTTTTTTGACTCGCTGGGCGAGCGGGCGGCCGTCCAGCGGAGCTTCCATTCAGGCGCGGCGCACAGCCGCATGCTGGCGGCGCGGATCGTCAAGCACACGGACCAGGGCTGGAAGCGGACGATGCTGCGGCCGGCGTCGCCGGCGACCAAGAAGGCCATCATGGACGCGACGGTGCGGGGCGTGTATTCGGACCCGGCGGCGACGGCGAGTACGGCCGAGCCCGGGTCGGCGTCGCTGTACGACACGCTGCGACGGTACAAGGCCAAGGACTACACGTACACGAGCGAGGCGGTGCAGAAGCTGGAGGAGAAGCTGCGGGCGCTGGTGCCGGAGACGCCAGCCAACAAGGCAGGGAGCAGCCAGCGGGCGCGGACATAGAGAGGAGGGTGAGGCAAATGAAGAAAAAGGAAAAGAAGAAGAATTTTTAAAAAAAAACCGACATAAAGAGCCCAAACAAAAAAAAAACCCTGGGGAAAATTCCATCTGTATGTAGACCAACCCCCATATGCTGTATTTTCTTTCTCCAAGTTTTCTGTTTTACCATTGTATGATACAAACAATACAAAGAATACCAAAAAAAACTCATATAATAAGAAGAGGTGATAGCAGTGAATCTTTTTTTTTCCCGTGTTCGTTCCTATTTCATATCCTTATGCCCTCATGTGTGTGCATGGTCTGCTAGCAATGGGTGTCCTTCTGTTTCAGTATCCCCTTTTCATAAATGGTTGTATGTCCCCTGTACTTTTGTTTTGGAGGTTTTCAAGTTCCTGTCCCTCCCCCCTCTCAAGTTTTGTATGCCTCTGCCTCGATTTTTACCTCCCCCCCTTTTGCAGATCTGCCAGCAACTTCTTTTCCGCCTCGTCGATGCCCGCCATCCGCTGCTGCTGCTTCTTCAGCAGGTCCCGGTCCAGCAGCTGCAGGTCGTCGGCGCGCGACACCTGCTTCGACTTCTTCCACGTCTGATGCGCCTTTTGCCGCCGGGCCGTCGTCTTGCGGATCTGGTCCCGCCACGCATTGGCCAGATCGCGCACCCGCCGCGTGCGCTCGGCCACCACGGCCTCGGCCGAGCCGCTGCCGGCCTTCTCGCCGCCCATCTTGATCAGCAGCACCAGCTCGTCGTCCGGGTCCGGCTGCGGCTGCTGGCCCCGGAACAGCGGGTGCGCCTGGACGGCGCTGACAATGGCCTTGCGGCTGGCGGCGCTGTGCATGCGCAGCTCGACGACGCGGCCGCCGCCGCGGGGGATGATGAGGGCGAGCTGGGCGAGCGGGGTGGTCGAGGAGTCTTTCTGGTCTGGGTGGTTTGGGTCGTCCCCCCCCCCGCCCTTGACCGGCGTCCGGCCAATGGCCTCGATGTCGACGGCGCCGCCGTCGCCGCCGCCAAACGAGCGGCGCAGCTCCTTGAACTTGTCCTGGTGGTGGGCGTCGGTGCGGTCCCAGCGGGTCTCGACGTCGGCCCAGTTGAACGGGTCGTTGGGGTCGGCCTGCACGTGGCCGCTGCTGCCGTCTTCGTCACCGCCAGCCGTGTCTTCCTTAACGCTGGAAGCTGCACCACCACCACCACCTCCTCCTCCTCCCTTCGTCTTCTCCTTCTTGTCCTTCTTGCCGCCGCCCTTCTTAGGGCGCACGGCCGTCTGGGAGAAGCACCGCCGCTGGGGATGGTGGCATGACGAGGAGGAGGAGAGCGCGGCGGGTAGCGGCGGCGAAACAGCCCATAATGGAGGAGGAGGGGGAGGAGCAGCAGCAGCAGCAACAACAGCAACAGCAGCCCGAGACGAGCCGTGGAAAGAAGAAGCCGTACGTGTTTGCACAGATGCCGAGGGAGAGGAGCAGAAGGAGGAGGGCGACAGAACGGACGAGGAGGAGGCAGTGGCCGAAACGAGGAGAGCACGGGAGCGGCTGTTGGCACTGTATACAACCCGGTCAGTCAGGGCCAGCCAGTCCATCACAGGTCAGCTGCTGTGGTTGGTCTTGTTTCTTTCCGTAGCTTTTGCGCTTTCCTTATTGAAAAATACAAAAGCCCAATTGGAATGCCCCAGGCTTACCTGGTGGCTCGCCGGGCCAGACAGGCGCTGCTGCGCTGGGCCAGCGTCTGGGCGGCGGTCAAGCTCTGCATTGTTGGCAGCGGTTGGCGGGTTCTGTTTCGCGACTGGCAAAAAGGTTCGATGCCGGGCAAAAGAAAGAACTTGACGGGCGGGCAAGGTAGGGGAAAATAAGACCCTTGGGTCAGCTTCCCCACACGGTAGCGCTCGGGCCAATTGCACTTACCCCTCTATGGTCCAGTGTAGATAACCGCAAATAAGCGACAAAATCTCGATATAATGATCGTGTGGCCTAGTGGTTATGGCATATCCTTTACAGTTTCTTACCCTGATCGGATGGGATCGCAGGTTCGATCCCTGCCACGATCAATGTTTCCGATGTGTGAATTTTTTTCTTTTTGCTTTTCAGGTGAATTGGATTTTTTTCTTCTCTTTTTTTATGTATCATTGTCTAGGTGATTTGATGGGGGTTTTTTTTTTCTCTTCACTCTATATTTTTGCTGTGTTGTGTATGCAAGATGTCGTAGATTTCCCTCAACCCAAACGCCAAGTCTCCATACCGATTCCAACCACAATAGCAGACAAACTGTCTGAGCCGCCGATGCACTCCAAATCCCCAGGATCGGCCACAGCGCTATTCTTGTTATCCAGAAGCTGCACATGCACCCGGGAGCTTTCGTCGTTGTTGCTGCTCTGTCTACAAGGCTGCGCGATCTTCCACGCCTTGATGCGCTGGTCGTTGCTGCACGACAGAGCCGTGATGCTGGAACCGGCGGTCTCGTCCGGTGTGCCTGCCACCCCTTTCAAGAGTTGGATCCCTGTAAGGGCCGCTGCATGTGCATTGGAGACCCGGAATGTCTTGTCGAAGGTGTACCGACGGCCTTCTTCACCATCTGTCCAGCTCAGACGAGTGACAGCAATGGCGTTGTCGTCGCCTCCCGTTACAATGTCCAGCCATGACGGGGACAGACTGCTCGTCTGACCATACGAACTCATGGCAGAAGACAAGTCCAGAGCTTTGACAGCATTGCGGTGCACCTGAGACATGCATAGAAGTGTGTAATCACCGTATGGACTCCCCCCTCCACCAGTGTGCGCGGCCTTCCAGACAGACAAATTGCCATCGGCAAACGCGGCAAGCACGACCAGATCTTTGCCCGCGCTCTGCTGCAGATGCCGTACTTGCATTGGGCAGGCACCCGTGTAACTCCCCTGAGCCAGGAGGGTCCATCCTTCACCCTGGGCGTAGCGATACGTCTTGAGCACCGAGTTGGACAGTGCTACGCTAATGTACATGGCGCTGCTGCTGGGAGAAAGAACATCCAAGCTCGCATCGAGTCCCGTAATGCGCAGGACCTTGTCGTCCGTGCTGTCCGGGTAGGCGGACTCGCAGAGCACGGCCAGCCCGTCGTATGCCGACGGGAGGCCGGCAATGCGCCAGACAAACAGCTCTTCCGAGCCGGCTGCGCTCACCAGACAGTCGTCGCCCAGCCACACAAGCCCGTGCAAACCGGTGTTGTGCAGCTTGAGGACCGACAGGCAGCGTGGTGGCGAGGCATGGGCCCAGATCCGCACGACCGTGTCTTCCCCTCCCGTGGCAATGTACCGCCCCGTGGCGCTCGCCCGCACGGCGCGGATTTCTCGCCCGTGCCCACCCGTCTTGACTGAGGCCATAGCGCTGGCCGCCTGCGAAAAGACGTGCAAGTTCGAGTTCCGCGTAAAGGCAAACCGCAGGCGGCCCATGTCGCGCAGGCAGAAGAGGTACGTGTGTGCGCGGTGGGTGCCGCCGCACTCCACCGTCGCGAGGGTCTGCTGGCGGGTCTCGTTCCAGACGACAAACTTGGTGCTCCGGAAGCCGCATAGAATCAGCTCGGGGCGGACAACAGCAGCAGCAGCACCACCACCACCACCACCACCACCACCACCACCAGCAGTACCAGCATCTGCGTGTATGAACCAGGCGTCGCGGACGATGGGGCCAAAGGGGGGCGCTGTTTCGTGGCGCATACACAGGTCGACTGCGTCCGCTTGGTCAACCATTTCATAAATGCGGTAGGTGCCGTCTCGGGCCGTTACGACGAAAGCGGCCGATGCTTGTGAGCCGGCGGCCGGCGGCAGTGGAACGATGGACAGGATGGCATCGCGCGTGCGGCTCTGGGTCTGGCTGGAAAGGGCGAAACCAGTGGTGGTGTGTTCATTGTCGCCGTCTTTCTCGGCCTTGTAGGCGCACAGTTGGCCTGTTCGTGAGCCGAGGACAAGGCAGCCGCCACATCTGCTGGCGGCCGTAATGGCCATGGAAGACGGCGACAGCGGCGCTTTTTTTGGCAAGTGCAGTGTCCGAGACGTGTGAGAGACGAGCGTGCCTTTGACCGTGTCCACGCCGACGTCCAGAAGGGCGACCTCATCTTGGAAGAGAACCGTGACAAGCAGCTGAAGACGGAGGGTTTGCGCTGTCTTTGAGGTCTGCCGTTCTTCTGGGAGAAACAGGATCTCGTCCACTTTCCCCGGCAGGTGTACAGGTAGCTCCTGCAGACCAGCAGACAGAGAGTACAGGAACAGCTTGCCCGTCTGGCTGCCAATGAAAGCCAGTCCTTCCACCTCTGGCAATGCAGCCACGCCCCCTCCACCGCCCCCTCGCGGACTGCGAACGACATTGTAGTCTCGCAGCTCAGCAACGGTTGCACCGAGCATGTTGGGCAGTTCTGTCCATATCCATGTTGGTTCTTGTGTGCTATCACTCTCATCAGGGCTGCCTATGAGCAGCCTTCCGTGAGTGGTCGCCGCCAGCATGCAGTCCTCTGACAGGAAAGCATAGCTGTTGAAGACTTCCTGGCGGAATCTTTTCTGGCTGCCCTTTTTTTGCTTCGGCGTGCCATCTGGCCGTTGAGAAGTTTCTGCCTGTGCCTCTTCTGGCTTGGTGGGTATTGTTGAATTGTGTCGAGGAGGCACCGTGGAAGACACAACGGTGGACCCCCCGACAGTGCTACTTTGGCCGCCAGATGCTCCTTGAAACAGGCAGATCTTGCCGTCGCAAGCACCTGTTACCACAAGCACCTGTCCTTGCAGTGTTGGATGACTCTTTGTTTGTGGTGACGAGACCGCAGCTGACCAGATGTTCTTGCCAGTGTGACACGGAAGTGTCCTTAGATGCTGCAGACTGCCGGAGAGTTGACGGCCAGAATGCGTTTGGGCCATGCCAAGCTCTAGACCCAAGCACCATTCTTGCGCTGTGGCGTCTTCGCCAAAGGAGTAGAGGAATATGCTCTGGGGAGAGGAAGGGTGTGATGAAGAGGGTGTGGCGGCGCCAAAGCGCACATGCCAGATGCGCGAGGCGTGTGCCATGACCACAGCCAGAGCGGATGAAGATTCTGACGAAGATTCAGTTGGCTCCTGCTGTTTCCGTGTGTGGCTCTCGGCCGACTTTTCGTCCTGCGGCCGGGCGGCGATCTTGTCAAACGTATTTTGAAAGCCAGTCTCGCGGGCCTGGGTTGCGTCGCGTATTGAGGTATTGCTGCCGCTGTCGCTTTCGTTACCACTGCCACTGTTGTTCAGATGGAGGGGCCACACACGAACGGTGCGGTCGTCGCTGCAAGTGGCCAGCAGGCGGACCTTTGTCGGTGCTGTTGGGGAGCCACCATGGTTCAATTCAAGTTCCGGTGAAAGGGCCACATCGAAAATCGAGCCTTCGTGTCCGGTGAAGACATGTAAGACTTTGATTCCAGAGTTGGCATCCTCCGCCGAATCAGCCGCCGTCACATTGCAGGTCCAGACGACAATCTCGCCAAAGACTGTGCCAGCTGCGACCAAAAGGCGGTTGTGGCCCTTGTCATGACCGCTGCGTCCCATCCAGGCCAGCTGGGCTGAGTACAGCACTGGTCGAGAGGGGGAGATGGATGCGTCTGTGAGCAGCACCAGAGTCGGCACAGCTCCTTCGATGCCTTGGTCCACGCGGAAGCGTACGACTTCGTTGTGGGCTGTGACAAGAGCACCGTGCGACGACGGTGAGTCTTTGCTCTGGTAATCTGGCAAGAGACCATCGTAGATCCAGTCTGGTGCTTGGACTTCCTTCACTGGTGGAATTGCAAGGTCCCTTTCTTGGCCAAGTTGGTCGTCGTCGTCGGATCCTCTCTCGAGCAAGTGCTCAAGGTGTGTTCGGGACACAAGGGCGACGGACCGGCCGCCCCAGACCAGAACGTCGCCGTCAAGCTCCGTCGGTCCATTCTCATATTGCTCGTCTAGATAGCTCCTCCCCACACGACAGCCCTGGATTGCTTGCTCGGCAAAGACACGCAGCCGGCCAAGGCAGTGGCCAGTAGCCGTGCTGTCAACAGGCTTGTCTCCTCCCTGGCTGTTGTGTTGGTCGACAGAGTAGACACCTAGCCAGCCATTCTCGCCAGCCAGCACATACAGGGAGCTACCTTGCGAAGAAGAAGGAGGTTCTTCATTCTCTTGTGTGTGTTGTCTCGCTCTGTAAAAGGCCAAGGCTGTGATGGGACACAGAGGAGGCGACGGCCGGTGCAGCTGCGGCACCGGCGGACGTTGGCCAGGAACGTTCATGTGTATGAACAAAAGAATCGGAGTACTATAAGAAAGTCATTGGGTCTCTGTGGAAAGGAAGGTGTCTGTCCTGGTTTGCGAGGTTGTGTGTAGGCCAGGCTTGGCACGTGCTGCCAACAAGACGGGACAAAATTTTTGCACTAAAAAGTTGGCGGGGAAGAGTCTCAAAAGATATTGGCGTCTCACAAAGGGATACAACAACAAAGTAGCAATAGTTGGGCGCCAAAAAACACACCAAACCCCGTTTCATAATTGACCTAACAAACGGTGTACAATGATTAGCTGCTACGCTGCGCCACATATCACAAACTGGATCTGTAGATGGGACATCCAACGTCTTTTTGTTTGATCCGTATTCAATTCCGTGAAAATAAGAGAGGCTACACAATTCTATCTCCCATCCCCTTCCATCAGGGTATACAGCATGTTTCTTGAATCCGTGGTGCCTCTCTGCTATCTTGCCATGGGATCATGTTCTCGAAGAGAGCTCATGATAATAGAGACCGACACCGGCCGTGCCATTCCAATTTCCATCAATGAAACCCCCAATACAACGCCAGCAATGCAATAGCCATCCGCGTGAACAATAAGACATGAAAACGTTAAAGATCGGCGAAAAGGAGATGAACGAGATGACTAAAACAGAAAAAAAAAAAACAGTGAAAAAAAAGGAGAGAAATAGGTAATGAAAATGATGAGGTAGGACCCCCCAGTTGATGGCGGCGGGGGGTGTGAATTAATCAGAAGATGATGATTAGAAGCCCACGCCGGTAAGCAAAGGCGGGATATGTCTTCCAAACTGAACTTTTTTTGTGGCTGCAAACGCTTTACACGCGCGAGTGCGAGTACGGCTCGTAGGCGAGGTCAGACCGGGCACCGGCAGGGGCGCGCGGGCCGTACTGCGGCGCATAGGCGTTGTTGTAGTAGCCGCTCTCGTTGGGGTCGTTGAGCGGCTGGTAGGAGCCGGTCGAGGCGTGCTTGTCGTCGAGGTGGCGCTTGCCGCCAGCGGCCGAGGCGGCGCGGCGGCTGCTGCGGCTCTCAGGCTTGCAGCAGCAGATGGAGAACATCCAGAAGAAGCCGGCGACGACCGCAAACGCGGCGGCGAGCCAGACAATAATGAGGTAGTTGGTGCCAAACTTGGCGGTCACGCCGTACCACTTGGCGGTGCCCTCGACAGCGCCGACGACCACGACGGCCATGGCCGTGGACATGGCGGCGGCGGCGACGACAATGACGCTGGTGAAACCCGCGACCAAGAAGGTCAGGCACGAGATGACGCGGCTGCACGCCGTAAACAGGCCGACCAGGATCTCGAGGGCAAGAGCGACAAAGGCGATGAAGAACACGACCTCCGTCCACTTGTTGAGCGCGCTGTAGGCCTTGAGGGCGCCGGTGATCTCGGTGGGCAGGGTGATGTTCTGGCCGCTGGCCGTGAGCAGCGAGCTGATGGTGTGCTCCGAATTGTTAAAGACCTTGGAAGCCCAGTCGTACTCGGGCTTGGTGCAGGTGCGGGTGCCGTTCTGGAGGGTCTCGCAGTAGCCCCAGAGGTTGACGTCGTAGACCAGGCCGAGATTGAGGTCGGCGGCAGTGATGTTGGAGGAGGTCGACGTCGTCGTGGTCGTGGTCGTGGTCTTCTCCTTCAGGAAGCTCGGGTCGTGGAAGGTGAAATCCCGCTTCTTGATGGCGGGCGCCGCGGCGCGGCTGCCGACACCGGCGACACCAGCCGCATAGGCATCTGCGGCACGGGTGTCGAGTAATGACGACAGCGACGACGGGTTGATGCTCAGATTGGTCGTGTTGACCCGGAAGACGTAGTTGTCCTTCTGGGTGACGCCGCTGAGGACGGCCACCAGGAGGGTGATGATGCTGGCGACGGCCAGCACAAAGGGGAAGGCCACGCAGACGATGCGGCCGCCGGAAACCATGGTGGCAGGCGGGTGGGGTTTGCTGGTAGAGTCGGTGGTGTTGTTGTCGTTGCGACGAAGGGGAAGAGGCGGGAGGGGCGGGCTCGAAGAGACGAGTCGCTGCTGGGAGGATGCGTGCGAGGAGGCGGGCGAGTGTTGTGGAGACAAGGCTCTGTGGTCAGAGGAGTAGTAGGGCAGGGAGGGCTCGACAGACGAAGCGAGAGGACGCTGGCGAGATCGCTCAGGGACGCGGACAGGATGAGACGAAAGCGAGGGAAGAAGAATCGAATCTGACGGAGAGACAGAAGACGACAAGGAAGAATGAGATGCAGGAACGAGAACGGATCGTGGTGTGGGAGGCGAGCGCAGAGAATAAATATTCTTCTGGCTGGCTGGGACAAAGGTGGTCCTGCTGGTTGTGGTGGTGGCCGCAGCCGAGCCAGGATTTAAAGAGGGTCCACCGCGCACAGCGGCTGATGAACCTGGCGCGCAGGAATCGGCCTTGTCGCGGCGGGCAGGCTCGTGGTGGGCAGCAGGCCTGTGTGCGCGGCGGTGGTGCGTGTGTGGGTGCTCTCGGCGGTGGTGTTTGCGGTGGGCGTGCTCTGTGTACCTGCCTGGCTTGCGGGTGCCCTGTGTGCTGGTGCTGGTGCTGGTGCTGGTGCTGGTGTTGGTGCTGGTGTTGGGGCCCTGCCTGTCTGGCGTGGCGTGGCGCAGGCGGCGGTCGCCCGTTGGTGGAGCGGCCTGCTGGCGATGGCCCGACATGGTTTAGCGCCCAGCGTGTCTGTTGCTCAGCCCCGACAGGCTGATGACGGTTTGGCACGTAATTGTGGAGCGGGTCAGAAGTGGGAAAGAGCGAACGAACACAGGCAGAAGCTATTAGGAAAAAGAGAATGGCACGAAGAAGGAAAGATGCAGGGCTTGCCTGTTTGTTTCATGCGACTTTGTTCGATGCAACGCGAAACGTTCTTGTACTCGTCCTTCCGCCGCTTTTCGGCCGTGTTTTTTTTTTTGTTGATTGATTTGTTGCGAGTTCCGCGGTCTTCTTGTGCACGGCAGCAACTGTGTTGGTGTGCCAGCACGGGAGTCGCCCTGGCACCTGGACTACCCACCCCGTGCTTTGGGGCATTATGCGTTCATGGTAAGTCTGCACAGCGACCGCCACACAGCTTACGAGGCATGACCGGCCGCGCCCAGAGAGCGCACTCTACGAGTATCTACCGCTTGGGCTCTTCCGCCTTACACTAAGCCGCTAGCGCCGAACTTGCAAGGTCCTCATGTCCGATAATAAGGAACCGTGTTTAACTCCCCTTAGCATTCCAATACCTCCTGTGCTCACCACTTTCTGCCCTGGCAAAAGGAGAACAGCCCCCCAGAATCGGGCCAAGAGGTGTCAGCCAAAGGGATCGCTAGCGGGTTTCAACGCGAAATTGCTGTCCCGACGCGGGGGGGGGGGCATTTTTAAGCTTCAACGAGAACGAGCACAGAGGGCGTTGCAAAAATAAAAAAAGGGAACGACCGTGGTCCACTGCGGCTGCCGACTGGTCGCTTTTTCCTGATCGGAGAATGCCCAATGAGGCCCTACCATGTATGTACGAGTACACTGCATGCGCATGGCTGTGTTCTCTATGATTTGCTCGCCGTGAGCGCTGTGCCGTACGAGCAGTTGCATAGTACATACAAAGCAACTAGTAATAGTTGGTTGCTACTCGTACATAGCATGTATCGTATCCTACGGAATAGGGATTTGCTGGTCCACTGCTACCCAGCCTCTTGGAAACTTGGACGTTGGTCCAGTTGCGTCACCCGTGACGACAACACCCTCGTTGCCACTGCCAACCGCAGGAGCCCCCCGTAACTTTAAGTGCGCAAGTAGAAAATTCGAGCCGTTCCCCTCTTTGTACGTCACGCAAAGCGACAGTTGCGAAACACGACCCCAGAGCATCCAAAGAAACTCGACAAACTTTCTGGTTTTTTTTTCTCAATTTTGTTTGGGAGAAAAACGAACTTTTCAGGAAAGGAGAAATCCCTAGGTTGTTCTGGAGTGATTTTCCACCCTCTGTTGTCGTAGTGTGTGGCTGACTGCTGTGTGTCGGGGTTCCTAATTTTAGATTGGGAGACGGTCTCCACTTTATTTCCTGTTGCCGTTCGCCGTTTTTTTAAAAAAAAATTTTGGTCCTTCTTCTCTCCATGGCAGTTCAGCCTTCTGTGGGCTTCAGGAGGTGTGGGTGAGGCTGATTTGGCAAGCTGTTTGCTTCTATTGTCTTCCCCTGGGAAGCTCTTTTCCGGCAAACTCTATTCTCATTGTGGGAATTTGGTCTTAGTGCATCTCACGTTATTGTTCTCTGACGCTGGTCAACGCTGCTGTACCATCGTGGTGAGACGTGTAATAGTCAGCCACTGCGGTCTCCGATGCCAGGATCCCTAGGAGCTCGCAGCCCCGAACTGGGGGAATGCTCCGGGGATACTCGGCAAGCGTCCTGGCTGTGGCCTTCTGCCTTAGTCAGACACATCTATTAGATAATACCATAGTACAAGTCATGCATCGTGCGCTGTCCATCGCTCAGAGCAGGACATGTTCTCCAGGACACATGCCCAGCCTGCTATGTCTCTTGCACGATGCACAGCTTCTCGTTTTCTCCTTCCAGACCTCTGACTGGTTGGCTTCACTTTGCATCTTCCCTTCTTCCCTTCTTTTCTTCCCTTCTTCCTGGCTCTTGGCTCTTTGGCTCTGTGGCTCTGTGGCTCCTTGGCTTCCTGTCGTTCTCGACATTCTCCGTCTCTACTGGCCTGCTTGTTGCTGCCACTCTGTCTCCCGTGTTGCTCTGTCTGCTTGGCAAAGGCAGTGACGCGTGGGGTTTGTTCCACCGGCCAGCTGCTCGGCAGATGACATCCCGTCCGCCGCTACTGTGCATTGCTGGTGTTGTTGCTGCTCTTTCTTGCCGGTGTCGCTCTTCCCGTGCAAGCTTGGTCCCTTGGTATTAGTGCCTTGTCCCGGATTCTTGTTCCCCCCTCCAGTGCCTTGGCTTGTTCATTGGGGCCAGGATATTATCAAGCTTTCTATTTCGCCCCAGTGTCTCCTGCTGGTCTCCCGAGGTCTTGTTCCCATGTTCTCAACGCCACACAGGGGAACGTGTGCCCGTGTGGCTGAGCAATGGTGCACGGCGTCCCAATTTGGCACTGTCCCCGCGCCCTGGGATAGGGTGGATGGGCAACGTGGCGCGGTGAGTACGCGTACGGTACGGTGAGCCTCTGCGTTCTAGGCCTCCCTCGAGAGGACGCGGAGGGGGGCTCTGCGCCTCTGGGCCTCCCAGATCTTCAATTGGGAAGGGCCTTCTTGCCTCCTTGTCTCTTGTCTTTTGGCTCCCTTTGGGCCTAGGTTGGGCTGGCGCCATCCCTTTCTGAGCAAGGAAGGAGCAGAGGGGCACAGCACGTGCGGAACTTGCTGCCCAATGGCGTGGCTACTGCATGCGTGCCATTTTGCACGTTCTTGTGTGAAGTTGTACGTAGAGTTGTGCTCTTTTTCTCGCAGGACTGCGTCTGCAGCGTTAGTCTGGTGCCTCGATTGTTTTCTGACTCGTTCCTGTGGCCCGGCATCACAACCTGCACCATCAGCCTTGTGTGTCGTCTGTTTCCGCCCCCATCTGGCCTGCGCGGTTGCAAGTTGCTTGGAAAGCCGACGCTGCCAGCAGCAAGAGCCCATTCATTGCCAGTGTGTGTTTCTTTTCTCGTTCGGTTTGCTTCCTCGCTTGTTTTCGTTCCCCGCTCGCCTTGCTCACTTTCTCCGTTCCTTGCTCACTCACTCAACTGTCTCTTCGACTGTCTCTTCGACTGTCTCTTCTCTCCGTTCCTCGCTCGCCTCGCTCACCCTGTCTGTTCTTTTATTTCCTCGCTCGCTTCGCTCACTCGACTGTCTCTTCCTGGCCTTTTGTGTATTTTCTGTATTTTCTGTATTTTCTGTATTTCCTGTATTTCCTGTATTTCTGCCTCTTCTGCCTGCTCTTTTGACCTCTTCGACGCCTCTTGATTGTCTCTCTATCTCTCTATCTCTCCCTTGTCCTCGGCCGCTCCTCTTTCTCTACTTTCCTTACGGCCTCCCCCCCCCCGCTATCGACCGCGCTACCCACTCCTAGCCTGGCTATCTCCCTATCACAGACTGTCTAACCACCCTCAGCCAACATCCAGGCTCGCTCCCCCCTTACAACAGCACAACCCTGTCACGACGGACTGCTCTCGACCAATCTCTGGACGTCGCCGCCGCCAAACGCTCGATCTCACACCCAGCCAAGTCGTCCGGCCGTGTTTAGGTCGGTGTGTCCATTCGGGGCCTTCCCCGCTGATTCTTTCGTTTCGTCCGTCTTTTGTCGGTCTGTTTTTGCCTTTTCTGTCGTTTTTGTCTTCTCTCCGCCGTCTCTGCTTTCTCCTCTTCCTTCCCTCTTTCTCGCCTTTCTCGCCTTTCTTTTTTTTTTCGGCATCCTTCTCTCGCTTTTTCCCATCCTACTCGACCAAAGCCAGCCCGCGCCAAACACACGCCATCCCTCCTACTACAAGCCAGACCTGGCATCGTCGTCGCCGCCGGTCAGCAGCTCCAGCCTGGTCAGTCCACTCCCCCAATCATTCAATCTCCCCGACCTGCATGCATGCTCGTACAGTTCCATCCTTCCGCCCACTCCCCTTGCCCACTCTGCCCCCCCGTGCCCTCCCCCGCTTCTCTCCCGCACCCTCGCTCTCGCCGGACACTCCGACCCCCCCGCGAGGCCCAACACAGACCTGCCGAGACGACAGACGACAGACGCCACCCCCCGCCCGAGAGCGACAACTCACCGCCCATTCATTGCACGCGCAGCTCCTTCCTGGTCTGGACGCCTGCCGTCTGCCAAGATCCTGTGCGCCGAGACACCAGAAGACAGGGAAGACGAGGGGGGGGGCCAGAAGCGGGCGAACAGCAGACAAACAGCAGAAGCAGCAGATCAGAGCAGCGCAGAAACGGAGCAGGGACGAGGCCGGCATGGGCCATAAACGAAGCAGGCATGGGGCAGAACAGATACGACGAGCAGGAGCGCAACGAGGAAAGCCATTCTCGTTGCAAGCAAGACACAACCCAAGCGACCAGCACTTCCCCAACTCGTGATTGGCCCGTCCGCAGCATGCTGCAGCCAAAATAGCAAAAACACAAGCGAACAAGCAAAACACGCCCCCCCAAAAAACAACTTCGTCTTCGCCAAGATCAAGCCCAGCCCTCCTACTCCGACTTGGTGCGCCATTCGGGACAACGCTATCAGCGTCGGGCTGCAGGGCCAGCGAGCGACGTTGTCTTGGTCCCCCTCCCGTCTGACGGCCGTCTTGTTTTGCTGGGGTTCTGTCGCCTTCTCTGGCGTTCTACGTTGCCGACCTGTTCCCTGTGGCTCCTTGTTGGGTTCTCGGTCGTGTTCTTGTCGAGTTCTGTCGAGTCCCCAGCCGAATCCCTAGCCGTGTTCCGTGTCGTGTTCCGTGCCGTGACTTGACAACTCTGCGTGTTCCGAATCTGCTGCAAGCCTGCTCAAGCCTGCTCCAAGCCTGCACCAACCTTGCTCCAACCCTGCTGTGGCCTGCGCCAATCGTCATCGGTCTTGCTCAGCGCCCGACACGTCTGCCAATTGCCTGTCTGCACTGCGCCTCGCCTGCCTTTTTCTGTGTCTCTGCTTGGGCGCCTCTTTTCTTTGCTCTCGCTGATACTCTCTTGGACACGCTCTCAGTCCTCTCTGTCTTCTCCGCCTTCTCTGCCTTCTCTCCTCTTTCCAACCCCCCTTCATCCCCCCCCTCCTCTCTGACATCATCACTCGGCCCCAGCTGCCATCGGCACCCCCAACTTCCTTCCGATCCTGCCCACGGATCCTGCCCGCCGCCGACCCGACTCTCCAAACGCCGTGGCCCGCTTTTCGCGCCTGTCAGCCTCCGCCATCGACTGCCCACGTTGTCAGTAAACTCCGGCCGTCTCGTCCTCTCGGGCCCTTGCTTCCTCCTCCCTATCAACTCCGTCGCTGCATCTGAGCACACCACGTTTTCACCACGTCTAGTGGCCGTCCACTGCGCCCCCCCCCCCCCCATAAGAACCCCTCCAACCGGCAAACTGCCGCTGTGCCGGCCAGACAGCCTCGTCGACCCGTCCGTCTGATGCCTGTGACGCACGGGTCTGTGATTTGGCTGCCCCTCACCCCCCCAGCCCGTCTCCCTCGCTGCACCTCCAGCACCACCAATAGCCACTTTCTTGTGTCTCCTCTGCCTGGCTGCTTTCGTTCTCCTGCATCCTCCCGCGTTCTGCCCGCTCTGCACACGCTGCGCCCTGAGCACCCTGCCCCCCCTTGCGCGTGTGCCCCAGCGTTCCTTTTTCTCCTTGCTCTCCTGTTCGGGGCCACCCTAAAATCCGGCCTAGTGGCGACCTTTTTTGCTGACTGACAGGAAAGACTTCTGCCCGCCAACAGCAGCCCTCGTCCGCTTCTTGCCTCATTCACTGTCGCCTCTTACCAATACCCAGCGCCTGCCCTGCCGTGCAACATACCGCGTCGCCGACACCTCGTCCAACCAGCAGCGCCCTCCACGCAGTCTCGGACGTGACAATCAACAGATAATTCTGTGTTTAATTTGTTTCTCTCTTTTTCCCCGCGCTCGTCTCTGCCGTCTCTGCGCTCTTCTTTGCCTGCCAGCCTCGCCAAGAGAGTACAACTCAACAACCACCGCGACCACCACCACCACCACCGCCGCCACCCTCCGACTGCAACCCCCCACGATCACACGGCCGGTCTGCGTCTCGCTCGCGCACCTTCCAAGCATCCCCGACGCCTTCTGTGCCTGCTCCGCCTCGCTCTGCCCCCCCCCCCGCGCGCCCTGCCGTTCTTTCTGCCGCTGCGTGAGCTTCAACTCCGCATTTTTCGACACAACACCCCCTTCTTGCTTTCCCTCAAACATCCTCACAATCCCGAAACACGGACGCCACTTCGAGACGCCGCTCTTCCTCCACACGATACCTCCTCCTGTCGGTCCTCGGCCGCATCTATTATCCCCCATAGGACGTGTTTTCGTGCATAAACTCGACCGCCGCAGCTGAACTCCATTCCAGACCTCAGCTCTCATTTCCCTCCTCCCTCGCATCCCTTCCCCTTTCCACCCTCGCTTCCTCCTCCTCCTTCTCTCCTCCTTCTCTTTCACCTCCCGCCAGGCAACAACCCTCCGTCTGGTTCCCTCTTCCGCGCTCCGGAAAGATGGGAAACCAGAGCTCCAAAGAAGGCGGCGGCGGCGGCGGCGGCGGTTCGTCGTCGTCGTCCAAGAACCTGGCTTCCGACAACCTCCAGTCCTATCCCTCCTTCAGCCGCTCCGACACCAAGGAGTCCACCCGGTCCTTCCGGTCTCTGCGCTCCAAGATCAAGAACGACAGCCCACGCAACTCGACCATCCTGTCCAACGGAGACGCCACCACCGATCGGTCGGACTCCAGCTCCGTTAAATCCGGCCGTGGCAACCGCTCCTCTATGCCCCCAACGTCAAGGCCGAAGCTGGGACGCAATGACTCAGCCACGTCGCCTGTGTCGGTCTCCTCCATCGACACTGCTCTGTCGCCGACCTCCGACGCGGACCAGCCACCACCGTCGCCCATCCAGTCTGCCTCCATGCGCTCTGGCAAGCACGACGTGAGCGCCGCCCAGGCGAGCGGTGAGGTCGACCACGTTTCCGAACAACCGCCGTCGGCCAGCGCCCCGGATCCGAACGCGCAGGCAATACAACCCGGCCAGTCTATTCTCGTGCGCCGTGACAGCACGGCTAGTTCCATGACGGCCGTTGCATCGACCATGGGACCTGCCAGCCCTGGGACGGAGGACGCGGGGGTCGCCATGAGCGATATCAAGGACATCGACGTAGACGACTTCATCAAGCGCCTCCTGGATGCCGCCTATACGGGCAAGGTGACCAAGAGCGTGTGTCTAAAGAACGCCGAGATTGTGGCTATCTGCCACCGCGTGCGTGAGGTCTTCTTGTCCCAGCCTACCCTGCTCGAACTCGACGCCCCCGTCAAGATTGTCGGCGACGTCCACGGCCAGTACACCGACCTGATCCGCATGTTTGAGATGTGCGGCTTCCCTCCGTCGGCCAACTTCCTGTTCCTCGGCGACTACGTCGACCGGGGCAAACAGTCGCTCGAGACCATCCTGCTGCTGCTCTGCTACAAGCTCAAGTTCCCGGAGAATTTCTTCTTGTTGCGTGGGAACCACGAGTGTGCCAACGTCACCCGCGTCTACGGGTTCTACGACGAGTGCAAGCGCCGCTGCAACGTCAAGATCTGGAAGACCTTTATCGACACCTTCAACACCTTGCCCGTGTCCGCTATTGTCGCCGGCAAGATCTTTTGTGTTCACGGTGGCCTGTCACCCGCCCTCGACCACATGGACGACATCCGCAACATTGCCCGCCCAACCGATGTGCCTGACTACGGCCTGCTGAACGACCTGTTGTGGTCTGATCCAGCCGATATGGAACAAGACTGGGACTCGAACGAGCGTGGTGTCAGCTACTGCTTCAACAAGAAGGTCATCACCGAGTTCCTGGTCAAGCACGATTTTGACCTCGTCTGCCGCGCACACATGGTCGTCGAAGACGGCTACGAGTTCTTTAGCGACCGGGTCCTGGTCACTGTCTTTAGTGCCCCCAATGTAAGCTTTCCTCTATCGGCGTCCTCTGCTAATTCAATGCATGTTATCACTCTCTTCGACACCGAGCACAGCTAACACAGCGTAGTACTGCGGCGAGTTCGACAACTGGGGTGCTGTCATGTCCGTTTCCAACGAGCTACTCTGCAGTTTTGAGCTGCTCAAGCCGCTCGACTCGAACGGCCTCAAGAACCACATCAAGAAGCAGCGGAACAACAGGAAGAATTTCATCAACAGTCCTGTAAGTCTTTTACTTCTTCTTTTTCTATCGAATTCGTTCTGGACAGCTCCACTAACGGCTTTCCCAGCCTGCCAATGTCTACCCCCAGAGTGTATAATTGCTTCCCCTTGAAGGCGAGACAACACAAGGCAGAGTTCGCGACTACATCTACAACGGTCACAAAAAAAAGTAAACCTCGTTTACGCCGGAGAAGATTGACAACATAGAAAATCAGAGGCGCATCCACTTTGGAACACAAGTGAACAACATCTTCTGAAAAACGGAGACATTACTATGCAGCTACCAAACCCACGACACCAGGGACCACCAGGAACAGGCACGCTCTCGAACAACAAGAGGATGTCGAATTTTTGTCGGAATAAGGAGAAAGAAAGTCCACTCAATGCCGCCATCGCTGCCTCCATGTATCCGTTTGACTTGCAGCGATGCCTGTCCGGAGACTTGCAAGTGGGAATTCTACGAGTTCGAACACTCTCAATTTTTTTGGAGGTGATGTAACAGTCACCAGACAAAATGCCACAGGAAAAAAAAACGGAAGAATAAAGAGAGAGAAGAAAAAAGAAAAAAAAACTCAGGATCGAAGAGACCCAAACCTCAGGACCTTCCCGCGTTGCAAGATCAGCAGGTTTCTGGTCATTTGAACTCTCTGGACCGTGCTGTTGACTCGGGGACAAACGGGTGGTGTGAGATTGTTGTCAGCTTTTGCTGTCGACCCGACGGAAACGAGAATACAGCCTTGGCTTCCAAGGGGGACAAGAAACCAATATGGCTTCACCCACCCCGGACCCGAAAAGCAACCGGAGCTTCCGAAACACGCTGTCTATGCAAGACGAAAAACTGTTTTCGTTTTTTTTTCTGAGATCTATCGGAAAGAAGAGGAGGAAAAGACAACTGCAGAGTTTAATGGTGATACCTCGGGGGTTATAACTCGGGGGGTTCATACGTCTCTCTCTCATGATCACATGTGAGAGGCGATAGGGAAGAACACGCGCAGAGCAAAACAAACTTTCCGATGACTTACCCATTTCTTGACCAACCAAGAAACGGGGGGGAAAACACGACTTGCATATTGGGGGGTTTATTGCTCTTATTTCTGTTTTTTGTTTGTTTTTCCGCCATATTCCTTTCTTGTTCTCTTGTAGGAGTAGTGTATCTTTCTGGTTCTTTCTGTTCTTTCTTCTGATTTTCCGGTTGCATTTTACAGTGTTACGCGAATAGGGTGTGTCTTGCCTTAGGTGTGCTTTCACTCTTTTGATTTTGGGTTTGTCTTTTTCTTTCTCTGCTCCACGGGAAGTTTCCATTGCGAGAGTGTATCATGGGAAGAACGACGGCAGAAGAGCTGGCTCCAAAAAAGAAGGAGGAAAAAAGACAAAACGAACGAAAACGAACAAACGACAAAAACATTTGGAGGGAGCCTTGTTTTCTTTTACTGTGCGTTCGTTCTTCTTCTCTGGTGCTCGGTCGGTCAAACATGCGTATTGCAAGGTTCTTTCTAGGGTGTGCTTTTTTTGTCTGGTTTGTCTGTCTGCTTGATCACGGTTCAACTGTTACTTATTTACTTATATTATATACAGAGGGGGTGGGGAGAAACCAATCTCATGGGAGAGGAAAAGGGAGTGGAAATTCCAGGAAGATATCATGGCCGCTAGGCTGGTGGCGTCTTAAGAGAATTTTTTTTTTTTTTGTGTTCTGTTTTTAAAAAGAATTTCGCTTTGCTTTCTGTCTTGTCTCTTTTGTGTTTTTTTTTCTTTGCTTCCTTTACCCACAACTAATATCTCCCTGTTCTCCCTCCCCCCTGTTTCTCTAGACTAATAATCACGACGGCTACGTGTTCTGCACAGTTCTTCATGGGCGCGCTCTGGTTCTACATGCATGACAATACAATACATACTGCCAAGAGGGAGACCACATGTGATATGTTGTATTTATATTCTCGGGCCAAAAGTAAGCAGAAAGTGGCAGTGGTAAATCGTAATATTATGCCAACAAATGCTCAACAGAACAAGTTGCAAACAAGTTGAAGACAAATGGAAAATAAACAATATTGAATAAATAATAGTAGGAAAACAATATAATAAGAGAAGATGATGTCGACCAGATCCAGAATTGCTTTTAATCCCCATGTTTAGTCAGACTTTGTGCTGGCCTCTTGTTAGGGCCTCATCCACCTCGACAATTATGGATCGAGCAACAGGAGACGGCCATCTGCCAATACAGCTGGGTACGTTTCGTGTGCGCAAACCTTTCTTTTTTTTCGCTCCCACACACTGGTTTTCTTTTCTTTGTCACGAAACAAAATATAAGCAAATCCGAAAAAAAAAGGATGCACGAGACATGTCAGCAGCTATTTTCACTCCCTTCCCAAGAACAAGATTCCCTCCAAAAAAAAATCAAATAAAAGACCACCTCTTGTTCGCCTATGCCGATAAAATAACCAATAACTAATAAAGAAAGGATGACAACGTTGAAGAGAAAAGCGAGGGAAATGATAAAAGAGAGTAAAGCAAATTCTGCCTCCACAATAAAAGGGTATCTTGCTTGCGCTTAAAGTAACGAACAGACTAGAGCTTGAAATATATGGTGTTTGTGAGCGTGTGGTTGCGTGGGGTTGTGTGTCCAGTTGTAAGTTATGTATAGTAAAATATGAAAACCGTGAAGTAGGAGGGTGTAGAGCAGAGTGTGTGGGGGGGGGGGGGTGAAGTATGCATGTGTGGACTGCATATATCGTGATCATACGTTTGCGTGTGAGCGTCGGGGATGGGCGCGTGAGTGTCGGCAAACATGTCTAGTCAACAGAAATGGTGGCATTCGCCACGTCCTTAGACTGAAATGTGAACATTCTTCCGGGTATCGGCCTCCTCGAGTGGGAATGAGAAGACCATACGGAAGAGATCACGCAAGAAGGCATACTGGTTGGATCGCAACATCATCCAGCCAACGCTCTTGGCCGCATCTGTGGCTGCTACCCGCCGGCCTCGCGTTGGTAAGCTGTTGGCTGACCGGAAGGATTGGTCTGATAGCACCAGCTTCTTGTAGCTCTGCAGCAGTGCAGCGTGTGATGGTAGACTGCCAAATGACCCCGTGGGCAGGCTCTTGATAAACGCCTGCAGAGTCTTGGTACCTCCCGATCCGTCGGCCGCGGCCTGGTCTCGGTTGAAGCCAATGTTCATCGCCGCTTTGAGGATCAGCATTTTGATCCGCGTAATGTTGATGTCTTCTGCTGAGGTGGCTGTCGTCGCTGTACTGCTCGTCTTGTTGCTGCCCTGTGAGTAACCCGACAAGTTGGATGCGCTGCTCGGCCACCGTGGGCCGCTACCGACGCTGGTCCGACTGCCGTCTCCGTTTGTCCCCAGCACCATGATGTTGGGCATCTGCGGGCTGGAGCTCTCGGGCGAAATGGGCGTGTCTTCAAACTCGGTCACCGGCGTTTCGGGCACAGTTGGTTGTGGCGGCGGCTGGGGACGCGTCTTCCGCGAAGACATGGATGAGACCACGGAGCCTGACCGCTCCTGAATGCTGCTACCCGTGAAGCTGTCTCGTTTGGACATTGATACCCGGCTGCCGGTGCCGGACTGCACACTGGCTGTGTCCGAGTTCTGCAAGGGCAGCTGGAAACTAATTTGGCTGGGCCGAGGCGTTCCGCGGTCTGGCCGGATTTGCGTCCAGCCTTCACGGAAAATATCGCACAACTCCCAGCATGCCTGGACGGCAGAGCCCAGCAGCTCCTCGTCTGGCGCCCTGTTGTCCCGTGAGTTCTGCCGCAGGCTGAACAGCATCTCGGCAAGCGACCAGCACGCCCGCAGGAGAGAGTCGGTCTCCTCCGCCATCTCGCTGCGCTGTTTCATCAGGCGGTGACAGAGCGTGATGTAAAAGTCTAGAGTTCGCTCCTGGAAGGGCTCCGGCAGGATGCGCGAATCCTGGGCGCTGTAGAGGCTGCACGTATGGTTAGCAAACGGGTCCCCGCATTCAGACATGATGTGTGTGTTGTCCGGGAGGGATCTCTGCTTACTGGTTGTTCAGCTCGAAGCTGACACGCAGAATGGAATCGTCGACCTCGTCTTTTCTTTGACGGATGTCGAAGAGGGACTGGCAAAAGTCGCGGCACAGATCAAGATTGATGCGCACACCATAGTTCTCGTGGGCTTCGTCGCGGCTGTGGTAGAGCTTCTGGCACAGCTTCCAGCAGCATTTCCAAGCCTTCTCGTTGGCGTCGGGTGTTCCGGAGCTGTTGAACATCCTTTCTCGGTGGATGGAACTGAGATTGGCCAGCGTGTTGCACAGTGTCCAGCACTCTTCAAGAGCAGTGCGGAGTGCATCGTTCTCGTCTGCTTCGACCATGTGCGGGCTTCCAAAGCCGTCCGCCTCGTGTTCCCCTTCCGTCTCCCGAATCTCTGGAATATATGTTTAGTTCACGCACTGCATAAGCAAGTGCCCCCCCCCCCATCTAACTCTGCGACGCAGGGGTGGGGGAAGAAGGAAGAAAAGAAAATGCTTACTCTCTAAGCCACCAACGCTTGCCGCTCGTGCTCTGGAGTCGCTGAGGATATCATCTAAGCTCTGTGCCTGTGGCGTTGCATCATCAATGCTGAATCGGACAGGCTTCACGTCTGTTGAAATAGGAGGCGGCGCTGAGACTTGGTACGCCGTTGAGAACTAGCCGGAGTCATAATTAGCTGAGTTCGGCTGCACGTCGCCGAAAGTGGAACTGAAATCGAAATTCAAGCTTACGCTGTCAGTTGTGTCGCTCGCCGACGGGCTACCGAGATCACTCTCCCTGCTTAATTGACCTGGCGCAGGAGTCCCACCAACGCTCCCGCCGTTTGTTACCTGGTAGGATGAGAGTCAGTTCTGGCCTCGGTATTCGATGATCATGTTGTTATGCAAGGGGGGACGCATATGGAGTCCGTCCTGCCTGGACACATACCCATGACTGGAAACTCTCAGGCGCATGGATCACCGACACCGCTTCTTCATTCGAGTTCTGGCGAAAGTGACTTGGTAGGTTTGTTCTGAGCATCTTGAGCTGTGGCGGGTGGCTCCCCTGATCCTCGCCACCATCAGCAGGATCATCGTCCTCAATCTCAGTTGTTTCAGTGCCATTGGAGGTCACCGGGGAAGGCCCGACAATGTCGCTTGTGGGACTCATGACCTGTGCTGGCAGAGCGCGAAGGCGAGAGTGTGGTCGGGGGGGCAGTAATTCGGAGTGAGAAATCGAAGCGCCAGACGACCTATACACTTGATTAGCAGAGGAAGAGATGAGCTGAAGAGGAGGCGTTAAGGAAACGTTTGGAGATGGAGAAGGAAAGGCTGGAGGATATGTAAGCTTAAAAAAAGAGACAGCGCACAGTGTAACGAACTTGGAGTTCAGGACAGCCGGTGAGTCTGGCGAAGAGACTGCAATGTCTGTCTGAGGCGAGAAAGCCGTGATACTGCCCGTAGAGGACCGCAATGGGGCCTCGAGAGCCATGGCTACTTTTTATACCGTAAGGTGTAAAGTGAGTTGAGGTGTGTCGTGTTTGTGGGGGCTCGGTACGGAAGCGGACGGCGAGCGGCGAGCAACAAGAGTTGTATGACTGTTGGCCAGGCTTCGCGAGCAAGATCGGCTGGTCTTGCACAGCCCGGTCTGGCCCTGCAGGGCGTTGCAAAGAGCTGCGACCCAAAAGTCGACCTTCCCTTCCACTTGGTTCACCCGTCGGGGGAGGGGCCGCAAAACCGGCCACAGAAAGTTGGCAGGCTTTGCAGAGAGGTGCGTCCGGGGAGGGGACGGAGGTGGGCAGGCGGCAGGCGATGCAGTCGCGTCTTGTTGGGTCGAGTCAATGCGCGATCCAGTGGTCCACGCCCGGGGAAGGGGGGGGGAGGGATGTTGCAACGACGATGACGAGCAGCAAGCAGCAAAGTAGCAAGCAAGCAGTAACTAAGCCGCAAGGGTGGCTGTGTGCGCAGGCGCGAGCAACGGGGAGCTTGCAGACAAATCGAAGAGGACGAAGCAGACTGGGTGGATGCAGCCGGATGCAATCTGGCGTGAGAGGGCGCGTAAACGGCGGCCGTGGCAGGTGTGGCCTCGCTTGTCAAGCTGTAACGGAAGAGGATAGAACACGTTCCGCAAGCGCGGTAGGAGAAGGGAGAGAGATGGGGGGGGGGGACAAAATATTGGGCGGGAAGGGGCCGGAGGAGCTTCTTTAAAGCGCAGACCCGGCCGATCGGTCAGTCATCCAGGAAGAGCAGTGAAGAGAGAGCGTGGCGTAGTTGCATCGAAGGGGGAGCACGGTGGTACGCTTTTCTTGGTGCTCCGAATATGACGCTTCGCTTGGTGTTTCTCTCGGTGGTTTCTTGGGCGCGGAGGCAAGCCAAGTTCGCTGCCACCTTGGTTAGCTTCCTGATCTTTGCTTGAGACAGACTGCAAGTCGAAGCAGGCAGGAAATTGTCGCGAGCGAGGACGAAGGAAGGCAGAGCAAGTCGGCAGTTGCGACCATTCGTGGATTGGAGGAGAGGAGATGCAAGATGGAGGAGCAGAAAAAAGGAACTGAGAAGACTCAGAGAAGGAGGAGGACGGATGGCAGATGGCAGATGGTTNGGGGGGGGGGGGGGGGGGGGGGGGCAGTATTCGCAGCAGGAAGCAGCACGCTGGTAACGGTGGGAACAACTGCCTGGGGAGGAATGGCGCGGGCAGCCGAATTGGGTGCACCAACACTATTTGGCTCTCGATGGTACGCTCGACAGGTTCTCTGCAGAAGTGGATTTGCAGTTCCGGGCTTGCGTTCCTGGCGCGTTGCAGCGAAAGTGCCAGCCGGGGGGGGCAGAGAGTGATCCAAAGAAACAAAGCAGGGAAGAGAAGGTAAAACAGAGAGTTGTGACTGAATCCTTCGTCCCTCGACGGGGCTAAGTGTGCGGTGGGTACGAAAGCAGTGCAGGGTTCGGCCGCAGACGAGACGAGGCACAGCCAGCAGACACCGGCACGAAGAGGACGAAGAGGAGGGGGGGGGGGGGCGAGAAAAGAGAGGGATGCAGTGAGGGCGAGCGAGCCGGAGAGCAAGATGATCGGCGATGCAGAAAGCGTGCAGAACGGCCGTGCCAGATGCTCGTCGACTCTTGGCTAGAGAGGAGGCGGACGGGCAAGCACCTCGTCTTCTGAGTGGGTACGGAGAAGGGGGGGAGGGGGCTTGGGGCGCGCCAGCAGATCCACAGCCTTGTCGATTGGGGGCAAAGAGCGAGAACGAGCGGGCAATGAGCAGAACGACGATGCTCGCGCGAAGAAGGAGGAGGAGGGAGGTTGTAGACCAGACAGAGCAGGAGAGAGGCTGCTGGAAAGGCAGAAATCCGTGGTGCGCACGTTGAGCCGCAAGACCGAGCAGCGAGCGAGTTGGCGGCGAGGGCGTGCAGGACGAGCGAAGGGGGGTGCCGAGCGAGCGAGGGAGAGAGTGTGATCGTGTCTGTGTGCCCGAGACTGGTCGTCGTCGTCGTCGTTGTCGTCGTCGTTTCTGGGGTCGTCACTCGTTTGTGTCAGTCAAGTCTTGCCGTGGCTTTTTTTTTTCTCTTTGATCAGCGGAATGGCTGGGTGGTGTTCTCGTGGGAGAGCCGAGAGGGCGTGCAGGAAAACCAGCTAGTCTTGCCACACGTCCAGGAGGAGCAGGCCTGGACGACAGAGCGGACGGGCGACGAGAGGGGAGGATGGGCGAGGAGATATTGGGGGGTGGAGAGGAGGGCGGCGTGCACCAGTCAGAGGTGCAGCTGCGCGTCTTTCACCACGGCGCTGGCCAGTCAGAGGGCGGCTGGGGCCAGTCCCGTTCATGGGACAGCATGCACCTACTGATGGAGCTGCATGAAGAACGACAGGGGTCGGCGCTTAGAAGATGTCGTTGCGAAAGGACCATTTTGGCCGTGTTTTGCTGCTTCCTTTTTTTTTTGTCAGTTTGTATCATTTAGTATTTTTTTTTGCCAGTGTCGGAGAAGATACTTGCTTGCTTGCGGTTCTTGCTCGTCTTCCTTCCCTTTCTGGCTGTCCGTGTTAGTCGTGCCTTCCTTCTGTGTGCGGGTCCTCACCACACCACGGCAGGCCGTCCCTCTCGGCCACGCTCTGTTTCGTGTCTGGCCTGCTCGTGCTGCATCTCGCTGCTTGCGTTGGTCACCCCGAC
The DNA here is from genome assembly GCA_002778195.1 of Raffaelea ambrosiae. Lineage (NCBI taxonomy): Eukaryota > Fungi > Ascomycota > Sordariomycetes > Ophiostomatales > Ophiostomataceae > Raffaelea > Raffaelea ambrosiae. The sequence continues at coordinate 705,235 of PCDI01000013.1, forward strand.
GCCTCCAGCCTCGCTTCTTCTGTTTCCCCGTCCCTCGCGACGGGTCGAGGGACGGGGGCTCCTGCCCAGCGACCCGCCCCTTGAGACAGACGTCTGGTCGGCTTGCGTCTGTTGCATTTCCTGGCTGCATTTCTGGTGGATGGCTGGATGGCTGGTCCAGAGACTGCAGACTCACGGCAGAAACGGAGTCTGCTGTGCGAACAAGCGAAGAGACAAAGTGGGGGGGAGGCAGCGAACGGGCGGCCGGCAAAGACGTCTGGTTCTGTGAGCTTCGGCTTGCGGTGGCTTGTTTTTTTGCCCTCTGTTTTGCCCCCAAATTGCTTCTACTATGTAATCTGTTTCCTACTCTGTTTATTCACACACATCTTGCCAAACACTGCAAGTTCTCCAGTTCCTGTCACAGAAGGAGCGACCGTTGTTGGGGATAGCGGCTCAGCCCGTGGCTCTTTCCTTTCCAGGCAGTGTTGTTCGAGGGGGGGGGGGGGGGGGGGGGGCGTAAAAGCTGGCTGGCCCCCGCTGGCAGTGCTGGCGGGCCCTTTTTGCCCGTTCCCATGCAGATGCACACCAACATCCACGAGCCGTCTGCACAGAAACGCAACATTTATCCCTCTTTTCCTGCAATTTGCCCGTATTTCTATGCCGAAATTGAGACACCACGCGTCTGGCGCGTCTCTGCACGGAACACGAGGAAACGAAAAACCACGGGTGCAGTTTTGCCCTGCATGACCTAACTAATAGTAATTAACTAACTAACTAGTGAATACATCGAAGATACGGCAAAGGTACTCGTACAGGAAACAATGAGACGTGCCGGTTTATTGTTCGCTGCCCAAACATCCCCCCGAGGTAAAGATACCCTGCCATGCCATTTCGGCAACACCAACGCAACCGGGGCTATCGTGCTGGGGTCAGGGACCAGGCGAGGGTTTGAAAATGGAGGGATGGAAAATTGAAAGCACGGAGCAAGGACGAACGGGACCATCACACCTCGCTTGCGTGCCTTCCACCGCAGCTCTTCAGCTGTTTCCCTGTCTCGCTCTTGCTTCCACTACGAGTACTGTGTACTCGTAGTTGCGGATCTTGCGGCTCCCCACTTGCTGCTTCGCCCTATGGGACAAGACGTAACGTCTCACTGTTCTTGGCCACGACTTGTAGCCTACGAGTATGATGCCCGTCTCCACCCGCCTCTCGTCTTCAACCAACTAGTGCCTCTCGAGCATCCCGACGGTCTGGAAACAGAATAGCCTGGCCATTCCCTTAAGCTACACACTAACCTCCAGGACCGACGCCTTCTGGTCTGTGATGGCCAACAACGATGGCGAATCCAAGTAAGCCCGAGTCCTCTAGCAACACTCGGCACCCCCCCTTTTCTTACCCAGAGCCAGAGCCACGGTGAAAAACGCCTCAATCACCACGCTCGGATCGTACATTTTTCATCACAATTGGCCCGGCAGCTACGGGTTAGCGCGAACTGGTGGAAGAAACACGGCTAGAGAAGCCCAAGCCTAACGTAGATTCGGGAGGGGCACGAAACTTGGAGCCATAGAAAGAGACAAGAATGAGACAGTAAGAAGAGGAAGAGCTGAGCGGAGAAAGTGCAGAAGCAGACTGTATTGCCCGTGTGTGACAGGCTGACAGACATGTACTCGTAGGTAAAAGACCTGCAGAACCGGCTCCTGTTTGGTCCACTTGACGGCCGAGTGATGCTCTCCAAGTTCGGCTGAGAGGGTGTGTTGCTGGAGACAATGAAGAAGATCCCACCCCCAGTGTTTCCTCCCCATTGCTTGCTCGTCGAACCAGATACTGCCAACGCATCAGGGGAAACCATATTGCCCAACGGCATATGTTCTTGGGGCACGACACAATGTTCTGCTGCAGAGAAACAAGTGGTGTTTTTGCGTCGAGGTACTAAGTAACACCGACTTTGTCAGGAAGTCCCCCCTTTTGCTCTTTGCTTTTGTTAGCCATCACCGTCAAGGTAGGGCGGTCCTGCCATTGATGCACAAGCTGCAGAGTGGAGCCAGCAAGCTTGCCAGGGCGCTATGTATCGAGGCCCGCAGTACAAGTACTCGTACTACATCACTCTTACTACTTTGTATGTATGTAGTCGGACTTCTTCCCCATCCCGCCTCTGTGCCTTTGAGATCCACGATATTACTCGGCTCCCAAAAAAATAAGCGACAACAGGTCACCGTAGGCAATAATAGTGCCCGAACACGCGAACGAGTTTTAAAAAAGACCTCAAACCTGCTAACCGTGAATATGGTCTGATTTTCGTCTTTCTTGCCTGCCCTGGCCTAGCACATTACGAGCAGCGAGTATCTACCCTCTCTGTTTCCCCTGCTCATGCCTTCCTCGCATGCACGACGTTTTGCATGTACATATGCCCATTGTGTTGCATGCAGGGCGGCATCAGTGTTATTCAACCGGCGGGAATACGCAGTGCATACGCCTGCACATGCAGAGAGTCTCTCATGTGGTCAGCAGGCACCAGAAAAGGGCAGTCAATGAACCGTTGCTACCCAGAGGCTCAGACGCCCGGGCTCTGCAGTAAGATTCTACGTAATACTCGTAGTGCTCATGTTGCTGGCTCTTTCTCAGAGCTCTCATACTCGACCTTTTGCGGAATCGACAACCGCCTCCTTGTTTTCTGAAAGCGGATTTTTTTTACGGGCTTGAGTCCATGCTTCCCACCCCCTTCTCTTTGGCCCCCCCCCCTCAGATACTCGCTGTTAGCTCGTACCCACCCTCTTGTCAACGGTCCAACCCCGAGACTTGTGTTAAGCGCCCGGAACGATGGACCTGGACCCACTCCACCAATTAACAAAGCCGCCCCATCCAACCGCATGCTGGATCGGGGCTCCACTTTAGGCTGAGCTTGCCCGCACCTGGTAGGGTGGTCTATCAGAGAAACCATGGATTTGGGCAGCTTGTCCAACCCGTCACAATTCACATCCGATTTGCCTGGATCCCTTGTTCAGTCCCTCCTCGAGTCGCTTTGCACTTCCTCGGTCTCCCTTCTTCGCTTCTGTCTCTGCTTCTTTCCCGACCAGGGGTGTGCAATTTTTCATATCGGGGGGACTTCCCTCCATTTCTAGAACCAACAATCACTAGGAAGATTGCCTGTCCCAAAGACCATATTCGTACTCCCTTGTAACTGTCATCATATTAAGAAACTAATTGATAGTTAGTTACTTCTCGTATATAGGGGGAGGAGGACGATGCAAATCTCATGAAAGAAACGCCGAATCCTTCCGGCTGTTGACCTTCTTTTCAGCTGTTGCCTTGCCGGGGAAAGGGGGGAGGGTGCCGTGTAGAAAGAAATAGATTGAAAGCAGATCGGGTGGCCTTTGCATCTGCTGGTTTGCATTTGGCAACACGAAAAGAAACAAACAAACATGGAAATCCCGGGCCACAGTCGTTCACACCGCAGATGCTGGTGGTCACATTACCTGTGGAGCCCTTCCGCATCCGATACCTGTAGAGATGGCGATAGATGCAGATTGAAACAAGAGGGGGGGAAGAGGTCGTGAATTGACAAACGCGGCATCGTTCATATTACACATTGTTCGTTGGACTTGCTGCGCCAGGCGGCAGGCCGACGAATTCGGCAATCGACAAATGAAATGGTACAGTGACAGGTGTCTCTTCGGCCAAAAGCAGCAATGACACGGCTCACATTCCTCTTGCTCACTCACACTCCTTCTCTCCACGGCTCTTTGACTTTTGCGGCAAGGCCAATTGAAAAAAAAAAAAAAAAAAGCATGGATCCATTTTCCAAAGCCCGTACCGCCATGGCGGGCCTAGGGAACAAAATGTTGGTCCACACAAGATCCTACTGCGAAGTTGTACGATACACACGTAATTGACCAACTCGCTTGTGCCTCTTTCTCGTGGCACGGACGCGGCACCACTTCCCGAAGCGGCATACATATCAAACAATGAACCAGCCGGGGATATTTCAAACACACGACCACGCTCTCTTTCACACCGCACACCTTCGTCTCCTAATATGGAGCCAAAAAAAGAGTATTTGCTATTCTGAATTGTTGCGGTGAGTCTTCCGCCAGTCTGCGACGAAAAAAAGGGGGTGAAGGAGTGTGGGGGTTCGAAGGAAATCCCGTTGGTCTGATTTGCTTGGTCGTGTCTGTTGGTTTGGACTTGGCCTCCAAAGACCAGACCTTACCGGCCCACCCCGTTCCACTGCGTTGGGAAACGCAAGCCGAGAAAGACCAGACAGCCAGGGTACAGAACGCGTATCAGCCGAAGCATTGAGGGCAAAATAAAAAAGCAAGCGAAAATATATAGTAAAATAAAGATAACAAGAGAAAAAAAAGCCACCAACCAAACGCAAACATAGGGGGCGCCAGCAGGGGGCGGGGGGGTCGGAGAGAGGTCTGACGGGGCCGGCTATTTGGTCCAACCTTTTCCTCTCTTTGGTTCTTGCGAAAAAGCTGCAAGCGCCATCAACTCAGTTCTTGGAGTAGCTGCATATCGGGCGGCCACACCTTGAATGGAGGGCGAGTCATTTTGCAGAGAGAGAGGATATATGAGACCGAAGTACTTTGTACCCTTCGAACAGCAAGGAAAGGGACATGCTCATGCAACGAGACCCGCAAACCCACATGTGTTGCGTGTAAAATGCCTGTGAGATGCGTGTAAGATGCGTGTAGTAGGCGCGCAAAAGCGGAGCTGGTAACGTATGGTCTGGCACGAGGAAAAAAAAAGTGTCAAGAGAGAGAGAAAGACAATAGAACAAAACAAAAAACAGGGAAACAAGACGGGGTAGTAGACGCAAACATACCCACCACACGCAAGCAAATGTACTATGTACGTCGTAGGCGCAGAGCGCAGCGTGGCCGCGTCTCGCGCGGCCCACGGCCGCATTGCATGTTGGGTGGCCATGCTTCTTTGGTTGAATGCTGCGGGAGGTGTGTTATGAGAGCGGTCAATTACATACACACCGAAACGGACACCGCTACTCCCCTACCAGCAGTATCCAACAACCACTAGGTGAGCAACTATGCAACATCCATGGTTTTGCTTGTCAAGGACAGTGCTCTTTGTATTCTTCACCTGGCGAGCCACCGTGATCTGAACTACAGGTAGACAGGGGGCCTATAGCACTCTCCATCGTTTTGTGGCTCTGTCGTATAAGTCATTTTCCCATGCATGCACTTTGCCAAGTAGAAGGCCAAACGCGTCTGTTGGCTGCCATCTGCCCAGAACTCCCTGTCATCCACAGGAGCATTGCCACGTCTTCTGTTGTCCTCTCCACTATCCACCCTACTTGTTAGCTTGCATGGCTTTCGTGTGGGTTAGCAGAGGGATGTTGCATAGGACAATGGATCAAGCGCCTAGGAGACGAATGACACGAGCAAGCGAAGGTCAAGCGGAACTCAAGCGGAGCAAGGGGGCACAAGCAAGCAACAGGAAAGCGCAGAACAGAGATCGAGCAAAACAGCAACAAGGAAACAGAGATGGAGCCTCGGTGAAGGATTGCCTTGTTCCAATGCAGCAGGGGGGCTCAGCAGTCCTCTCCGCGCGTGTATCGTGCTTGTTGGTCAGCTTGGTGCGTTTGCAGCATTTCTGCCTGATATCCCAATTTCGTTTCCCAGACGCCAACAGCACACCCACACGAAAACCACGACTGCACATAGAGGCCCGCAAGATAGCGCAGACTGCCCGCAGACAAGATGGAAGAGAAGCTGCAGAGAAAATGTGAGCCAAGACGTAAGCATGCACGAGCGTGCCAAAAAGGCAATCTGAACTGTTTCGTTTCCTTCGTTTTTGTTTCTGCCTAATTTTGTTGGGTTGCATTTTCCTTTCCTAAAGAAGAACCTGAAAACACCGTCCAAGATATCACAAACCCGCTTGTAAAGATAATAAACGCCTCCTCTATGACCAGATGATAAAAACACAGAAAAAATGAAAATGGTGATATGTTCGTTATACGGGCGATGCCGCCGTGTGTAACTCTCTGCACAATGCCGTGTCGGGGCGTTGTTTTGTGTCGTCCACGCATTCACATAGCGAGGCGATGAGGGGGGGGGAGAAAAAGGGGGTGTCGGTTGGTAGTTCTGACTTCCGTGCCCATGGCAGTTTTACTGGTTGGCAAGGGCAATCTTCTTCTCGCTGCGACCATCCGGGGTGTACCTGTTTCGTTCCAACAGTCAGCAAAGAATGAAACGGGGAAAGCAAAGCGAATTTCCATGTCCGGAAACTTGGTATCCCAGCATAAAGTGATATCCCCCCCCCAAATTGAGAAACAGAGGATAGATGCTCGGCAGAAAAGTCACCACAGTCCGTCTGCACTGCAATATTCTTGGATCAAAGCTCATTGGGAGGCACGCAACCATCCCCAGTCGAGGTAAGAAAGACAACAGGAGGCAAAATCAAAAGAAAAAAAAAACGTACTTCAGCAGCTTCTCAATCAGGTCGACGTGCGTCATTATCATACGCCGGCAGCAGTAGCGCTTGCAGCCCAGCTGGTCCATCGCATCACTGTAGGCAAGGCAGGGGACGTTAGCTTTCCCTTGTCCGTCACAGATATTGGAGCAGTCGTTGGGAACACGTACCCATCCGGAATACCGTCGTCGAGGAGCTTGATGTACCGCTCCCAGAGGTCGCCCGTAACCTGTGCTCCAAGTTAGAATTTGTCACAGCTCTCCCTCCAGCTTCTTTTTCTCGCTGACGTCGGGTCGCAGGTCGCGCAAAGAGGCTAACATACCTTCCCGCAGGAGAAGCACCGAATTGGGATAATCATCTTGGATTTTTGGAAAGGCCAAGGCCGTTCGTATATAACGCAAAGTTGTTCGGAAGGTTGCTGTCGACGGATTACCAAGAAACTGTCGAGAGAGTTGGCGATTCCGTGACTGCGATTCGGACGGCCAAAAAAAAAGTAAAAAAAAACCCATTAGAGCCGCACTTAAGGTTTAAACGGTCGCGGAAAATAAATATGCCGAAAGTCTCCATATGGCTTATCGTAACTTTTTTTTCTTATCGTAAATCTTAGCAGAGAATTTTCAGTAGCAATTGGCGGAACTTTTTTTTGGGTGTTGTAGTTCTCTTTTTCTTTAATTGTTGGCGACGTTCTCGCACAACAACTGCTCACACACTCTCTCAGCGTCTCTATTCGACAACGAAACGACAGAACGGTGTGCGGATGAAAACATAGAAAAATAAAGCAGAGACCATAGAGACGAGAAAGGATGGCAGCCAAGAAAGCGGCTTCGGCCGCGGCAAACAGCCAGAAGAAGCGAAAGAGAGAAAAGGTCGAAGACGGCGGTAACACGAAGAAGAGAAAGTCGGAAGAGACGAAGACCAACACCCCAGAATCGAAAACAAACACACCGACACGGAGTGGAAAGACAAATGGTCAGCTGGTGAAGGCCTCTGGCCGTGCCGTGGCCGGCCGGACCACCTGGGAGCTGTCCCAGCCCATGGGCGGCAGCATTGCTGATATTGATCCGATTTTCACAAACGACGAGCAGTATGTTTGCCCTTTGTTCTCTTCTGTTGCAAGCAGGAAGGAGAGATTGACGGGTTTTGCTAACAAACCCTGCTTTCTACAGACACCTCATTATTGCCTATACGAACCTGATCCAAGTATACTCGACCTCAGACTCGCTGCTGGAACGACGCATAAAACTGCCCGAGCAGAATGGCAGCAACAGCGGGCGCATTGTGGCAACCGCTTTGTCGCCGCTGTCGCCGGAGCTGGTGTGGGTTGGTTGCTCGGACGGTGCCCTGTTCCGGGCCAACTGGGTGACCGGCGAGGTGGAACACATGCAACGGAAGGCCGATGCCCCGTCGCGCCTGGTGGGCCTGTCTGCGGAAGTCATCCACTTCCGCTCCGGACCCAAGGAGGTTCTTTTCCTGTCGGAGGGTGCCCCTGGTGCATGGCGCGTGAGCTTGTATGATGCTGCGGCTGAGGCTCTGTCCACGACGGCCGGGCGCCGACTGTTCTCGTCGCCCAAGACCGCCGATCCCACGACAGCCATTGCGCTTCTCCGCAGCATCGAGAGCGGCCAATATCTGGCCGCTGCCAGTGGACCGATCGCGTTTGTGGCCAGGCTGAAGAGCACCACAGACGAGAAGCCGAAGTCCATCGCAGATCTTACGTACGAGATTCTGTCGTTTGACGCCGCAGACGAGATCTCGGCGCTCGACCTGCGGGCCAGCCAGAACAAGAAGGGTCCCAAGGTGGACCTCTTGCTAGGCTCGATCCGCGGCATCATCTTCATGTACGACGACGTCTTCCGGCTACGGGGGGGCGGCTCGAACGCAGTCCGGGAACGGATACGTCCTCGCAACTTCCACTGGCACAAGAGCGTGGTGAACAGCGTCAAGTGGTCTCGCGATGGTAAGAAACCTGTTCCAGTGGGGATGACAGATGAGAGTAGGGTGGGGGGGGAGGGAAGAGCTAACATGATCTTTGCGTACAGGCAACTACTTCATTTCGGGCGGCACGGAGCAGACGCTTGCTGTCTGGCAGGTGGATACGAACCGCAAAGACTTCCTTCCGCACTTGTCGGCTACGATCGAGAACATTGTCGTGTCGCCTCGCGGTGCCGCGTACTGCCTGCACTTTGACGACAACTCGGTCATGGTCCTGTCGACGGCCGAGATGCAGCCGACGTGCTATGTCTCGGGCCTGCAGTCGCTGGTCTTCGCGCAGGCACCGCGCAAGGACGCCAACGTGCGCCGTGCCTGGACCCCCGTCGACACCATCAAGCAGCCCATCCCGGCGGTGGTCAGCCCCACGGATGCGTCGCGCATCTGCCTGCGCGTCGGCAACGGCCAGCGGTCGTCCAAGACGGGCGAGATGCCGTCGGCGTCGAACCTGCAGATCTTTGACGTGTCGACCTTCCAGAGCGTGGCCAAGCAGCCGCTGGCGCGGACGAACCCGACCGACAACAGCCTGACGCCGCGCGGCTTCCCCATCACAGAGCCGACCATTACGCAGCTGTGCACGTCCCACGACGGCCAGTGGCTCGTGTCGGTGGACGAGTGGCAGCCGCCGCCGCGCGACATTAGCGGCATCTCGGGCGAGCCGTCGCTGCAGGACGACTGGGCGCGGGAGCGGCGCGAGGTGCAGCTCAAGTTCTGGTCTCTGCGGGAGGGCCGGATGGAGACGCCCTTTGTGTCCGACCGGTCCAAGAGCCGCCACGCCCGCGAATACGTGGCGACGCCCTCGTACCAGCTGGTCACGCGCATCGACGAGGCGCACTTTACGACCGAGGCCGAGACCATCTTTGGCGTGGCGGCCGACTGCCGGCACGCCAACCGGTTTGCCACGCTGGGCGACGACGCCGTGGTGCGCTTCTGGGGCGTCAAGACGCGGGTGCGGGACGGCCTGGTCATGAAGGACCACAACACGGGGCGGCCGCTCGTGGGCTGGCACTGCACGCAGGCGGTGCCGCTGCCGCTGGGCGAGAGCAGCGGCAACAAGCAGAGCGTGGCGACGCGGGACGGCCTGCTGGCGCAGGAGCCCAAGACCAAGGCGCAGCGCAGCGGCGCCCTCACCTTTTCCGAGGACGGGTCGACCGTGTTCGCGGCGTTTGGCGCCCGCGACGAGGCCGTGCTGTACACGATCGACGTCGAGTCCGGGACGGTGCGGGACACGCTGGAAGGCATGTTCCGGGGCGACGTGCGCAGCGTCGACATCCTGGGGTCGGCGCTGGTGCTGCTGTCGGCGGATCTACGGGTCTACGACATTGTGGCCGACGAGCTGCAGTACGGCATCCACCTGGAGGACGGCAGCGGCGGCAGCAGCAATCCGAACAGCAACTACGACAGCAGCAACGCCGCGCTCACCCAACTGGCACTGGGCCGGCAGTCGCGCACGTTCGTGGTGGCCGTGCCCGAGAAGGGCGAGAAGGGCGAGAAGGGTGCGGGCCGGAGCCAGCGGCCGGTGTCCAAGCTCATGGTGTTCTCGCCCGACCATGCGCAGCCGCTGTTTGTGCAGACCCTGCCGACGCTGGTGGTGTCGCTGCTGCCGGCCGTGGGTCTGTCCGGGTTCCTGGCCATTGACGCGGCGGCGCAGGTGTGGTCGGTGGTGGACGCCGTCGACACGGCGGCGCTGGGCAAGCCCCTGTCGGAGCTGAACCTGCCGACGACGGCGGAGAAGGAAGAGCCCAAGGCAATTGGAGGCACACAGAGCGGTGACGACGAGGACGAGGACGAGGAGGACGTGGCCATGGACGACGACAACGATGAAGAAGACGAGAAGGTTGAGGATCACACCCACGACGGCGACGGCGACGACGACGACGATGATGACGACGAGAACCACCAAGCCGTCATCGCACCGCAGAAGCTACGGGACATCTTCGAGGCCGCGCCGGCGACGGCGACAACGTCGATCGAAGAGCTGTTCTGGCAGGTGTCTGGACTGCTGACGGCGCTGCCGAGCGTGCAGGCGAAATGAGGACCGGGCATAGTGGTCGCAAGGCCCCCGGCCGAATCCAACGAGTCGTCGTCGTTGGGCAACGCTTCCAACATGAAGCCAGGCAAATCGCATGATACGCGGCGATGGCGCAATCTGCCGAACCGTAGGCTAGCTTGCCGGGGGAAGACGCCCGACAGGGCGGGGTTTGGGTGATCTGGGTGATTTGGGTGGCTTGGGGGGGAGGCGTTTTTGGGGGCGATGGCGCCATTGCTTAGGACCGTCTCTAGTTTCCCGATTCGGGAGTGAGGAAGAGGGAAGACCAGAGCCAAAAAGAAAAAAAGCCAACCAACGGCTCCGACAAGGAATTTTGGGGAGGCGAAGAACAGTTGTGAGCCTCGGTCGAGACTGACCTGGTTGTTTTTTTTTCTTTTCTTTTCCTTTCCTCTTTTCTTTTTCTCTTTCTCCCCAATCCATACAAAACCGGAGTTGTATATCTTGCAGCATTTTGTTTTTTTTGCTCATTCTCGACGTCTACCTACCTACTCATCACTTTCGGTTTTTATTTTTTTTTATTTTTTGTTTTCTTTCGTTCTTGCTTTCTTCCTCGGTTGTTTAGCATTCATAGAGACACCAAAAAGAGAGAAAAGGACAGGGCCTCCAGGAATATCACAAAAGTTTCTATTTTCATATATCAATCCAATTCCTACAACAAAGAGCTGCCCCGGTCTCGGGAGAGCGGGTCATCGCGACAGCCTCGCCAAAAGAAACAATGTCCTTCACGTCGATCCCTGTGCTCGACCTGAGCCTGGCGAGCGACCCGGCCACCAAGCCGGCCTTTCTGGACGAGCTGCGCAATGCCCTGATCGAGGTCGGCTTCTTCTACATCAAGAACGTCGGCATCCCAGACGAGCTGTTCCAGACGGTCATTGAGCAGGGCAAGGCGTTCTTTGACATTCCCATGGAAGAGAAGTGAGTATCGGCAGGAGGAACTATGATGTCCAGTTTCTCTCTCTCTCTCTCTCTCTCTCTCTCTCTCTCTCTCTCTCTCTCCTCTCCTCTATCCTGACACGTCCAGACTCAAAATCGAAATGAAGAATGCCCCCTCCTTCCTCGGGTACTCCCGCATGTCGGCCGAAATCACCGCCGGCCAGATCGACCACCGCGAGCAGATCGACCTCTCCACCGAACACGCCGTGCCCGGCCCCGCGGCGCCCCGCTACGAGAACCTGCTCGCGCCCAACCAGTGGCCCGCCGACGCCGTGCTGCCCCGGTTCCGCCCGGCGTTCACCGACTACATACAGCGCATGGGCCGCATGTCGCTCGCGTTCACCGCCCTCATGGCCGAGGCCATCGGCCTGCCGCCCACCGCCTTCGACCGCTACTTCGACCCCGACCCGGCCCGCCAGCAGCACAAGCTCAAGGTGGTCAAGTACCCGGCCGTCGACGAGATCGCGGAACCCCACAACAGTCGCCAGGGGGTGGGCCCGCACAAGGACAGCATGTACACGACGTTTTTGCTGCAGGCGAGCCACCACCGCGGGCTGCAGGCGCAGAACCCGCAGGGCGTCTGGGTGGACGCGCCGCCGGTGGACGGCACGCTGGTGGTCGTGATCGGGCAGGGGCTGGAGGCGCTGACGCAGGGCGTGTGCGTGTCGACGACGCACCGCGTGGTGTCGCCCGAGGCCGGCGCCGGCGCGCGCTACTCGATCCCCTTCTTCCAGGGCGTCCGGCTGGACACGGCGTTTGCCGAGCTGGAGCGCGAGGGCGTCGGCGCCGTGCCCGAGGCGGTGAAGCAGCAGCGGCGGGCCGTGGTCGAGGCGGCCGGCGGCGGCCGGCTGGACGACGTCGAGTTCACGTTCCGGACGGGCGGCGTGGCGACGACGCTGGGCGAGGCCACGCTGCGGAACCGCGTCAAGAGCCACCCGGACGTGGGCGAGCGGTGGTACCCAGACATCCTGGCCAACATCCGCGAGGAGCAGCGCAAGGTGTCGGCCGAAAAGGCGGCCGCCGAGGCGGAAGCAGCCGAGAGCATCGCCCAAGGGGCAGCGCCGGAAGGCGTCGCCTCATCGACGGCCACGGCGACGGCCGTGCCTGCGCATTAACTTGGCCGGTGGACAGGAGGAACAAAGAACAGAAGAAAGGGGGGGGAGGGGAAGCTATGAATGGAACCCTACAAACCAAAAGAGCAGAAAAGAGCCAAAAAAAAACCCCCCAAGAAGAGAAAAAACAATCTTGTAAGATGTCTTCTTACACATGGAAGCATGTGCAGCAATGTATGGGGGCCAGACGAGTGTTGGGATATAGGATATCAAACAGTTGATTCTTTGTTAATAAAAAAAAGGAAGGCCCAGAAAATTCGCTTCGATATAAGTTGCAACCAAAAAGTAAAATAAATATAAAATAAAATAAAAGAACCCCCCACGCCACTCGTCCTCACTTTTTCACCATCTTCCTTTGTCGTCCCCTTTTTCAACTCCGGTCGTCTGCTCCCGTGCCCACACGTAACAGAAAAACTCCTTCGTCATCTCTTCATTCTTGCTATGCTTCGCGGAGGGAAGAAAAAAAAAATCGACAGACAAACAGACAAAACCCCCAACAAACTTCGTTCCCAAGTGGGCAGTTTGTTGGGGAGGGGTTTTTTTTTTTCCAAATGTTTGTTTCTTATTTCTTGAAGTTCGGGAAGCAGTCGGCGAGGGTCTTGCTGTGCTTGTTGGAGGCGTGTTCGTTGAGGCTGGGAAAGAGGTTAGCAGGATGTTGGCCGTTTGAAAACAGAGACGTGGGAAAGCGTCTGCTCGACATACGCATTCTCGCGCGTCGTGCTCAGAAAGGTGGCCTTGCAGGTCTGGCACTGGATGTTGAGGGCCTTCTCGTTGGCCTTGAGCTGCGACTTGGCCGTGCCGCCCTTGTCCTTGGCGTTGCGCTCGCGCTTCTGCGCAGCCTTGGCACCCTGTTGTGTGGATTGTCAGTTTTTGTGCTCTCTCCCTTTTGGTGGTTTTATTTTATTTTATTTTTGGGTTTGCTGTTCGCAGAGTTCACAACTCGGAGAGGTGGAACCCCGGTGGAAGTGTTGTGATATTTCTCCCGAGGAGACGAGGAATGGGGTTTTTTTCTTTTTCTTTTTTTCTTTTTTTGCCAGCCTCGAGGCGGGGTAGTCACTCTAGAAACTTACGTTGCCGCCACCCATGTTTGCTGGTAAGAAAAAAAAAGGTTGGTTGGAGAAGAACAAGGGGCAGTTGAAGAGAGGATTGGGCTTCGTTATGAAAAGCGTTGTCGAGTTCAGGGTCTGGAAACGGGGGGGGAGTCGTGAGGCGGTGATCCTGGAAAAGTAGAAAAGAAGGAGGGAAAAAAAAAGGCAGAAAAAAAAGGCGGAAGGACGGCCGGCATTAAAGAAGTTTCGATCAGTGGCGGACAGGTTTTTTTAGCGGCAGAGTAATAATAACAATACCATGTACTTCGGGTTACAGCGAGTGGCTGACCACCCAGAGGCTACACAAAGGCCACCTGCCCAATGGCAAGTATTGGGGGCTCTTGTGGGGGGTCTCGCCCTTTCCCGCCAGCGTGGGCTGTGCGACACTAGCGTGTTCAGGCCAATGGCACTAAAACGCCAGGGCACTGCTAACTAACAGAGTCAACCAGTTACTTACAAACACCAGAGCATCGGCGACTCACGAACCAGCGGGCTGAGAGACGATCGACAATCCGCAGGACGCGCCGTGTGTGCCACTTCTTCTCTGGACCCTCTGTGACCAATGGGCTCCCCCAGCACTCCGTCGCCGGACGACATCGCTCTAGAAACGTTCCAGTCGCTTCTGGCGCAGTATCCAGAAGTCGTCCAGGCCGTCTCGGATCGCAAAGGTGGTGAGTGGTTAGTTGGCGGATGAGAGCAGGCGAACACTGATGCGGTTGCCTCGTATGGTGGAGTATGGAGAGTCGCTGTTCTTACTCTTCTCAGCCAAACCCGGCCAGCCATCCCTCGCCGAGCTTGATGTTTTCCGCTACACCACCGCCCCGACGCGTTTCCGCCTCGATGGCGACATCCCAGAGGCCATGCATCTCGACGATGTGAAGACGCTCGTCTCATGGAAGCTGTGCGTGAAGCCTGCTTGCAGCGTTTCCGATCTGTTTTCCTCCTGCTGACTTTGTTTCCTTCCCAGCCGCCATGGAAAGTTCCGCCCGACCCTCATGAGCCTCGTCGCGTCCAACGACGCGGCCACCGTCGACAAGGTCGTCGCCGAGGCCGTGCGCACATACCAAGAGGAGCTCACCAAGCTCACCAAGCTGAGCAAGCTGAGCAAGCTGAGCAAGCTGGCCAAATCTGGATTCCCGTCCTCGACCGCTGCCGCGCTCAAGATCCTCTGCCGGCTGCGCGGCATCGGCCCGGCCACGGCGTCCCTCCTGCTGGCCGTGCACGACCCCCAGCGCGTGGTCTTCTTTGCCGACGAGGCATATGCGTGGCTGTGTGGCGGCGCTTCTCACGCAATGCCGAGCAAGTACAACGACAAGGAGTACCAGGCACTGTGTGCGGCGACGTTGGATTTGCAGGCACGGCTGGGGGGAGCGGTGGCCGCCGTGGATGTGGAAAAGGTGGCCTATGTGCTGCTGAAGGGCACAGGGCCTGACAAGGCTGGCGGGAAGCCTGACGGGAAGCCTGACGGGGGGAAAGAGGCCAAGGTGGCGGATGCCAAGAAGGCCAGCAAGACAGGCAAGGCTGCCACCAAAACTGCCACGCAAGCGACACCACCAGACGAGCCCAGCACGGCCAAGAGGAAACGAGCGACGGCAGACTCGACTGCTGAACCAGCTCCAGGCGTCCGGCGGTCGCAGAGAACTCGACGCACGTAATGTCGAGACCCGGACGTGGCCATTGTATAGTTGCCGATGTATGTATCATACAAGATACTTGTTGTCCTTGTGCCTTCCTGCATGGTTAATAAATGCCATATTGTGTTTGCGTTCACGACAAACAATTGAAACAAAACAAAAAGCGTCTCCTTGTTGCCCAAGGTCTCCCCAAAGATCAAAACAACAACTCGTTTATGCTGTGTAAAAGTAAAAGAGAAATGCAGACTACATAACACAAAAAAGAAAAGACGTGAAATAAACAAAAAAAAAAAAAAAAGGAAAACAAGCAGACCGGAGTTCATGCTTGTATCCATCTTTCCCGGCGCATAAATAAGTCATAAGAATGAATGCACCTAAATCCCCCTTATCCGTCTACTCCTTTTACACGGACAATGGCTTCCCTGGCCCGAGGAAAAACCAATCAAAATTTCCTTCCATTGTCCTTGTGTGTTGTGTTGAGAAGAAAAAAAAAGAGACAGAAAGAGCCTCCTTCATCTCTGTTCATCTTCCCAAATTTTTGTTCCCCCCTTTTTTGGATGCTTTGCTTTCGCCTGTCGTGTGTGTGTCCACCTCACTATGGACGCCGCTCTGTCGTTTGTTGGGTGGTCATCGTATTTGACTCCCCATGTTGTGCATTGGTTTGATCGAGTAAGTCCTCGTTGTGCAGGAGTTGATTTTTTTCTTTCTCCCCCTTAGTTGAGCTTCTTGGAGCCGGTCGTCTGCGTCGCCTCGTACTTGTCCGCCAGCTCCTTGTACTCCTTCTGCAGACCCTCGGCCTGCTTCTTGAGCGTGGCCAGGTCCTCGTCCTTGCGGGCGATCTCCTGGCGCAGCTTGTAGATCAGGTCGGCATCAGCGCCAGAGCCGGACGAGGTGCTGGGGGCCGACGACGACGAAGACGAAGAGGCCTTGCCGGCACCACCGGCCAGCTTGGCAGCGACCTTGGCGCTGGTGCTCTTGCCCTGGCTGGGGCCCTCGTAGGTGCGGAGCTTCTCCTCGAGCTGCAGGATCTCGGTGATGAAGGTGAAGGTGCGGTTGAGGATCAGCGACAGGAACAGGGTGAAGCCGCAGAGGTACATGTTACGCTGGCTGTAGAACTTGCGGGCCTGGACCTCGAGGCGCTCACGACCCAGGATGGCAGCACTGTGCGTGTCCAAACATGTCAGCACGTGCGGGGAAAAAAGAGGACAGAAGCTCAGCAAGCTCGGCAAGCTCAGCAAGCTCAGCAAGCTCAAACTTTCTGGGGTGCACCTACCCGTTGCCCACATTCTCGGCCGTGGCTGCCAGCTCGACCTGCACGCGGTAGACGCGATTGACGCTGTCGACAAACAGGATGAGGATGAAGATGAAGGTGATCTTGAGGCCGTACTGGATCTTGGCGACGATCGGGTTCTCGGAGAGGAAGCTAGAAAGAAAGGGAAGGAGAGGGGAGGGAGTGGCGCCGGTCAGCTTGCGCTTGCTCTCCGAAGATGGCACTCTACGCACACGGCCAGCCAGCCAAGAAACCGAGAGACATGGTACTCACGTAAAGATCTTGCGCCGCACATTGAACGGGAAGGGGACGATGAGCAGCAAAAATACTGCCATCTCTGCCATGAGCAGGAAGAAGGTCTGCAGTCAGGTAGCGGTGGTGGTTAGCATGCAGCTCTGCCGGAGTGCTGCCGGCGGAGGCCGTCTCGTGCTGCAGCCCGGCAGCCGAAGAGAGAGAGAGAGAGAGAGCGGGAGAGATGCAACATACAAGAGTGTAGTAGATGGTCATCGTGACAGCTTGTGCGAGGGTCGGCTCGTGTCGAATTGGGGTTGTTTGTTGGTGGTGTTGGTTGGGTGGCAATGGCGAGGCAAGAGCAGAACGTGTCAGGGAGCTGTCAGGGGAAAATAGGGAAGAGAGAACAGATGAAACGAGGCAAAAAAACAAAAGACGAGAGAAGGAGAAAAAAAGTTCAGAGGTGGGAGAAGAGGGACCCAAAACGAAAGGACACACTATTATTTCTTTCTGCAGTCTGTCGTAGTGGGGAGGGGTTGTGTGGATGGCGGCGGTGGTGGTAGTGGTGGTGCAGAACAGACGGCCTCCTTCAGCTGGACCGGGGCGAGTTTGGTTCTGGCTCAGGCAAGCTAGTTAGTTCCAGGGTGCTGCCTGCGAGGTGTAGCCCCACACTCCTCAGCTGTTCTTTGCTGGCTTCTTTTGATTTTTTTCCTCTTCTTTTTCGCTCGCCGCCTCGGACGGCATGGAAAGCCCGCCCGACAGAAGACGTCATGGTGGCTGGAGCATGGTGGGGCAACGAGCTGGGTCGCATGCAGGGTTCTTTCTTTTGCTGAGAGGAAGTCTGGAATGGATGACATAGCATTCGCCGGCATGTGAAGCGGCCCACTTTATTGTCCACCTCTGCGGGAGTGTTGTTGTTAGCGTCTGTATTAAAGAAGTGTAGTCCACTAACTAGTTAAGATGTTCCGAACAGCTCGACGTAATTGCAACTCGAAGATCAAGCAACAGATGCAGGGCTTAAGAAACGAAACGAAACAATGCCAAATAAAACAAGATGAAACGACAAAAAATATGCCAGACAGCGATACATCAAAGACACACAAATCCTATTGCGTCAAGAGTGCAACAAAACTGGCATAGCGGTGTGTGCATACTGAGATAGGAGGCCTTGCACAATGCTGGTTGGGAACCTTGCTGTGCTGTTTCTTTACCCCATGTATCCATCCCACGTGGGAAAAAGATGGCTGGACGTGTTTCAGGTACACATCTGTTACAGGGGAGGAACGGCGCTCAAAATGTACGATTCATCCTGGACTGATTGAGTGTGGGAATCACCTCGGCGCTGAATGTCTGTCGAACAATCTGACCGTCCTGCTTTCGCAAAGACTCTCACAGATGTATGCATACTGCGCCTCCTATCCTCGCAGTTCTTGTCGTCTTCTTGGGCAGTTGTGTTCTAATCCCAGTTTCGTCAGTTTTCCTCCAGGCGGCAAGCAACATGGCCGTCAACAGCAGCAGCACCACCACAGAGGCAGTGTCCCCAAGCAAGGCACCACGGGAGCAATACTTGGACGGCGAGCTCACGTCGAATTGAGACCCCGGAGACGGCATGGAAGTTAAGCTTCTCGACGTCATTTGTGCTCTTCTCTTAGAGCTGGGGGACGACGCCCATACTGCGAGCCGGGCCTCCACAGAATACGAGACCTACTTCCATGACAACTTCTCGGATAAGGATGCTTCGACAGAGGATACCCGATGCTTGCAGCACACCAAGGACAATGGTGCCAGCATCTCTGGCATGATCCCTCGCACTGCTATGAGATGGCAGTGTTTTCGGTCCCGAGGTGTGTACAGGGCACGGTCAACCGAGAACGGCGTTTCAACTATTTCGTGGCTCTCATCGTACGTTGTTCTTTCTTCTTTTTTTTGTTCTTTTTGTTCTCCTTGTTTTCCTTGTTTTCTTTTTCTTCGTCCTTCTTTCTACGTTGCTGTTTTTTAATTGGTTTATATTTGAAAGGAAAAACGAAACCCCTTGCTGATACTTCTTGTCACCCAACAGTTTCACAAAGGTCCCGCCGACTATGAGACCTGCTGCAACCAGACGACAAACGGGAATGTCTTTTGTGGCGAAGCTTTTTCTCCATTGCGGCCAGCCACATTCGCATCGCTGGCCATGTCATTGCCGCCGAGCTCAAGCGCAACGGTCCGCCCCGCAAGTACTTGGAGGGTCGTCTGAGTACGGCCATGTAGAAGGCAGGGGCCGCCAATCTGGCAGAAACTGCCGGACAAGTGCCCAGAAGATGCTCGGTGGGATCTCAAGACCAAGGCGCGGCTTGCACGCGACAAGATGGGCGAGCTGCTGCCAGAAGTATTTGCGGAGTAGGTAGGCAATCCGGGTTGGGGGCTCCGAGTTCTGGGCTCTTTCTGGTACACGTATTCATAGTGTTTGATTTTTGAAAGAGAGTTCCAAAAGGAGAATTTGCGGCCTGTTCTCCCAACCTTCGTGTAAGTTGCCAAAACGAGAAAGGTGCTCTTGGTTCTTTCTGGCCACCCCTAGCTCTGTACTTCCTTGGTTAAGGATGCGCCTCTTCGTCTTTTTTTTTTCTTTTTTTTCTTTTGCTCTCTTTCCCGCTTTGTCTTGCTTTGGGGGCGTATCCGTCCACAAGTGGTGTTGGCGGACGGACCCACATTGCTGCCCTTTCGTGAGCCTTCTTATTAAGAGGCGTTTCTAGACAGATAAAAAAAAATTTTAAACTTTTTTTTCTCAATCCGCCGGCCGCCACTACTGTTTTGGGCTTGACCAACAAGAGACACTCTCCACCTACGGGGCAACTAGACTTTTTTTTTTGGGCAGCCCTCTTGTCTCTCTCACTGTGTCTCTCTTCCCCCATATCTATGCTTCATCATTGCCCAAGGTGTCATGTCTCTTCTCCAGCTTCCGATGCATCGCCAGGCGGCTGCTTCTGGACGGTAGATTTTTGCAGGATTGGTTGATCGTCCAGAAGCCGGCCAAGAGAGAGAACAGAAGACGAAATCTTGGCTTTACGACATTGGTTGTTGAACCACAGCACGTTTTGCCTTTTTGCCGTCTCGGATATCCTAGTCAGGGAGAAGCCTCGCCCGGTACATACACACACACACACACACACTCTCTCTCTCTCTCTCTCTCTCTCTCTCTCTCTCTACACACACCCACGTATACGCAGCCTTGGGAGACACGGCTTGCCCACCATGCACTTCCACGGCCTCACCCCGGACGACATCTTCCCTCCCATGCAGAACCACCCGTCCTATGAAGAGCTCCTTGCCTGCCTGCATCTCATGGGAGCCGCCGCTTCCTTGTCCTCGCCATCGTCGGCATCATCGTCCTCGTCCGACGACCCGACGGCCGCCAACTGCTCTCCCGTCATCTGGGACTGCGCCGTCTCCCGCGACGCGATCGAGGAGGCCGGGGCGGCCTCCTCCGCGCCCGCCGCCCTCCGCGCCCAGCGCCAGGCCACCGCCGCCACCCGCTACCTCGGCTCCATCGTCATGAGCGACCTCGCCTGGATCCCCGACGAGGACCACCGCGAGGCCCTGTGGGCCACGGCCAGCCGCCGCATCGCCGAGCGCTGCGGACGCACCGCCATGGGGGACATGACCCGGCGGTGGCCGCTGGTGGTGGCGGGCGAGGGCGTGCTCCAGAAGCCGACCGTCGATCTCATCCTCAAAGAGCCCGCCCTCGTCGGCGACAGCCTCGGGCTCAAGACCTGGGGGACGTCGTACGCCATGGCCCAGATGCTGCCCGCATTGGCGGCCGGCCCGCAGATGCGTCATTTGGGGCTGGATGAGGATGACGACGACGAGGACGATGCCGCCCGGGTCGACATCCTCGAACTCGGCGCCGGCACCGGCCTCCTCGGCCTCGCTGCGGCCGCCCTCTGGCGCCGCGCCGACGTCGTCCTCTCCGACCTCCCCGACATCCTGCCCAACCTGGCCGCCAACGTCCAGCGCAACGAAGCCGCCATCCGGATGCAAGGCCGCGGCGGCCGCGCGCGCGCCACGGGGGTGTTGACATGGGGGGCCCGCATCGACGATCCTTCCTCCCCTTCTTCCTCCTCCCCGCCCGCCATCGACCCTGTCCTGTTTGCTTGCCCCCACACGTTCCGTGTTGTGCTGGCGGCCGACCCGCTCTACGACGAAGACCATCCGGTGCTCTTGGCCACGGCGATCGACGACCAGCTGGCCCTGCAGGCGGACTGTGCGCGGGCGGTGGTGATGGTGCCCCTGCGCGACAAGACGACGGTCGGGCTGGCCGACGCGTTTGTGGCGGCCATGGCCGGTCGCGGGCTCCGGGTGGCGGACGAGGGCGAGATTGTGGGCCAGGACAGCGACTGGGGCGGGGGTGGCCGAGAGCGAGGAGGAGAAGGAGGAGGCAGCCATGGGGGACGGCCGGGTGTGGCGTTTCCGTGCCGGTGGTGGGTGTTCCGGCGGCAGGACGAGCAGGGAGTGTCGGGAGGCGCAACAGTCCCAATTTGACGACGACGACGACGATTTACGATTTTCACATAAAGAACAGAGCGACAAGACTCATAGAACTACAACAGCACAGACAGAGCCATAGACATGCATATTAGCTAGACAACAAGAGACTTCACCAGACCAGACAAGAAGCCAACATAGTATGGACGGGCACCAAAGACGGCCCTGTCCCTTTTGGTCGGATTTGTGACCCATGCGCAGCTCCACCCCTGGAAAAAGAAACAATCACTTACACAGATCGCTAGGCTCGTTCTACCTCCCCGTCTATCATGCATTCCGCACTTACAACACTTGTAAAATAGACATACATGAATAAGAATCGACTTGAACAGAAAGAACGGGCTACAGGACCAACATCAACATGCGCTGGAAACAAGGGGGAATTCCAATGATGAAAGTAGAGACAAGAATAAACAATAACAACGACAATGGGAAATATTAGATTAGAGTTGAACAAAAAAAAAAAGGGGGGGGGGAGGGGGCCAAACCCAATGAGATCCGCTGTGCTGCACCGTTCTAAAAACAAAAAACAAACAAACAAACAAACAAACAAACAAACAAACAAAAAAACACACACCAAAGTCTATGCTTGTCCGCTGCCAAACAGGTCAACAACAGGCAGGATACCTTCTGGTCACTTTCCCCCCTCTTGAACCATCCATGGGTGGTCCCCTCCTCTTCAATGCGTGGTCCTCCTCTTCTCCTCAACCGTCAATGGGACACGTGTACTCCCGCTCACGCACGTGCTCGGACGTGCTGTGTGGCTTGTGTCCCCGAGCTGCCTCCAAGGCATCCAGACACGTCTGGTGGTAGATGTGCCGGCAGGCAAACAGCACCAGCGGGCCGAGCACAGTGGGCGCCTGCTTGGTCAGCCCTTGGCCCAGAGCTTGGCCCGGAGTCGGCGTGCCTGTTTGCTCTGTTGTACCGGCAATCGTGGTCGTGCCATCGGTCCGCTCGTCTGCCCCCCGATCGCCACTGCCGGGCAGCGGCGACCGGGACCGGGACCGGCTACGGATCGCCAGCGTCGACTCCGTGGCAGGCTGCTTTCCTCTCGCCTTGCCCGAATAGCCGCCGTCCGCGCGCAGGAGGTGCTGCTGGCCTTCTTCGCTCTGCTCGGCATTGGCTTTGCCCTTGCCGCGGTCGGGCGCCATGCCGCGGCTCTTGGCCAGAAGCGCCTTTTTGTGCTCGGCCCGCCGCCGCGCATCGGCGGCCTGCTTGTCTTGCCAGGCCTCGTAGATGGTCGCGCTGCCCTGGGCCTGCGTCTGGTGCACGCCAGGTCCCCAGACACGGCGGCCGCACGCCTCGCACGTGGACCCCTTGGCGCGCCACCCGCGCTGGCGCAGCACAACCGACCTTTTCACGCTCACAAAAAGACTGCGCTCCAGCAGGCGGTTGGACAGGCGCAGGATGGACTCTTCGTAGGCGTAGGCGGCAAAGATGGACGAGAGCACAGCGCGCAGGTCGGCCAGGTTGGGCGACGAGACCGCGGCGCGGGCCAGGAAGGCCTTGAGGATCCGCAGGAACGACAGATTGCTGCCGGCGGCGCGGGCAACGGCGGCGCGCGACGACGCAGAGGAAGACGAGGTTGCTGCAGTTTCTGCAGTTTCTGCTGCTGCTGTCGGCGACGATGACACCGACGATGTGGTGGTCGTCAGGAGCGCCGTGAAGGTGTGCTGGACCAGTGACCGCAGAAGGCCAATGAGCCTGTCGGTTTCGGCCTTGGGGACTGCTGTGCGCCGCCGGAATTTGGCCGATCCTCCATTGGCCCTCTCCTTCTCCTCGGCCTCTTCGTCGTCCTGGATGTGCGATGCGAGGTTGCGGGTGATCCCCACCGTCGCGTCAATCAGGTCCAGCCAGAGCCGCTCGTCAGGCGACAGGTTCTCTTCGTCCTTGTCGGCCGCCGGCTCGGCGCCCTTTCTCTTGCTGGCCTGGGCCTTTTTCTGCAGCGCCGCAGACCTGCGCAGTGTCTGGGTGTGGCCCTGGCACAGCCAGATACCCACATGCGTGTACTTTTGTAGTGCCCGCATCAGATCTTCAGCTGCGTTGTGCTGGATGATCGTGGCACTGGAGTCGCCGCTGTCGCTCTTCGCGTCGTCCTCTGGACGGTCTTCTTGGGAGGCGCCACTCTCCGGGGAGGAGTCGCTGGCATCGCCATGCGTAGGATCGCCATGCGTAGGCGTCAGCAGCCCCTGCACGGCCGACTCGAGGGTGTGGAGGTGCTGCACAAGGCGGTCCATGGCATCTTGGACCTGGCCCTCGCGCGCCATGAGGACCACGGCAGCGTCAATGACACCCGTCTCCTCCATGGCGGGGAGCAGTGCTTCCAGCCGCAGGTCCGTCGACTGCACCAGACCGACATAGTCGGACACATGCGTCGGGTCGAACTCGCACATCAACCGCACATACTGCTCGATGAGGTCGCGGCGGTCGCGTGCGGGCGCTGCTTCGTGGTCGTGGTGTGAGTTCGGGCGGTCATGACGGCGGCGGCGGCGGCGGCGGCGGTCCGCGTCCTCCCGGGCAGCCGCAGCAGCAGCGCCGGGTGCGTCGGATCCAGACGCTTCGGGCTCCAGGATGGTCTTGAGGTAGACATACTGCAGGTCGCGCCGGTCTTCGACGGATGCAAGCAGGTGCTGGTGCAGCGCGGGTGCATACTCGTCGACCTTGCGGGCGGCTGCCGCCGGATCCAGCTCGACAACTTCGCGGGCGTGCTCTTGGAGGACACCGTGCACTTCTTGAATCTGGCGGCGGGGGAGGTCTGCCTGCGGGCGGAGGCACTCGGCGATGCAGGCGAAGACTTCGTTGCGGTCGTCGGGGTCTTCAAAGTAGGTCGTGAGCAGCTTTCCATACTGCTTGTCGGTGCGGTAGGTCCGCTTGAGAATCCGATAGAAGCCGGCTTCTTTGAAGAGGGGGATGAGGTCGGACATGTCGGGCGGGTGGTAGACGGACAGGAGGTATTCGGCGCTCAGCTGGGCGTCCTCTTCCAGGTCGGCGCCCGGGTAGTGGCAGAGCCCCGCGAGCACCTTTGTGAGAGTGGATTCGGGGATGAGCAGGTACTGGGGGTATTTGGGCAGGTTGCGCGCGATGAACATGTCGAGGTAGATGGTGTCCCCGGGGGCAAAGTCGGCGGGGTTCATAATCTCCGTCAGGATGGACACGATGTACTGCCGGTTGACGGTGAGGCCGAACACCTGCTCTTCCGGCAGCTCCTTGGTGCCGCTGCCGTTCAGCAGCTGCTTCTCGGGCGAGTCGTTGAGGAACGAGTCTTCAAACGCCTCGTTCAACGCGGCCAAGAAGCTCGGGGCGTGGAACTTGAGAATCATGCGCAGATACGGGAACGAGGGCTCTTGCGAGTGGTCGGGCCGCGTCAGGAACTGCTTGTTGCTGCCGCGCGGCCAGGTGACGGTCTGGCCCGAGAACAGGAACCAGTAGATCTCGCACTTGGCCTGCTGCTGGGTCGGCTCGTCCATGGGCTCCCCGCTGGGGTAGACGCGGCCGGTGAGGACGTACGAGAGGTAGGGGAAGATCTTGAGGGCGTTGGTGTCGTGCATGTCCTGCTCGACGGTGGCGTCCTGCGGCGCTTCGTACTCGCCGTGGGGCATGTGCGGGACAAGCAGGGAGAGCAGGGCGACGAGCGGCGTGATGAAGTCGGACATGGCCTGGTTCCAGACGTAGACCAGCGCATCGTACAGGCTATGCTGCTTGCAGAGCGCCGTGATCTGGTCGAGATCGAGCGTCGCGGTGTTCATGTGGCAGACCATTTCTTCCAGACGGCTCTCGAGACCACGGCCGACGTAGTGGGCGACCAGGGCCTTGACGACGGTCGGGGGCACGGCAGTCACGGTCTGGTCGAGGATGTACGGCTCGAGGGTTTCGAGGAAGATGCCCTGCACACCAGCGTCCTCGAACCACTCGTACATGCCGTCGAAGACGAAGTCGGTGTCGCCGACGCTCTCGCAGGCCACGAAGCAGGTCTGGGCCAGCTCCTCCAGATGGGCATCGTCGGCAGCGGCCCGGTTCCTCTGGCGCTGTGCAAAGGCAAACTTGAGCGAGGCGGTCATGATCTCCATGAGCCGCTCCCGGACCATGGCGTGGCGCGTGTGGGTGTCCTCGGGCAGGCCAATGGTCAGCTTGTCGGCGTCGCCCGTGTAAAAGGTGGTAGCCAGCTGGATAGCGCCGACGTAGTCGCCGTGCTCCATGAGGGCGATGAGGCGGTCGGCCCAGTTGGACAGGGCGCCGATGGCCATGTCGTTGAAGCCGAGCAGGAACAGCCGGCCCTTGTAGGCTTTGAAGCTCATGTAGAAGGCATCGGCCACTACGCCGTGCATGGAGGTGTCCTCCTCGTCGAGGGTCTCGACGACGACGTGCAGCTGGCGCGAAAACAGGTCGACGTGGTAGATGAAGCGGTTGATGAGGTCAAAGGCCTCGGTGACGCGCATGGTGTGGTCCTCGAGCACAATCAGGCGCTGGGAGATGGTCAGGACGGCCAGGACAGAGCGGGTCAGCCACTGGACAGCCACGATGGCCTCCTCGCACTTCCAGCGGCTGCGGGCCTTGCAGTGGAGGCTGGGGGGCTTGTCCTTGTCCTCGGGCGGGATCTCCGCGACGTCGAGCACGGTCAGGACGTTGGACCAGCAGTAGACCAGCTTCGCCTGGGAGATGGCGTCGCCGGTCCGCGGATCGGGCAGCTTGAGCTTGACTGCCGGGAACCAGGCCAGACAGCCGCTCATGGCGCTGTGCGGCTCGACCTCCCTGGGACGCGGCGACTTGTGCTGGGTGTTGGCCACGGGCGTGGTGGACACGATGACCAGAAGATAGGGGGTCAGCATGGCGGTGAGGCCCATGGTGTCGGTGGCCCGGTCGACGTTGCCGAGAGGGAGCGGCGCAAAAGCAAGGACGGTGCTGGGCTTGATGGGCTTGGCGGGCTTGGCGGGCTTGGCGGACATGGGCGGCTTGGAGCCGGGGTACCGGCCCAGGATGCGGTTCGTCCGGACGGTGCGGCCCAGCGAGCCGGTGCCCCGGGTGGCCAGGTGGGCAAAGGCCATGCCGCGGTCGTCCGCCGAGACGAGAGCCGTGCGCCGGGTGCCCAGGAAGCCGAGGTGGGTGATGGCGAAGTTGGGCAGGTGGCCGTCGACGGTGCGGTGTTGCGACTGCGCCTGGGCGGCGTCGAGCGGCGGGATGTGCAGGAAGGGCCGCGAGGCACGGCTGGTCTCCCAGGTGAAGATGGACCCGTCGGCGTGGCCGCCGGCAACGGTGGTGTGGTCGGCCGAGATGGCGACGGCCGTGATGGCGCCGGACTCGACAGCTGGGGCGGGTGTGTTAGTTGGTTCGTGGCCATGCATCCATGTGGACGTCGACAATCTTGTAACAATCATCCCCTGTCACCTTCCAAGGCAACTTGGATTTTTGGCATACCTCGTGTGCCCGGCCCAATGATCATCTTCAGGTTCTGGTTGTAATCAAACAGCAGCAGGATGCCCTTGGTGGTGCCCAGCACAATGCTCGTCGAGATGGCCATGCACGTGGGCGAGCCGAAGTTGCGCTTGGCCGACTCGGAAAACGCCTGGCTGGACAGCTTCGTCAGCTTCGTCCAGCGCACAACCTCCCACGGCGGCGAAGACGCCTGCGAGTCGGTGCCGCCGCCGCTGGCCGGGAACTCGAGCTGGCGGAACTGGCTGCTGACCGAGACGCTGCGGCTGTGCGAGAAGCTCCCGCTGAGCGCGTGCATCGCGGGCGAGGCCGGTCGCGGCGACGCGATGCGCGACTGGAAGCGCTGGTCGAACGGCCGGAAGGACGGACTGGCGCTCCGCAGCCCGAAGCGGGACGCCGACGACGCCACCGACGAGACAACCGACCGCTGGGCCGAAGCCGTGGACCCGGGCACGGAGGACACCAGCGACTCCGCCGGGCTGCCGGGCCGGCGCGGCAGGCCGAGCACGCTGCTGCCGTCTTCGGACGCGCTGCCGTCCTGCAGGAGGTGGTCGCTGGGGTGGCTTGTCTCGAGCAGCGCACGGTAGCGGTGGCCCAGAGCCGACCCGTTGCCCGCAGCTGCCGCCGGCGCCGGCGACAGGCCGAGGGGGGGCGACGCTCCGTCCGGGCTCGCCCCCCCGGCGGCCACGGCCGACCCCCGGCTGCCGCTGAGGCCGCGCACTGGCGCCTCCGCCCCGTCTGGCGGGCCCGTCTTGGACATGGCCGTGTGCTCGTCGTCGCCCCGGATCGTCCTTGCGTCGTCGTTCTCGTCGTCGTTTTCGGGTGTGTTGGCAGGAAGGGCATCTGCGCTGGCCTCGTCCCCTGCCGCATCGAGCGCCCCTTTGCCATGCCCGGCCGCCTCCGGCCCTGCCAGCTCGGCCGCGTCTTCGTCTATGCCGCTACCCATCGCGACCACCGCTCCTGGCTCGCCTTCTCCTCCTCCTCCTCCTCTCCCATCCTGGTCGCTCTCCGTCGGACTGGCGCTCATCGCAAAGCTTGCATGCAGAGCATGGCTTCGGCGGGGACTGCGGGCAAGAGTCGGGGAGAGAGCGCAGGCCGATGGGAGGCTGTGGTGCTGTTCGCAGCGGACGTCTCGTTTCTTTGGCTTTTGTCTTTCGTGGATCTTTCTCGTGCTGGAGAGGCAGATGGCCAGCTTCCTCAAGCTTGCTGTCGAGTCGAATCCTTCCGTTTGTCAAAAAAAAAAAAAAGGGGGGGGGAGGCGGAGGAAGCAAACCGTCGTTGGTTAGACTGGTAGAGTTGCGGCAAAAGAAAGACTGCAAGTCGTAAGCCTAGCAGGTAAAGTTTGTGGATTTCGCGCGTCTGAGGCCGATGCGTCCGGCTTGTCGTCTTCGTCCGATCTCACGAGTCAATCAGCGTTCCTTTAGAAGACCCCCAAAATGTGTCCACAGAAGGGCTCCCGTCTCTTTGGTGGCGCCGCCAATCGAAAGCAGGGTGTCCACACTGCAGGTAAAGCCCGCAAAATGGGCAGAGTCGCGAAAAAAAAAAAAGGCAAAATCACAGGGTGTCGGAATTGTTTGCTTGTGCAGGCAAAGCGTCGTGTGGGCTCCGCTTGCGTGGTCGTTCGGCGGCTGGTGGGCGGGTTTTTTGGAATCACTAACTAGTTACTTAGTGGCCCATTTGCGTGCTGGGCGCAGCCTTTCCTAAAGCTGTCGTAGCTTCCTCTTTCTGTGTGTCCTGTTTCTGCCTGGTCGTTGCTTCCTCCAACGGTTCGTGGCTGGAACAAGGGGCGGAGGGGCGGTGCGGTCGTATCTTACAGTGCACACACGGTCCTTCGTTGATCCGTGTAGTAACTAGGACTTGCCAAGATTATCTTACAGGGGACTGTAACGGTACCACCTCCTATGACATATTACTGGACGTGGCAGGACAGAATGTAGTGGCCACAACAACTACACAACACAACCTCCAAAAATGTCAGGAATCGGACCCCAGCTGCCACCACACCTCGCCAAGAGGAAGCGCACACCAGATGACGACGGCAGCGACGACGACGACAGCGACGGCCGGCGCAACCGGCGCGCAGCGCCGTCCACGTTTGGGCCAGCACCGCCAGCGCAGCCTGCCGAGTCCACGAGACCACAGACCAAGACCACATACGGTCCCACCATGCCCCCAGCCGTGAACGGGGACGAAATCACATTGGACGAAGATGGCGATGGCGACGGCAGCGATATCGGTCCGGCGCTGCCAGCCACAGTCAAATCCAGCCGGCCTGTCATGGGGCCGTCACGACCGCCCGCAAACACAGACGAGATCGCATTGGGCGACGACGACGATGACGACGACGACAGCGACGATGATGTTGGACCTGCACTTCCCCAAAAAGAGCCAGCCGCACCGGCCCTCCAACCAAGCCGACCTGCCATGGGCGCGAGCAGAGGCCCCGTCATGGGCCCTACCATGCCACCAGGTCCAGACGGCGACGGCGACGGCCGGACATCCCCAGTCGGGCCAAAGCGACGACCCCCAGTCGGGCCGTCAGCACCTCCCAAGCCGGGAAAGGCCGTCGACGCCGACTCCGATTCCGACTCCGACTCCGACTCCGACTATGGCCCAGCCCTCCCCGGCGCCAACGGCGGTGCACCGCCCTCCCCGGCCTACCATGATGACAGCGACAACGACTCGTACGATGGGGCCCCACGACCACCAGCAGGTGACCCTTTTCAGACCGCAGGCCCCGCCCAGCGCGACGCCTGGATGCTCGCCCCGCCCACGGACGGCGGCGTGGCCGCCCGCGCGGCCGACCCCACCAAGATCCGCGCCCGCAAGTTTGCCTCGGGCCGGGCGGCCAACGTGACGGACTCCGGTGGAGCAGCGGCGTCGGCGATTGGCAGTCTGTGGACGGAGACGGTGGAGGAGAAGGCTAAGCGGCTGGCGGATACGGTGCTGGGGCGGGCCCCGGATCCGAGGAGGCAGCAGCAGCAGCGGGGGCCGTCTACAGCAGCAGGGCCATCCGGAGTGTCCTCCTCCTTCTCCTCGTCCTCCCGTAGAGCAGAGCGGGAGGCCCAGATCCAGGCATACACAGAGGCGACGCGGGGGCGGAGTCTGTACGAGGTGCACCAGGAGTCGATGCGTGGGGACGGGAAAGACGGGAAGAGAAAGGACAGGAAAGAAAAGTCAGACAGGGACAGGAGGGACAGGAGGGACAGGAAGGACAGGGATCGTGAGGACAGAAGAAACAGGAAGGACGGGAAGGACAGAAAAGACAAGAAAGACAAGGCCGACGCCGAGGACGACCCTAGTGCGCGGGCCTTTGATCGGGATAAAGACATGGGCCTGGGCGTGCACATCAACCATCAGCAGCGGCGGGACTTGGTGAACCGGGCGAGCGACTTTGGCGGCCGGTTTTCCAAGGGAAGCTTCTTATGAGGGGAGGACGGCGAGCACCGGAAACGGGCGTGTCCATGCGTCAGGGAAGAAGAAGGACGGGGCGGGCCAAAGATGCGATACGCTCGTGTTAAAAGACATTCCACCCGTGTGCGAAGATGACCCTAGCAAAGGAGACGGGCTTTTTTTGTGAGCCGGGAACCCAACCCCCCCTCCTAAAAAACTATACTTGCATAAAAAGATGATATCAACACCTGGATAATATATATTACGCATGAAAAGCTTGAAAGCTGCACCCTTCAAAGCAAAGACCATGTCGTCACACTTGGAAACGGTTGTCATTCATGCTCATTTCATTATTCAATGTTTTTTGGACACAATTTCGAGTGTTCCTTTTTCCTTTCGTAGCTACTGGTCTTGATCTGAGACGGGATAACAAAAAAGGCAATAGTAGAAACTTAGAAAACCAAAAAAGAAGACAGCCATAAAAGAGAGAAAAAAATAAAAATAAACATACTCCCAAGACTCCCGATTTTGCTGGCTTGCGTCCCTTGCACTTTGCAGACAAAAATACACAAGAACACATTAAATAAACCCAAGCGACAAAAAAAAATAACAAAGGCATCCTTCCCACATCATTGCTATGCACCCTGAAAAGACTGTGAAACAAAATGAAATGCGCAAAGGGGTAGCAAAAAGAGTAGCAAGTATAACAATATTTGCCAAAAAATTCTTGCTGTGGTAAAAATAGAAGTAACGATATGTTGAGAGGATGAGGAGCTCCGGGAGCAAACGTTTCAGCAGTTCGAGACGGTCAACGTCGGCCGGTCCGAACCCGGTCTTGGCCAGAGATTGCAGCTCGATGCCTGATAGCCGAGCATGCAGGTTGGCCGTGGGTATGACGTCCAACATGCATTGCTAGTCTCGGAACAAGTGTTCGCTGACCATCTGCTGGGATGGTCGTAGACGTGTAGAGATGGTCGTTAAAAAGATGATGGGGTATATGATATATTCGTGCTGTGCCTCGCTCTAGGCGAGGTTATGATGATTTAATTTACTTCTTGTTGGCTTGAATTCCCAGGCGGCAGGTTACTACCGTGTGCCGGCTTCAAGCTGCGACGGTGTCACTTCTTGGGCACCACTGTTGTTGCTGTTGTTGTTGTTGTTGTTGCTAGGGCGTGGCCCAGGGAAGGGTCCCGGGAACCGCATACCGCCCATCCAATTCCGGCCGGAAGAACCCTCAGCTGTTTGTGGTTGTTGCCGCTGCTGTTGCTGCGTGGCATGCGTCCCCCGAATTCGGCTGAAAAGACCACGGCCACTAGATGAGGCAGCTCCAGTCGAAGGAGGGATCATCGGTCCACCAGCGCCAGGGCCGTCGACAGCTCCCGGTGGCGGTGCGGGAGGCGCGTCTTGGGCATTGCTTCCGAACATGCGACCCGGGGCCCGGATGTTGATCCACGCACCGTGTGGTCTTGTTGGCATGTTCATGCGGTGATGTCTCATGTCACCGTTGCCCGACATCGAAACACCAGCGCCAGAAGTGCCGACAGCATCGCCCTCTGCAGGCGGTACGCGAGGCTTGGGGGTGTAGTAATCGGCCTTGCAAAGCGGGCAGCAGGCACGGCGGCTTGTGAGCCACGGGTCGAGGCAGGCTGCATGGAACGCATGGCCACATGTCAGTCCACGCACGTCATCGTCGTCCTCGAGCGTGTCGATGCAGATAGCACACGTGTCGCCAGACGTGCCAACCAGCTCAGGAGGAAGTGCCGCATCGATGATGTGCTCGTCCTCATCGTCGTCATCGTGGTGGTATTGGTCGTCCGAGTTACGTGTCAGAGAGTCCTTGTTCAGGGATCCTTCTGTGACTTCCGCAGCAGCCTTGTCCGTCTCGGAAGACTTCCGTCCATCACCAGACGTGGATTTGCTCGGTGTCGCGGCAGAAGGGTCCGAGGTGCTCGCAGCGGCAGCCGTCGAGGCAGTCGCGTCTTCTGTAGCGGTCGTGATGACAGTGTAGGTGGCCTCCTTCTTGTCCGCAATCTCATCGGTGGATTCGCGCTCCTTTGGTTGCAAGTCGGGAATGGTGCTAACACCTTCGGCTGAACGAACACTGTTGGCCCGGCTCGGGGCGTCGACGCCGCCACGCGTGGGCAGACCCTCCTGTGCCCGGCTGGCCACCCAGCTCTTGTACTTCATCATAGGGAACTTCTCGTTGACCTCGTCGATAGTCATGAGCTTCTTTTCGCGGCGGCGGCGGTGCGGCCGCGGCATGTTTTCCAAATTTATTGGTTCGCCGTCTTCAGCAGCAAGACGCATCTGGCGAGCACGGGCATTGTAGCGGAAACAATACTTGACACCGACAATGATCCTGAGGTTCACGAATGGAATGAGCGCCTGACCAGAACCAGAAGTAGATGAAGAACGAGCAATATTAAAAAAAAAAAAAAACTCACCATAAATTGGTAAACACGACGCCGAAACCGAGAGCAACAAAGAAGAGAAGAGGCGAGCTGCCACCTCCGCCGCTACCACTGTTGTTGTTGCTAGCAGTGGATGTTGTGGAGGCCGCAGGTGCGGTCGAGCTTGGAAAGAAGGACGAAACGAGCGGCGTAGTGAGTGCGCTGCCAGTGGACGTCGGATCAATCGGGGCCGATGTTGTCCCGGTCGCAACGGAGGTCACGGAAGCAACAGTGCTTGACGCCGCCTGTCTGGCCACAACGGCGGCGCCTTCGAGTAGGTTGTCCATGAGCGGCATGGTGGCGGATAAAGGAGGCGGACGTCGGGCAAGAGAGAGGAGGTAAGGAGAGGAAAGGGAGAGAGGGGGGAGGAGAACGCGATCGGTGTCACGGCGAATCGTCGGTCAAACACACTCGAGAAGCTGTCCAAAATGTCGAAATTTTGACGGAATGGCCCGAATTCAATTTGGGGCAACTCGGGGAGGATTGCGGAGCAGCTTTCAGCAATGGGCTCCGGTGGCGGCAAAGAATGGTGGAAGTGAGTAAGAAGGTGACGCGCGATAACGTTGCTGATTCATGGGCATGTTTTGTCGGACTTCGCTCGCTGGGATCAGGCAATCGGGGCCGGAGAGGGGAGACAGCAGGATAGAGACGAATGCGAGCCAAAAACAAGGTCGGCAGGGTCGATTGGCGGGCGGGCGGGCGGGCGAGCAGGGAAGTGAGGCGAGCAGGAAAATCAACAACAGGAAGCAAAGAGAAGAAGACGAAAAGGAAGAGCGAAAGGAAAGACAAAAGAACAAGGTGTGAACTACGGCGCTAAATCCACGACATCCGGCGCCTTCGATGTTCTTATTTTTGTTTGCTCTGTGTCTGGAATGTGGCTGTTGTAGGGATCTGCCGTCGGTTGCGGTCGTCGTCGTCGTCGTCGTCGTCGTTGATGTTGGCTTCGAGGATGACGGAGAGGGCGGGTACAAAAGGGCCAAAGAGGCACGAGGCGACAACGTCAAGGAGACAAAAGTACAGACTGATGTCGAGGAGAAAATTTGACGATGAGCCCCGTTTTTGGGCGGTCGCTCTGTTGTGGGTGGCGATGCGAGATAAAGGGAAAAAGAAGAAAGGGAAGGAGAAAGAGAGATGGAGAGAGACAGGTAAGACAACAGAGGATGGAGTGGGAGAAAAGATGGAGAGAACGAGGAGCGTCTGCGAGAGGCAGGTGTGAGAGAGACAAATGGGGGGGGCGTGCGCGTGAGGGAAGGAGCGAGGGAGGATAGATGCAGACTGGGGGGGCGGAAAGAGCGGAGGAGACGACGCAGCAGCAACTGGCGCTGTCGGAGGGAAAGAGCGACAGATCAGGGAAAAGAGGAGGCGAAGGCTGGGAAAAGCGGACTCGACAGGATTTATTACCGAGTGGGAGGGGAGAGGGGTGCAGGGAGCGAGGGGGAGCGGCTCGCAGGGCACTGAGCACAGGCCAGGGACCACCACCACGGGGGATGTCAGCCAGTTGCAGGGCCAGACGGAATAAAAAATAATGGCAAAACAAATCGGAAAAAGCACGCATCCACAGAACAGGCAAAGGGTGCAGGGGTTCAGCGCTGATACGCGGCACTAGCGGATTTAGGAGAGGACTAGGGGGGGGATGGGACAGCCAGCTGGAGCAGGCCACGCAAAACAGCACGGGCGCTTTAAGTGGTTTTCGGGGTCTCAAGCGCTGACGCAGGGACGCTCAGCGAGGCAAGAGACACACGAGAATGCCTTTGTACTCGTGTGTACTAGTTATAGCATGTATCTTGCATAGTATCTGACGCCGTGTCGACTTTATGCGTCTTTTGCGAGCGTCGTATCCAAATAGCGTGTGCCGCCCCGTCTGCGCTATCGGGGGATGACGCTCTTGTTGCTCGGCGGCCAACAGGATTCCAAAGCATTAGTTACTGGATAACTACGGTGTAACTACCATGTACTATATAGTTAGTTACATGCGCCTTTGCGGCTGTATCTGAGGGAAAGATCTGACAGCTTGCTCGTCACGCTCTGTCTGCGTAGTGGACCGCCATCTTACGAACCGGCGTGTACGGTGTATTGATCTCACCAATGCACACGTATGCCCCCCCGGAGGCTGTGAAGCACACTTGCGCACCATGCCGTCCGCCCATGGTCCACCGACCCAGGAGGGATGTTGTGGAATCGCGCATAGAAGGAATCGCGCAGAATCGTGGCCACGGCCGGCCCCGTGGGCCTACCCATTGCACGCCTAGAATCGTTCTGGGTGGCGGTCACGGTCGACTCATTGGGCTTGGGGTGGTCTTGGGTTGTCTCTCTTGAGTGGTCTCTTCCGTGCTTGCGGGTTTCTTGGGGTTTTCTTGGGGTTTTCTTGGCCTTGTCGGTCCTCTTTGGGGTCGTCTCTGCTTGGGCAGCTCGTAGGACTCGTGGTTCGCCTGGCAGGTGGACCGTGGGAGGGACTTGGGGATAGCCAACTTTGGGGCGCAGGGCCCTTTTTTTTTTTTTGGCGCACGCAGCCCGCTGACGCTAAGGCCAGAAAGGGGAGGGGATTCGTCTTGGAAGGTGTTGCGTTTTGTGTGGGCGGAGCTTCCTTTTCCTTATGCCCGCTCCCCGTGTCAGACGGCGTCAAGAAAGCGTGCCAGCCTTTAAAAAAAGAAAGAAAAAACACTACAAGGGCAAAAGAGCAAAAGGAAGAACACGCCGATGCGGCTGATTGTCAAATGCACGATAGCGTCGGCGGAACTGCAGTGCCCGGGGCCGGGTCTAGTTGGGCTTCTTCTACTACATAGTATGTATCTTACAAGTGGCATCGTGACTTGCCTGCCGGTATTACATATGAAGGCTGCATCTGAAGCCGGAGAGCGAAATGAATTGGTTGCAAGACACCCCCTGCCCTGTGGCGCATCTTCCACGGTAATCCACAAACTCACATGAAGCTCGGATACACCTACCCAGTCGCACATGCGAGAGGGTCGTCTTGCCTTTCCGCTCCATTCTTTGCTTGCTTTTTGGGGGACACTGATCTACATTGTAGTGTGCCCCCCTGGGTGTTCACTTTGGTTCGCGCGTGCCTGTGCCTGAGAAGCATTCAATGCTTGCTTTTTTGCCTGTCTTTGTTTTCTCTTCCCTTTCAGTCGCTTTTATCCCCCAACACCGCTCTTGCGCTCCTCTTCTTTCAGCAGGCAATCAGCATTTTTATGCAGGCACGGCGCTGGCGGTTCCATGCCCCTGTTTGTCAGCCCGTGCTCGCTATCCGCGAATGCGATGTCCCGATTGAGTTTTGTGTGGTGTATTCCCAGACTTGCTGGTGTTGTCCAGTGTGGAGTTCCCTGGGAACACACCCTCAAGGAAAAGTGACATGGGCGGGTATCATCATCTGCTCCGCCTTGGGTTTTGGCTGGGGTCATTGTAAGAGGTAAAAATAAGATACGAGATATTACAGCGCAGCATGTACATGGGATCCTGCTCATCTGCCACTCCCCACCCTTCCACCAGCCAGCGCATTGTCAATGGATGGGTGGGGGAGACACAGCGTACGAGTAGCGTGAAGTGCAAGAAGAAGAGAACGGCATGGAACAGGAGGGATGGGGCCTTCTCGACCCTAGGCCCCAATCAAATCCGGCCCATGCGCGCTGTGACGAAAAGTGATCGACAGCGTCGCTCAATGCGGCGGCTAATGCTGTTCACAGGCTGTCCATCCAAACCGGGCACGGTGGTAATTACGAAAGGCCAGGGCAGGTGACTTGGGCAAGGCCATCCCCAGAGTCACACGGGAAGAAGGCGAAAAGGCCAATTGTGCAGCTCGTGGGGGACAGAAACCAGAGGCAAGAAACAGAGCCCGGCCGGTCGGCAACGGCAGCTGGTCTGTGTCTCACGAAGAGACGAGGAGGAGACACGCGGAAAGGTGAACCAAAGGACCTTGTGCTCGTACTGACAAATGCACCTGGGCACAGCCAGCCAGGCTGTAACACGAGGCCCCAGACAAACGCATTGGCTGCGATCCCCTAACAAGTAGCAAGCATCAGACAGGCAGGCCAGTCCTTCCAATCTCTCCTGGCCAAGTTGGGCCTGCTCACTCCGCGGCCAGGCCTGGCAGCCTGCCAGCACAGCACATACATAATACATAGTAGCACTCGTACACACTCCTTCTGTCCTCCTGTTGTTCCTCGGGGCTCCAGTCTGCTGCAGGGTCCTTGCATCCCTGCATGCTTGCTTACTTCATACACGAGMCTTTTTGTTTGTTTTGTTTGGGGAAGACGGCCATCCTGTGTCGACGGCCGTGTTGGCGTTTGGCACGTCGCCAGCCCGTCCGGTTTGCTGCTCGACCTCGGACGCGACGGTGGCCAATCCTGCATGGCCTGGGAAAGGCCATGGGCCCCGTTTTCCGGCGCGTCTTGACTGGCAGGAGCCACAAAGGAACGGAAACATATCGTAACTCACTACTCGTACGAGTACTCTTTTATGTACGTGTCGGACCCAGAAATAGGCCAGATATGGGCCAGAAAAAAAAAGGCCAAACAAAACAACGCAACGCAACTCGGCAACGCAACAACTCATAGTACTCGTAGGACCCGGCAGGGAGAACACCATCCCCATCAAATATCGTAGGGTATCATCCGCGCTTCTTACGAGTACAAACAAATTCGATTCCTTTTCTTTTTCTTTCTCTTTTTTGCCATTTCCCATCCCGTCAAAGCGCCATGGCCGCGCGTATTTGTCCTCTTGCATCCGAGCGTCTCACAATTCCGGGGATTCCAGATCGCTCCTGGCCGGTTATTCATGCGCAAATCGTGCGTCGCAGGTCACTTGTGTATCGGGTTTCCTCTCCCCGTGTCTGCGATCCACATATGGCTGTAATGCTCCGCCCCAGCAGCAGATCTTCACTGCCGAGATTTTTGGGAGGGTCTGTGGGCGTTGACTATTCTTCCGAGTTTCCTTTTTTTTGCAGTTTCTACGTCGATTTCATCCTCTTCGTGAAGGTTTTGTTTATTTAATCCTTCATTTCCAAGAAAAAAAAAAAAAAAAGTCGTTTTAAACCTCTTTTGTTTTGCTCCTTGTCCCTGCATCCAAACTGCCCAGGCAAAGAATATGTAAAAAAACCCAGCGGAACAAGCCTGCCGCCCACCACGTTGCTCTGGCCAAGCACTACGAGTAGGGTGCAGGACAGTTAACCGCCCCACTTTCCCCGGTCTTGGGGCCCAGAATGACCTTTCCTACCAGCATCTTACCACTTTCCAACGCTGCTCCGTTCTCCGGAATCTGACCACCACCCCCGTCTGTGAAGACCCTCTGCCAATCCGGTGCCAAGAATCCGTCCGACTTTGTCTCCTTATCCCTCTCAAGAAGGCACAGACTTACCAAACATGGAGCGTTGGATTTTGTCAGCATCTGGATATTATGGGGACATCTCGGCAAGTCGAGGCTCGCTATCGAAGAAAAACCCTGTTCTTCAAAACCAGGTGCTGTTCTGTTTTTGTCCCCGTGAGCATTCTGCAGACCACAAATTGACCAGGCTCGTGGCACCATCATGAGATAATACCACGCAGACCCACGGAAACCGCAATGTTTCTGCCGCTCTGCTCTGTGGGCCGTTCCGTGTTCGCCGTTTGTTTTCCGTCTGGTGGTATTAGCAGTTGTCATAATTGACGGTTTAGTCGTGATAGTTGGACGGTAGAAGCAGACGCCGTTATGGCAATGCTTTTGTGTCTGATCATACTTACCACAGTATTTTTTTTGGTGGGTGCGCGACACTTATCTCTGAGCCGGAGTAGCATGCCCGCTCCAAGGTCACCAAATCCCCCCCCCCCCCCCCCAAGAATGACGTTTCGGGCAAAAGACGACGCGATTAGGAATCTCCAAGCGGCACAGCCGGTCATTTGTGGGAAGCAGCAAACATGATATGACCGGGTGTCATCCATCCGCTACGCTAATGCACTTACTTAAGCTCAGCTCCACACTCGGTCACGTGTATCACGCTCATATTAACTTCACCAGGTTGCGTCGTTGTTTTCATGATAGCTTGTTATTCAATCCGGGGTAGCCTTACATGAACTGCGGGAGAAAAAAAATCAAAAACAAAATAGAGCAGATCCGGACCAAAAAAAAACACAAAACAGAACAGAACAGAACCAAACCAAACCAGCGGCAGGAAGCGTAGTAGTCACGTCTCACAACCCCGTTTATTCCCTCCAAAAGCAGAACCGAACATGGCCTTTCGAGTGTATCCTCACGGCCTCCACCTTTATTGCAGAAAAGCAATCTGACAAAGAATCGAGTAAACCCGGTTCAAAGACAGACCTGAAAACATAGGACCAACATTAAAAAAAACAAGCGAGGACAGAAGGAAAAGACCCCCCAACCCCCCCAAAATAAAGACAAAAGGAATACCGGGGTTGACAAAAAGAGTGATAAAAGGATTGTCTACATGAATGACAGAAGGACATACAAATAACAAAAGGAAATGCAATCTACATAGGGAAACGCACAAGGAAAGATCAAAGGGCGGTCAAAGGAGAACGGTTCTCATCTTTCAGAGCCTCAACCCAAGAAATGACTTCTTCTTCTTTGGCTCGGTTCGGTCCACCATGTCCGCCGTCCATGGAGCGAAGCCTTGCTGCTGGTGGTACTCCTGGCGCTGCTGGTGGTACTCCTGGCGCTGCTGGTGGTACTGTTGTTGTACCGGCTGCACAGCTTGCATGTTCCCGCCGCCGCCACGGCTCGAGGACCGACTGCTACCGATGTCCGACACCTGGCCCGAAGCATAGCCGCTGTCATAGGAGCCGACCGATTGGGGTTGCTGATTGCGACGCTGTGACGACGACGGTGGTGGAGGTGGTGGAACGTCCTTCCCGTTCCGGCTCGGCGGCGGCCTGTTGCTGTAGCCACTGCCTTGGGACGACGCAGCTGCTCGTTCGACTGTGGGTACGTGCGTTCATGGGGCTCTGCGCTCATGTAAGGCAGGTACTGCGCCGGCACCTGCGGTATGGCGGAGTCCGGCTGGCGGCTGCCATTGGCGCAGTGATTCGGGGTCACGCTATTGGCTCGCGAATAGCTGCTGCTGGATGACGACTGGTCCCGGTATCTTCTGTCGCCGCGGGGATCCGGCATTGGTGGCGCATCCCGGGGCGTATGGTGTCGGCCTGCGGAGCGCTGTTCCCCGGGCTGGCTCGTGGACCGCTGCTGCTGCTCGTGGTATGGGTCGCGGACTGGCGTACGGCCGCGGGACCGAGATAGTTCGCGGGACGATTCGCGAGCTGGCGTGCGACCGCGGGACTGGGATGGTTCGTGGTTGTCATTTCGCGGGTTGCTATCCCGTGCATCGCCTCAGGGTGGTTGTTGGCTGCCTTGGGGGTAGGGACCCTGTCTGTGGTTCTGCGGTCCCTGGAGCTGGTCAGGTGGGATCAATAGAGGCTGCCCATTTTTGCGCCTCTTCTCGTTCAGCTTCCTCAGATCCTTCTCGTCCTTCTCTTTCTTCTTTTGGATCTTCTTCAGCTCCTTCTCCGACATATTCGGATGCTGACTTGGGGCCAGAGGGCCGTGGCTGCTGTTGTGGTAGGGCTGCTGTCCTCCCATGGGAATGGTTTTGCTGTCGGCCGTCCCCATACTTGCTTGATGGCCCTGGACTGCCTTTCCCTTCTTATGTGCCGTCCCCAACCCGTCGCCTTCGGGCGGTCGCTTGTTGCCAGCACCGGGGTTTCCGCCACCATCTCCAGAACTAGGACCATCGGTGCCAGAAGATCCACCGGTGCCAGAAGACCCACCGGTGTCAGAAGTGTTGCCCCTGTGGGGGAGACTCGTTTGTCCGTCTGTGATGCC
This sequence comes from Raffaelea ambrosiae, assembly GCA_002778195.1. Taxonomy (NCBI): domain Eukaryota; kingdom Fungi; phylum Ascomycota; class Sordariomycetes; order Ophiostomatales; family Ophiostomataceae; genus Raffaelea; species Raffaelea ambrosiae. The sequence continues at coordinate 745,550 of PCDI01000013.1, forward strand.
TAGATCTGTTTTGTCCGTATGGGGATGGGCCTTCATAAGAAAGCCGAGAAGCGCTCGCCTCATCTGGCTTCTGTCAGTGACGAGAGTTAATTGGCACATTGACCCGCCGTTTAGTTTCAGGGTATCGGCTTGGGGCGTGCTGTCGGTCTTCTCTAATTTCTTTAGAAGAGCCTTCTCAGCCTTTGCAGCAACCAGTTTTTTTCTTTTGCTCGGGGAGCTCGATTTCTTGAAAACAGACAAGCTGCAAGCTGTCCTAGTCGAATAGGGCAACAAATCGTGTTTGGTAGGCGACTGAGTAGTGAACGGCTTGCTTTAGGAGGGTCTTGATGTTTCCTCGCATCCCTCCTTGAGATTGCATGCGAAGTGCTGAAATGATCTCAGTCGGCTTAATTACCCCCGGTCTTTTCAATTCGAGGACAGCGATGGCATCTTCTTTGTTAGGTTCCGAATGCCAGCTCCTGTCGCAGCGGGACTGGCCACTCTGAGTTGTAAATTCGGCTCGAAGGTATAGAGAGCTGCCGATGCTCTGGCACCATCTCTCAAAATACCAGGTCGACGGGATTTGTCAGCTGCAGGGTTGTTGCCTCGACGACATCACCCTCGGACGCGAAGCGCCGGCTGTCTTCCCACACAGCTAGCTGGGGAAGTCGACCATTGCGGCCTTTGAAAAACTGGCGCACTGCCGTGTCATGCTCCAGTGCCTGTCTTGGCAAATCATTCCAGATGCTGTATTCAGCGACAAAAAAATACCGGGTGGTTCGGAGTTGGATGTGACGCTGGAGCTTGTGTGTGCGCTTTGATTGCTTATACGTTGCACAGATTGTCCTCTGGGCAGCGATATATCGAAGCTCTCTTCGATAGTGTGCAGTTCGGGGTTGTCGGGTGCTGTTTGCCCTTCCATGCAAAGGTTGCCGAAAAAACAGGAGACAAAGAACGGGGAGGGCAATATGGCGGAGGGGGGGAGAAAATAGAACGAAAAGAAACGAGAAAATGGATAGGAAAGACGAAGACAACAGTGGAAAAGTGCGAAGCTGTAAGGGAAGAAAATCGTATATGTGAATGAGAAAGGACAGGAAAATGAGGACTTGAAGTGGAAGAGAACAATAGTATGAATGGGGGTGATCACAGGAGAAGAGACTGATAAAAGCACAAGCTGGCCTTCCTGGTTGAATTCCTTTGCGAAGAGGATATAGACGTATCTGTATACGTAAATACAAGCCACGGTGATGGAATGATGAAAGCTGACCAAGAGGCTGTGATCTATTTGTGTCTTCTTGCCACCGCATCGGCGAGATGTTTCACGGAGATGTGGATTCCGAGCTTGAGGAGCCGGCGGCGTTTGAGAAACTGAATCTTCCTGGACAAGGAAAGAAGCCGCTTTGAGCACCCACGAGCAGGCCGATGCGGGCTGTTGGGCCGGGTCATGCGGCCGCGGTCATCTCCGGCGATGCCAAGCAGGCAAACATTGCTTCATACAAGCAGCCATGTCTCTTCCTATGTGGCCGTATGTGGCCTGGTCGATACGACAACCAGACCGGGTCATGTTTGGTATGGAATCTACTGTTGGTGATGGCTGTACTGTGGTTGGACCGTTGGTGGGGTAAGATGTCTCGGGGGATCATGGCCGCAGCCTTGTCGGCTTTAGCTGCATTCCAAGCGTGTAACCACGTTGTAAGGGCGGAGCGCTATGCAGATTCTGTTACCAACACACAGCAAACGGTCTACCATACATCTCTACTCGTCCTCCTCAATGGTTGGAATTTGAAACATTTCAACTGCACCTGCATGCTGTGATCCGTTTCAATGTCCTTCTCTCGTGCAATAAGCCGCAGTATGCAAGATTAAGCGCGCGCTTTCAAAAGTTGTCATATTGAACCTGGTCCAAATTTGGTGAGATGCTGGGGAATAGGTGGGTGGATACGCCCTACAGGGCTGGTTCGCTTAACACGCAGCGACTATGCGGGCCAATTAAATCCTCCTTAGCAGGCGCGTGTCGTTTCAGGCGGCAGGAGCGTCATGATCTGAGTTTGCTCTTCTCCAAAGTCCAGGAGCTCTCCTCTAGCCTTGTCGGTCCACTTATTCAATCACCTTCTCTTCACCTCTGTCTCACCTGCAGCTTACGGTATATCCAATAAAGGTAGGGGGGTTGGAGGGTGCCAAACACCAACAAAACGAATATTTCCCGGCCTGGACTCCAGGCCACGACTCAATGCCATGTCCCTTCTCTGGCCTATGACGACCATTCTAGCGAAGGGCCATCCAGATGCAAGACCAACTACAGATTGGAAATGACTGGTCTGCTATCTTCTGACTTTGGACATCCTACTCATGTAGTATTATGTCGGTTGGGTGATTGGCAGACTTGCGTGATGAACCTCTCTATTGGCGTCTTTGTGATGAACCACGTTCTGACAGATTGGAGCGCGGGCGCGGGCGAGACCTTGCAGAAAGCAAGTGGATGCCATCCCTCCAGAAGACCTCTGCGGCTGGCCTTTCAATATGCCGATATCCGGTAAGCACAGGCCTAATAGCCCTGAAACTGGCAGGGGTAAAGCTGCTAAACTCCAACGACAAGCAGAGGACACGCCCTGTCCGCCCGATCCTGATTGCCTAGATTCCGGGAAGCAGCACGGCAGAGATCATTAAATTAGAAAAGGCACACTCTGTTCCAGTCAGACAGCGCCTGTGTGGCTCAAGTCCCCGAAGTCCCAGCTTGTATTTCATGGCAGAGGCCGTGACGACTCGAAAGGAGAGAAATATTATTGCTACGAGTTTGTCTGAACAAGTGCAGGGCACTTCACCTAGTAGTCCAGATGTTGAAACGCAACAGGAAAACAATTGCGAATAATTACCATCGACTTCAATGCTTCCAATTATGCCGCAGACTCCCCATACTACGCATATCAACGACAATTGAAGACTGCGTTACCGGAAAGCCCCAGGCATACCAGCTGAGGCACTATCTGTGATCGTTTGCAGATTGAACACCCGCGAGTTGCTCATATGTGAAAGTCTCCAATGGCTGCGCCAGATGGAAGCGTGAGTTTCAACGTTCTCAAGGACAGGCTGTCACGTGTTTGGGTGTTACTACAAATACAAGGAAAACAGGCCCGAGCCACAAATGCCACCCAACCCCATGAACATTTACTGGAACTGCATTCCCGAGTTTGGTTACTGGATCCCCAAAAACTACAGAGCTGATATTACGCTCTTCAATGGTTGGTTGCGAAGCAGATGGGAAAGCGCCGCAGGCTACTTGCGCCGACCACAGTTGGAAGGGCGCCGCCTGAACTTCAGAATAGAGCCGCCTGTGGCAGATACTCCGCCACCCAATGCCAATGAGTCAATACAAGGGGTTCGTCTCAGCGTGCCTTGAACTGTTTGTACTATGTATCTTATCTTGCCTTTCACTTGCCTTCTCCCCAATGAGCTTGGGCGCTGGAAGCCCCAAACTAGAGAACTAACGGGGCGCTCTCCAACAGTTGTTGGCTGCAGAAGCAGGGCGCTTAAGTCTCAAAATGCAATCTTCGTTAACACAACCAGTCTCCTTTCTCATTTTATGCTTCATCTGCTGCCTAGTTTCCTTCTCCAAACATTTCCCCTCCCTTTCAGTCGCACATTTATCTACAAATCCGCGCCAATTTGCAATTCCAGGCTAGCCAGGCTGGTGTTCCGCTTTTTTTCAACTTCGTTTCTGTCTCCTTTGCAACAGCTCCAACTATGTCAAGATGGATGGACTCCGACTCCGACTCCGACTCCGGCTCCGACTCGTCGGACTATGGCACTGGCGACCAACACCCCTGTGTGTTCCCCTATGCGGCAGGCTTCAAGGCCACGATTCGGCGACATATTCCTCCCCCTCCATTCGAGGGGAGATACAGCTATACACCCAACCGCCCCGTGCCCGAAAGAGCAAAGGAGAAGACTTCACCTATTGAGTGGCACATGATGTACCCTCCGATACAAACGCCTCCCCCCTCCGATCCCTGTCCACGTGAGATGGAGATCATTGAGAAAATTGCTGCTGGGTCAAACCGCATTTCCCATGTGGTAAAGTGCCGGCTCAACAATAATAACAACAAGACCTACGTGGCTAAAATCTACGACGACCTCCGCTTCATTTCATGCGCGCGTTCTGAGGCGCTTGATCTTTGCCTTAAAACAGACTGCAACTATTCCCGTGAAGCCCTTGCGTATGAGACTCTTCAACAAGCAAAGGTTAACGGTCGCCTTACTGGTCACGTCACTCCCGAATACTTCGGCTCTTGAACTTTTGATATCCCGCTACCTGATGCACCCGAGCCGACCAAGGCGAGCCTTGATAACAAATCCAGCCGAGCAACTCGTCCTGTCCGCATGATTCTGATTGAGTGGATACCAGGCAGGGGTATGGATGATCTTATAAACTCGGGGGACTACCAATCCATCTCCACCGAGCAGCGCCTAGATCTTCTTGGCCAAGTCCTGGAAATCGAGTCCAAACTCTTGTTTTGCGACGTTATTCACAACGACCTAGAGCCAAGAAACGTCGTGGTGACTGGGTTGCCAAAAAGTGGACCACTCATAACAGGTCCACCCCAAGCAACAACAGAAAGCTCAAAAAAGCGAAAACGCAAGGACTCAGAGTCGAGCAATCCCGAACCCGAGAAGCTGCGCGCAGTTGTAATCGACTTCAACTGTTCTTACGTTGCATCCTCGCCGTACTACGAGGGCCCACAAGCCCGGCCGAGAGGAATGCAGCACCCCGTAAATCCGTTGGATCTCAACTGGGATATTATGCCGGAGGAGTTTGAAGCCTTCATCCCTGACAACTATCGGGTCGACATTGAGCTCTTCAACGGGTGGCTAGAGAAAAGATGGGGCCAAGCAGAAGGTTTCGCTGAGCCAACAACGCAGCGATCTCTCAACTTCAGACATGCTTCTCCGAAAGCAACCGTTCTGCCAACTCCAGCTTCTGGGTGAGGACAAGGTGCTGTTGGGTGTCAAGCTGTGGCCCGAGGATGTGTCGTCACGTGTATCTTTGCCAGTATCCCCCACGCCAGGTGACGGGGGCTGGTCAGATACGTCGTTAGTTGGTAGTTACACTCAGATAATAGGAGAAAGAAACACTTGACTTTCCTATCTTTCTGACCCCGTCTTCACCAAATTCTCGTTCACCATGCCTCTTGTCGACGAACCATTTTTTCATACCACCTCTCGACCCTCGCAAGCCTGCCAACTTCCCGTACTCTCCAGGCTTCGAAGTCGTCGTGCGAGAGCATGCCCCGTATCTGAGGCGGGCAGGGGTAGAAAAAACGACAATCAAGGCGCGTATTGGATTTCTTGGTGGGGGGGGGGTATGTTCATTTGTGCTTAGTAGGCACAGAACAGAATAGAGCAGGAGGCGGGGAGGGTAAACGCATCAGTTAAATATGGCGCCAGCTCGACGAGTTTCCACCACCCTGATGATCCATACCCACAGGAGTGGGCCCACTTTTTTGGTGAGCCGTTGGGGTTGTAGCGGTGGCATTTGTCGACATCGTGGACCAAAAACTGAACTGGACAAGAGGCGGACGAAATCTCGGTTTGCCAAAGACCAGCTTACCGAGGCGCGGGGCTACCGATGCTCCGTGGGACGGAAAAGTCGCCCTGCGGGTACAGAGAAGACGAACGACTCAAATCCTGACCCCTGAGAGACAGCCAAGGAAGGCGCTTATTACACCTTGGTACCAGAGGCTGCAGAAAGCCCCACACGTTGCAGCGCCTCCTTCCTCGTACGTGACCTACTATGTAATCGAGTACAGCCTCGGCGGCAAGGCTGCGGCCGCGATCCCGCAGACATCATCGGACTTTACGAGTTCTCCAGCCACTACACAACAACCCGCCTCCACGTGCAAGCACACGAAACTTGGCCTGCCACAATTTCCGTATGGAACAGGCCAGGAGGCGTGCGACTGCAGGGCCACTGTGCATCCTTGGCCGTCGGGCCACAGTGACCACGCCATTGCAGACGACCTCAGGAGTCCATATATGTTTGCCCAGCGGCTTCGAGACACAAACGCACGCAGCTTACTGTTGCGTCTGCAGGGGCGCAAAGCCCACACACGCTGTTTCATTGATATTCTCGACAATGTCAATCTGTACGTCCAGGAGAAGAACGAGGCCAAGCAATTGCATGTTTACGGGCATGCGTGGCACCAATTGTGGCGCAATGGTGTGTCAGTGACCAGAGGTTTGGACCTGGCATGCATCCACAATAGAGAGCTCTTCCAAGAATAGTCGACGAATTGGAATGTCTGTTGTCCCCTCAAAGTGTCTGTAAACTGTCCTGTATGGTGGTCCCCCCCCCCCCCCCCAGGGTGTGCCCCGTTCACACTCGCTTGGAGATACCGTACTTACAAAGTACTTGCCACAAGCACTGGAGAGAGAAGGGGAAAAACCGGGGAAAAAAAGAAAGAAGAAAAAAAGAAAGAAGAAAAAAAAAAGCCATCCAAAGCTGAGCTGCCCGGGCGGTTGCCCCCACAGCCCCTTGCTCTCACAATGCCAGTCAGTGCACTATTTTCGGGCCACTTGGTTCTATTGGAATACGTGTGGCGTGTGCTCCAGTGCTCTGCATACAAGCTCGCGTCACCGTCGAACATTTTAGAGGCGCGCGGCAACAGTGTACGTAGTCGGTGATGGCCCTCTGCCACTGGCCCCATGCAGTAGTTAGTTGCCAACCGCTGGAGGATAGCCCCCCCCCCCCACTTCCCCACAAATCGCTGTGCTTACACGCCCGGAATGCGGCCAACTGGCCCACGCTGACCAAGGCCGCGGCCGCCTGTCCCCCCACCAGGCCGTCTTACACGCAAACGGCCTGCTCTGCTCTTTCCTGTCCGGCCATGCAGGAGACGGCAATCAAGAGTCCTCATGATCAAAAGCCTGCAGGGAGAGGCCCAGGAGGTAGCCTGAATACATGGCGAGTTTCAGCCTCCATCATCATGCGAGGTGTATTGCAAGTTTTTTTTTTTTTTTTTTTTTTCCCGAGTAGGAGAGCCTTTGGCGCCGTACATGGAAACAGGCTGCTGAAGTGTTTGTTGGTCTGAGAACGATTTCTGGCCGTAAGCAACAGACGTCAGACTGTAAGTCGGGGAAAGTGGACGATAGCTATTTGTCACGTGGCTGTGAGTAATCAATGCAATGAAATTCGAAAACCCAGCTGCCCCACCCAATATTGCTTTGCTTTGTATGTACTTTCTCCCTGAATTGGAACCAAAGTCTCTTGCAAAGGGCCTACCAGATACTGAAACTACATAGTATAGCACCCATATTGAGAGTCTGCCGTATCTTCTGCGTGCTTCCTATTGATAGTGCGAGCATGGCACCCACGCAGCTCCCCGAGTCGGGGAACCCTCTGTACGCTTTTTTCTTTTTTTCTTCTTTTTTTTCTTTTGTCTTCTTGCCAGCAGGGGGCTGTTGCCACTTTGATTCCCTCTCAGCCTTTTTTTTTTTTTCTGTTCCAAGCCTTCACTCTCACGAGAAGTCTTATGTTTGATGCTGTATGCTGACGAGTAGTTTACTGTAGCGTCTTTTTTGACATTACCATAGGAGGCAAGTCACTTGCTGAAGAGCAAAAGTCGGGGTTTTCTTTTTGGCCCTCGTTGTTTTATCTTTCTTTGATCTTTTTGAAATTTGTTTTTTTTCTTTCTTTTTTTTCTTTCTTTTTTTTGGTTTGCCCGATGACTGACTCTCCCAGGTGAACCCCTCGGCCGCATCACCTTTGAGCTCTTCCAGGACGTTGTTCCCAAGACGACTGAGAACTTCCGCCGGTTCTGCACCGGCGAGGACGCCGACACTCAGGGCCGGCCCCGTGGCTACAAGGGCAGCAAGTTCCATCGCATTGTATGTTCTTGCTCTCCTTGCGCACTTTTTGTTGTTTCTTCGCCTTGCTCGATTGCTGTACTTGCTTTCTTGGGGGGGGTTTTTTTCCGCGCGTCGTCTTCCCAGCCATCTTTATCGTTGCCTTGTCTGTCGTCTTTATCGACGTTTTTTGTACTATCGTTTTTACCATTGTTCTTGTCGTCCTTTGGGTTCTCTCTCCCACCCGCTCCTAACACACTCGTTCGTCGTTCTAGATCCCAAATTTCATGTGCCAGGGCGGCGATTTTCTCAACGGAAACGGCACCGGCTCCGTCTGCATCTACGGCGGCAAGTCCTTTGCCGATGAAAACTTTACCCTCAGACATGACCAGCCAGGACTTCTCTCCATGGCCGTAAGTTTCAGTGTCCTTGCTTCACTCTTTTTTCCTCGCTTCACTCACCTTCCGTCCTCGCTGCGCTCGTTTCGCTCTTCTTCTCCTACTGACCATCTCTCCGCAGAACGCCGGCCCCAACACCAACGGCTCCCAATTCTTCATCACGACCGTCCCGACACCCTTCCTCGACGGCAAACATGTCGTCTTTGGCAAGGTCGTGTCCGGAATGGACGTCGTCCAGAAAATGGAGCGGGTCCGTACCGGTGCCCGGGGACGCGACCAGCCAGACCTCGACGTGGTGATTGCCGAGTGTGGGGAGATGTAGAAGACACAAGAAGAGGGCAATTCAACCTCGTAAACTGTTGGGGAGAAAGGAGGGGGGGGTGAGAACTAGGAGCTACACGATGGTATACATAGATTGAAATACTGATGGGAAAAAAAACCCCCCCATGCACGCAAAGGTCTGGAATGGTAACGATGGGAAAGTGTTTACGGTACATTCATTCGCGACAACTCTCTTACGAGTATTCACACATCAAGTCATAAATCCGCTTTACTGAATTTTCATGTCAAATCAAATTCATCTGGTATCGGCTCCCCTGTTGGTATGTATCCCCTTGGCTTTCCCGATGACCTCCAGCCGTTCTTCCAGAAAACGCCGGAACCTGTGTATATCTTTTTGTATCCGGTTGTGCCCCCGCCTGTTACCCCTACCGCCCTTTGGTATTTCCTCCTTCTTTTGCCTGGATCAGGACTCCAGGTCCGCCCGGCATCGCGGCACACCCCTGGCCATACATGGCTGTGCCGTCTTGGTCATCAGACCTTGTTTCCTCTGCCCACCATCCACAATCGATGCTGCTGCTGGTCTCAAAATATAGAACCGACGAAAGGGAAAAGAAAGAAAAAGAAAGTATGTACGAAGAAGAGAGTGAAAAGAAGAATGAAATGAATCAAACGAATGAAAGGTTTCTTTTTAAAAAAAAGAAAATTTGAGAGTGTGTTGGCTCTTATAAAGAAGGTGGAAAAAAGGAAGCAAAAAGTAAAGAAGAATCATATCATAAAAATCAAATTGAGCAGATCATCGGAAGATGGGGGGGGAGGGGGTAGGTGGTCATTAGAGTCGGCGACGGACTCGGCGGCGGGTAGCTCCGGTGGTCAGGAAAGGGCTCACCGGGGGGGCCTCGCCAGTAGCGAAGGGAGCTTTGCCGCTGCCGGTACCCGCAGCTGCATCCGAAGTGGTGGCATCAGCCGAGGACCTGGTGGTGGTGGAGAGTGTGGTCGGAGAGGCGGTAGCGCCTGTAGTGCCGACAGCACTGGTAGAACCGACTGTGGCAGTCCCCGTGGCCCCGGTGGCCCCGGTGGCTCCAGTGGCTCCAGTGGCTCCAGTGGCTCCGGCCGAGCCAACAGCACTGGTAGCTCCAGCGGCTGTCGTAGACCCAGCAGCGCCAGCAGCTCCCGTGGCCCCAGTAGGCTGGATGGTCTCCGTGACGGTCAGGGTGGACACTGGACCCGAGGCATCGGCACTGCCTGTTGCGGCACCTGGAGCGACGGTCTGCGTGACGGTGACGGCCGCCTGCGTCTCGGTAACGGTGATGGTCTCAAGATTGCCTGCTGACCCAGTAGCGGTGGCGGCCCCGGTGGCGGCCCCGGTAGCGGTGGCGACCCCGGTAGCGGTAGCGGCCCCGGTAGCGGTGTGGCTGCCTGAGCTGTCACCACCACTGCTCCCAGTGCTGCTGCTGCTGCTGCTGCTGCTGCCCGAGGAGTCGGTGCCCGCAACCTGGAAGCTGCCGCCCGTGAGCTGGTCCTTGACGGCGGCTCTGTTCAGGTCCTGGCCGGCGACAAACGAGTTGGCAAAGTTGTTGATGTTTTTGGACTTGGAGACGGAGCCGGAGCCGGAGTCGGCGGCGACGGCAATGTCCATACAGCTGGTGTAGTACTGCAGGGTGGTGACGTTGAAGCCGGCGGTGGGGATGTCGGTGGGCGAGCCGGCCTTGTTCATGGTGGGCCAGCTCCAGACCCAGTAGATGGTGTAGTCGGTGCCGGCAGTGAGGTTGGCGGGCAGCTGGATGTCGTTCTGGCACCAGAGGTCGGTGCCCTCGGGGTCCTCGGCAACCTTGGAGAACTTGGCCTGGCGCGTGACCGAGGTGGCCGCACTGTTGACCTGGTAGCACTGGCCGTCGTCAAAGTTGCGGGTGGCCAGCAGCTGGCCGCGGCCGTTGCCGCCGGTGCCGTCGGCGGTCCACTTGTCAAAGACGTCGGCAAAGAGCTCGTTGCTCGCGGGCTGCGTGGTGCCGTAGATGTAGACGGTGCCGCGGTTGTTGGGCTTGGTCGGGTTGGTCTCAAACAGCGTCACATGGCCGTTTTCCTCGTAGCGCAGCGCAATGTAGTCGCCCGCCGACGCGGACAGCTTCGGGTACGTGGCGCTGTTGTTGCCCTTGGTCTGGCCCGGGTGGCACAGCGCGTCGGTGGCCTCGAGAACGTTGCCGGCGGCGCGGCCGTTGGGCGGCAGCAGCCAGGTGTCAAAGTCGTCGGTGAAGCCAGAGGCGTTGCGGGGGACGTAGCCGCGAATGTAGCCCGGAGACCCAACCATGGTGCCGTTGGAGTCGATCTTCATCAGCTGCTCGACCCAGGAGTGGGCAGCAGCTGGCTGAGCTACGAGTGAGAGGAGCATGGCGGCGGTGACGCCGAGGTGGTGAGAGAACTTCATCTTGGGAAAGGAGCGATTTGTAGATGAGCCTTGAAGGGGGAGGGGGGGGGGTAGTGTGGAAAGGTGACGAACGGTGCGGGGAGAATGCAGCGAGGGTGTCGAAGACGCTGGTTGTCGTTGTCGAGATGTGGTCGATGCCGTGGTGAGTTGTTGTTTTGGGGGGTATCTTTTTTGGTGATGCAGAGTTTTGTTGGGATGAGACTCTCGCAGAGAGTGCACAGTAAAATCAGGGCAAAAAAAAAACAATTGGGTAAAAAAAAAAACACGTAGGGACGTGGTATATTTCTGAATAGGAAGGAGAAAAGGAGAATAGAACGAAAAAGGCAAGAGCTGGCTTGGCCTGATTGGCAATGGGGTGGTAATGTTCTTATAAAGGAGAGGAAGAACAAGGCAAACGACCTGCGTTGTGACGAGACAGACCTGCTGGAAGAAAGAGAGAAAGAAAGGTGAGAACGAGGTGATCAGCCAGTCATTTGAAGAGGTCGTCGGGGCGAGGAAGAAATATGCTGGAAAAAAAACTGGTGGGGGGGGAGTTTTTTTTCTGAGGCGGACACGACTGTTTGTTTGTTATTTCGTGTGGCTGGTCCTTATTGTTGGGGGGACAAAGGCATTGTTTGCGTGAACAGCAGGAAAAAAAATGAACAGAGCAGACGGGCCGAAGAGAGCCCCGAGGGTGAAAGAAAGCCCGGCCAGAGAATCAATGAATGAATGACTGAATGTCGGCAACGGGTCGGTGACAAAGACGGTCCAGCAGTGACAGCCTGCAAGACAGGCAGGCAGTGAACAAGCCGATTGTGAGGGAGTCGGGAAAGAGGAGAGAGGAAGAATGAGAATGAGGAAGAACGGGGGAAAGAGTCAAAAAGAGAAAAGAACAATGGGAGAGGACAAGAGATGGTCCGGGTGGGCGGGGGGACAAAGCTCGAGAAAACAAGACGAGCAGCACAAGGACGGTCTATAAGAAGACTCGATAAGAAAAAAGAGACGAAACAAGATCAAAGATGCCAAGACATGAATGCCAAGACCAGAGAAGAGAGAAAAGAAGGAAACCCAAATTCGAGACGAAAGCGGGTATCCGACGTGCCTTTTAAACTCTCACTTGGTCGTTTGCGTGTGTGTGTTTTCGTGTTGCCCCCCATGTTGGGGGAAGGCGCATCAAGCGGTCATCAAGTGGGCATCCCGTAGACATCCACTGGACATTCACTGGACATCCAAGCTCGCCGACTGAGAAACACAAAGGGGGCCGCGACCACGGCCTGGGTTGGCCTTTCTGGCCGTCATCTTCTCACACCCCCTCCCCTCTTCCTGGTGTATCTCTAACTATAGTATGTCCCAGGAGGCAGGGTGGTAGAGGGTGTGAGGCAACGTCGGCCGGGACCTGCATACGGGTGCCGGCAGACCACATCTGACAGACCAGGGTCAACATAACTACTGAGCAATAAAAAAAAAAAGAGGGCACGCGTTGGCGGCCGTTTTGCGTGCATCTGACTGGCTCCTTGTGCGTGCCTGTTTGATGTGTGCCTTTGTGCGTGCCTGTGTGCCTGTGCCTTGCAGACGCCCTCCCTTGTCGGGAACGCACATATGAGAAGAAGAGAAAGGGAGGGGCGGGCAGGACGAAGGGAACCTTGTTCCAAACAATATGCAGCCGCGCGTGTCCCTTGGTTTTCTCTAGAGAGTCCGTCGCCCCTTGGAACTTTCAAAGGGAAACGGAAAAAAGAAGAAAGAAAAAAAAAAAAAGGCCGCCGCCCCATCTCCTGGCCGCGTCGCGTGTGGCAGATACATGTCAGATGTATTCCGGGGTTGGACACCAACCAGGCAGGTTCCTGACTAGAAGGGTCCGGCCGAGGGAGGGGGGGCGAGAGCCCACGCAGGCCAGGGCAGGTCAGAGCAGATCAGAGCAAGTCGGGAGTAGACCAGGGGTGTGTGTGTGTGTGTGTGTGTCGCCAGACGGGAGGACGAGAGCACAAGACACCAGAGACCGGCAGCGGGGAGATGAGCAGGTTTGCATCGCAAGAGAGTCACAGCAGCGGATGGTCCGTGGCCAGTCAAAGGACCCGTCTGAGAGAGAGGGGGGGGGGGGGGGGGGTTGGCAGAGGGGACGATGTAAGGTGGACGGGGTTGAAGGTGAACAACTTGATGGGCATGGACAAAGAGATGACAGGCTGACAGGCAAGATACAGTTCGTTTGACAGTCTGACACAGAGGGAGAGAGAGAAATGGGGGGGGGGGACTGTATGGACGAGAATGGCAGAAGGCGACGGGGCGGAGGAATAAAAAAGAGGGCCCGAACGGTCTGGAAAGTGGTCGTAGAATTAAAAAAGAGAACAGAGAAAAACAGAGGGAAGACGGCCAAAGTCCGAAAGACCTAATAACTAACTCGTTCGTTAGTCATACTACAGACCACCAAAAAGATAGGACAGCCGTCGTCCACTCCTCCACCCCTCCGTTTCAGATCTGCGGCAGGGGACAACCTGTGCTCCAGAGAGAGGCAGATGGACAGATGCTTGTGCACAAGCAGCGGCTAGACTGCACAGTCACTGCACAAACTAGCATCTATTGACAGGGTATGTACATAGTATTGCTCTCTACATTGTGTTTGCCTTGCATGCTGGAAGAGTCTCACATCTGCTGCACGCGCGCAGAATCCGTTGGTGCGTGCTTGTCCAAGAGTTGGGGGGGTCCACACTAGCTGTGTGTGTGTGTTGCAACGGTCGGCCCCACACCCGTTCATTGGACGAAAACGTCACGTTTCTGTTTCTCCTTTGCTGCTGGTCGGATCGTTTCTGGCCAACGACTCACCGGGAAGGAGCCTACCCCGGCAGAGAGAGCGAGGCAAGCAGAAAAAGGGAAAGAGCGACCGAGGTGAGGAGGTGAAGCAGACAGCTATGAGGATGACCAGCAAGAACACGAAAGAGCGAAGAAAAGAGAGAGGGCCAGGAAAAAACAAGGTAACCAATAACTACACTACCAACACGCCTTCGATGCGCTGCAAATACTCGTACACACGAGTAGTGTGTAATACACCGTACAATGCAGGAGCCCCATCAGCGGCAAATAGAGTAGCACCCGTCGCAGATCAGAGCCCCTTTCATACCCTGGTCTGTGCACCGGGAAGTCGATTTTCTTGTTCCTTCTGTTTTTTCACAGGCGATTAACCTTGTCTTGTCCCGTTCTGTTCTTTTCGCCCGCCTTTGCCTCTTCTCGCGTGTCTCAGTGGTCCGCACGGGTATGATCGCCATCTGCAGCACCTACTACTATGGTATGTATGCGCGCCAGCCTTTTGTATGTATTCGCCTGTTACGCGAGATTCTGGTACAGATTGCTTACACCTGATCTGGGGAGGGGCGGGGGCTGGGAGGCACATCGATTCCTTGTACGAGTTGAAGAGTTGTATGCGTTGTATGAGCATCACTTTGGTGCATCACGGACAATCCTAATGGACAATCAAGGGGGACGCATCACTGCGAGAATCATCTGTGAGCATCGATATGTGCGCATCGTATGGCACTCCTCTTTGTTCCGAGGAGCTGTTCTTTTTTCTTTTTTTCTTTTTTCTTGCCGTGGCGAATCATGGCAAATCACGGTTCGGAACACAGACGCAGCGCCTTGTCCTTGTTGCGTTCTCCTATTTCTATTCTGTTTCCTTCTTCTCTGCTTTTTTTTTCTCTTTTCTTTTCTTCTTTCTTTTTTCCATCCCGTTGACCGACCTTTCACCGTTGCCGCCCAGAGGCGAGAAAATACAATGCAAAACAGGCCAATCGTCAAGGAGCAGATAGCACAGACCGATCACAGCAAGGAGCAGTTGCAAGGAAGAAGGGCGCAAAACGCTCCCAAGAGGATTCCAAAACGATCCCAGAGGGCCCCAAGAGGGTCACCGTCCCTCTTCCCCGCCAGGGAAAAAAAGTGGTGTGTGCGTGGTGTGCGTAATCACTTTTTCCCCCGAGGTAGCCATCCACTCACGATCGGTTTCACAATTCCGACAAGGGGAGTTTTCTTCTTTCAAGAATGTTTTTGTTTGTTTCAAATTTGCCCCCCCTCTTTTTTGACAGGTTGCCAAAACAGCCTAAACGCTGGGAATGTCCACCAATGCTACGGATGCAAAGCCAAGAGCAAGACGAAAGAAGAGATAGCCGAAGAAACCTCCACTGAAAATGAGACCTCAAGTACACCCGCACTACTTGTTTCTTGGAACAACCCGGGGGATATCCCCCCCCTCTCCCCGAACAGACAGATATTGAAACCCAATATGTCTCCCATACAAGAGCAACAGAGAGAAACAGACGGAAACACCCTAGCGACGAGACGAAGGAGTCGAAACGAGGAAACAGGCAGCAGAAACAAGAAACGAAGCAGAAAGAGGATGGAAGAGGAGAAGAGTAAAACAAAAGTCACAGAAATGGCAGGGACAACAGACAAACAAGTGACAGAATAACAGAATAACAGAAATAACAGAAATAACAGAAGTGGCAGAAAAAAATGAAGTATAAAATGAAATAATAAACTGGCTAAGTCGTGTATCTAGAAGTGAATCCCAAGAAATTAACATACGAGAGACCGCGAGTTAAAACAAAAAAACAAAACAAAAAGCCACAATAAACAACCAGTCAAATTGAAAAAGCAAAACCTTGCTTTCCATCTCTATCCATCTCTAGTGAAATTCCAATTAAAAATTGAAATAGAACTCGTCATGTGTATCATGTAAGATCGTCTCAGACCCAACCAGCCAAGTTTTCTGGAGGAAGGGCGGGTTTTTTTTTCTCTTTTTTTTTTTCTCTTTTTTTCTTTTAACTTTCTTTTCTCGGACTTCTGCTCTCTCCCCCCTTCCTTCCCCTTACCGCCAACCGTTGCTGAATCCGTTGTGGCTCAGCTTGGGAATCGACGCTACCGGGTAGGCCGACGTCTCGTCGATGCTGTCCGGCCGGCCGCGCTTCTGTCCTCGGGACATGCCTGTCTGCGATACTGCTGAGCCACCCTGCAATCCATGCTGGTGGAGCTGATGCTGTAGTTGTTGTTGTTGGTGATCGGCTGGCGGCCACACGTCCAGGGCCGACTTCATGTCGTTGGCATCCCAGTCAGGCAGGGCCGTGGGCTGTTGTTGATGATGGTGACCACCCGCGCCTGCGTCCATGGTGGCATCGCCATCGCCTGCACCACCTCCGCCAGCCGATGTCAGGAACGGGTCGATGACGCTCTGGTTCGGCGGCGACTGCAGCGATGGCGGTGCACCACCACCTCCGTTGCCACTGCCGTCGCCGCCGCCGCCACCACCACCCGAAGCCACCAGGGCCGCTGCCGCTGCCGCTGCCACGGCCGAGTCCGTGTCCGACCCGGACGACGCCGACATGAAGCTCAGCTGGCTCGGGAAGCCCTGCTGGTGCTGGGCGTAAGGGTTGTGCTGGTGCTGGTGCTGGTGCTGGTGATGGTGATGGTGGTGGTGTGGCTGCTGCGAGGATGACACCCCGCCCGCAGACTGCTGCTGCCGCTGCTGTTCCTCGTACGAGGTGGCATAAGGCGAGGGCAGCGAGGCCGTCGGCGGCGGCGTCAGGCCGGCACCAAACGCGACACTGGTCGTGTCCAGGAGGCTCATGGGCGAGGGAATGCCGTAGGCAGCCGCCTGTTGCTGCTGATGCTGCTGGTGCTGTTGGTGATGGCTCTGGAGCGGCTGAGGCGAGATGGAGTGGTGCTGGCGGTAGCCGGCGTTGATGTTGTTGTTGTTGTTGTTGTTGTTGTTGTTGTTGCTGTTGTTGCTGCTGCTAGCCGTGCCTGCACCAGTCGTTGTGCAACCGTCCCATCCTGCTGCGGCGGCCGCCGTGAGGTGCTCGCTCATGGCCGCGTTCAGGTGCTGCTGGTAGCCCGGATGGGGAGACATGACGCTGTTGCGGCGAGAGGACACGGCGGGTGGCAGGTAGGCCATGGGGTGCTGGTGCTGGTGCTGGTGCGGGGGAAGAGGTGGTGCCTGCGTATGCGGCTGGACAGCCAACTGGCCATGGTGCCCATGGTGGCTGCTGCTGCTGCTGCTGCTGCTGATGCTGTTGTTGTTGTTGCTATTCAGGACTAGGCTCTGTCTCCGCTGGCCTTGGCCGCTCTTCGCACCGGCAGGTGTCACCAGCGCCTGCTGCTGGTGGTACTGCGATGTCGGGTCGATCGTGGTCAGGAACCGCCAGCCCGTGCCGGCCGGCGACTTGACCACCTCCATCTTCTTCTCGTTGACGCTGTAGATCGTCTCGAACGTCCAGAGGATGACGGCCCGGCGCACCCAGACAGGGTTGTCGGAGGAGCCGTCCGTCTGCGACGGTGGCGAGGGGCCGTCCAAGGCCGACGAGCCCGACGGCGCGCACGACCACAGCTCCTGGAGCATGGCAATGTTGCGGACGAGGTCCATCTGCGTGGGTGCGCCGCCGCCGCCGCCCGAGGTGGCCGAGCCGACGCTGGTGGCCTCGGTCGAGTGGGAGGCGAAGCTGTCGTCGCCCACGCAGCCATCCTCGCCCTCGCCACCGCCTCCGGCGAGACCAACGCCTCCGTAGGCCGTCGAGGTGCTGCCGGTGGTCGTCGTCGCGGTTGACCCGTACGAGGACCGCTTGGTCCCGCCCCGCTTGGCGGCACGGTGTTGCTGATGGGGAGGGTGGCTCGTCGTACCGTAGGCACCATGCACCGAGTGGTGGCCCGCGTCCAGCGGGTGCTTCCGGAAACCCGTCAGCATGCTCAGCATGGTGGCCCATTCCGGTGCCGGGAAGGGCACCGCCAGCCGCTGCCGCCGCAGCCGCGCGTTGTGAAAGCAGTCGCAGTGGCCGCCGTTGCCGACGCCGTGACAGCCGGGCCGGTGCAGGTACTGGTTCCCGATCTCGCGCGTGATGACCGACACGGGCGGCTGGCCTTCGTCGTTGCTCGCCTGCAGGTCGCCCGAGGACTCGGCCTGGCCGCCCGGCATCAGCTCCCATGGCCGGGCCAGCCGCGTCACCGACTTCCAGCGGTGGTTCTGCAGACCGGGCTGCTCGATGCTGACCTCCACCAGGCTGTTGAGCTCGGCACCCTCGGGGAACCGGTCCGGCTCCTGGACGTCGAGGGTGACGTGGAAGTGCAGAATGTCGCGGAGGTCGTCTCGCACCACCTCATCCAGGGTGTCGCAGAGCTGGCCCGGGAACCGCTCTTCCCAGTCGCAGGAGATGTCACGCACCGAGCTGGCCTCCTTCTGGCTGAGAGCACGCGTGTACTCCTGCAGAAGCGTGCCGCGGATGATCTTGCCGTGCTCTGGCCACTCCTCGCGCTTCATGTTGAGGTGCAGGTGCGGGTAGAGGCGGTTGTCGAGCGGGAGGCTGTCGCTGCTCTTGAAGGCCTGGCAGCTGCTGCTACCGACACCACGGCGGCCACCACCGTTGCCATCCGAGCCGCCCTCGAAGCGGACAGCGGACGACGACACCAGGATCCAACACAGGTTGGGCCGGATGGCCACGAGGGCATCGGACGCGAGCAGCTGGCCAAAGTACTCGTAGTTGGGCTTCTCATCCGGCAGACGACCCTCAAAGAGGGCCCGCAGCACCGCGTTGTCTTTGAAGGATTCCTTCTCGAGGAGCTCCTTGCGGGCGTCTTCCTTCTTCTCCTTGCTGGGGAAGAAAAAGTGGTCTGCACCAGTAGCGGTCAGCCCCGAACATTGTTCCTTGCTTTGGACAACTTCATTCTCTTTGTTCGAGACATCTCTGTACACCGCTGTAACGTTTCCTCTAAAAGGTCGAGATACAACAAAAAGACGGTGGAGGTTTCTGGGAGTGTACAAAGGCCATGCAGGGGGGGGGGGCAGACGGGACGGGACAACCAGTGAGAAGTGCCGAAGACGAGAGAAAAAAAACTAAAAAAAAAAACTTACAGCATCGGTGGTGGATGAAAAAGTTCTTCAGCACCTGGATATGGCTCGACACCTGCTTGCGGCCACGTGCCATTTTGCGGTCTGGCTTGGCTCCTGGAGGCAGGGTCAGGCAGTAGGCCACCCAGAGATACTCGCTGATGAGCATGTTGCGGCCGTGGAGCTGTCCGCGCATGGCGTACTTTTTGCGGCCCATCTGGGGGATCAAGAGCAGGGCTACGGGCAGTTGGTTAGAAGGGGGGTGTTTTTGATTTTGACCCTCTCAAAGCGGTCTTACAAAGACAATCTCTGTTCTTTCCACGTACCATCAAGAAATGCATCCTCCAAGACATCAGGCCAGATCTGCTCCGTCTTGTCGTCCTTCTCGCCCTGCTTCTTGCGGTAGGCCTGGAACTGCGGTGACAGGTAGATCGGGTTGACGTTCTTGTTGTTGTTGGCTGCGGTAATGGCTGCGGCCGCGGCGACGGCAGCTGCTGCCTGGTTGGCGAAGCCGCTGGGGCCATAACCAGGGCTGGCCCCGAGGAAGTTGCCGCCGGGGTAGCCGCTGCCAGCCAGTGCCAGACTGCTACTGCTGCCACCATGGTGGGTGATAGACTGCTGTCTTGTTGCGAACAGTTGCTGGTCTTGCTGGTATGGCTGCTGTGAGGGCAGAGACTTCACCACGCTGCCGCTATAGTAGCCAGGGTGTATCGGCTGTGCCTGATGATGATGCTGTGGCTGGTGGAGATGCTGGTAGTGTGATGGAGTCCCGAGCGTCTGCGTGGAAAGGATGGGCGGCGTAGGAATGGTGTGTGGCGGTGTAGTTGTCGTGCATCCGACGAGCGGCAGACCCGATGCGGTTGTGGAAGAGGCACCTCCCATGGAGACAGGAACGTGTTGTGATAATACAGGCGAGCAGTAGCTCGTGTTGCCGTTGCCGTTGCCGCCATTGCCGGCATGCGCTTGAACATTGCCGGTGGATTCTTGGAGCGGCAGACGATGATGCCGGGAAACGGCGCCGTCAGAGTGGTGGTAGTCGGCATGCTGCGACGGCAGCACGGGGCAGGCCACGTCCATGATGCTGAGCATTGAGAAGAGAATAGAGAGAAAACAAAGAGGTGGAGAGGTAGGCCCCAACCACTTTCTCTATCTCAGACCGACACGGGCAAATTCCACACGACGGAAAGCCGTGACGATGCCTGTCAATTGGATTGAAGATCAGGAACGCAAGAGGACAAAGAGGAGACAGGGCGATGAGAAAGTTTTGAAAAAAAAAAGGGCTAAATGTTTGTTGGAAGGATAGCTTGGGCCCGTTGGTTCACGAGAGAGGAATGAAGGACGGGAGCTTATTGGAAAGAAGTAAGGAAGAGAAAGAGAATGGTGAAAAAAAAAGGAGTAAATAAGGAGTTGGTGATGGAAGAACCAAAAAGAAGAATGAGTGTGGCTCCTGCTGATGCCGATCTGATCTGTTGATGTCGTCTTGTTTGTTTTTGTTTTCTGTTTGCTCCTGTTATGCTATGTAGTCCCCGAAGAAGGAAGAACTCGAACTAGGAGAAGCAGCCAAATGCCTCGGGGCACACTTGGTAGAAGGGGGAGAGGGGACACGCAAAATGACTAAATGAAGCGGTGGAAGAAACCAAAAACAAGCAGGGCCGGTCTTGCCACACAAAGAGAATGCTGGGCCCGAAAGAAGAACAAAAGAGTGTGTATGACCAGACGGGTGTGCCAGGGTACGACACCAGTAGAGAGAGAGATGGCAAGGAAGGAAAGAATGAAGACAGGATGAAAGTGTTGACAGGCATGCCAACAATGACGGGGCAAGTGGGCACTTGTTATCCTTTTTCTGCTCGAGCTCACGAAGCTGGAGCTCGCAAATGCCAACGCGTCGAGGTTCACGGCCCGGCTTTTTTCTTCATTCCTCGCGTCCCTGACGGGTCGGCGCTGTGTGAGTGCTAATAAGAGTCTGTATGATGATACGCAGACCCGAAGGCAAGACATGAGAAGGCGACTCAAGAGGGAGGGAACTGGCGATGATAGGCAGACCAGGAGCAAAGGGATCCCACGCGTAGAGACAGGCACGGAGTGAGATAGAGCACAGCTTCTCTGGCCGTACACACTTCCACCCGCCGTTCAGAGGGCGCCAGTCCTCTGGATCCGGAGAGGGATGTTGGAAGGGAAGGGGGAAGGAGGCGTGTAGGAACCGCCATCGCGGTGAAGGCAGGGATGGCGGCCGGGGGGTGAGGTTGTCTGCTTATGGTTGAGAACCAACTTTTTGGGGCTGCACCAAGAGACGGTTGGGTAAGAGGCAGTGAAAGGGCACGAGGCGGCCTGTTGGCTTCAGAAAAGGAAGCCCGACTAGTCACGGACACCCCGTAGTGAGCAGATGATACCATCGCCTCTATCGGGGGGCTTGGGACACGAGGGCCACGGTCCAGGTGCAGTGCTGCTTTCCCAGGACTTCCCAGGCTGTGCTTTGCTTTGGCTGTTCTTGTTTTGATGCTTCCTCTTTTTGTTTTTCTCCATATCTGTAGACATAAATCTCCCAGAGACAGGCCCATTCTCGGGGTAGATTGGCCGCCACAGCGTCTGGAATGCGAGGCTGCATTCCTGGTGAAGTTGAAGCTTTGGTGCAAACCATGGGGGGCGGCAGGCAGCACGACTCAGTGAGAACAGAAGCGAAACTTGGAAGAGGGGACAAGTTCGCTCCCTTTGGAGCTATCTTAGTCTTGTCCATCTCCCTTTGGTCGTCCACTATTTTTTTTAAACCTTGCCCTCAAAGAGTCTCCACCAGTGGCCTCATCTTGGTCCATGGCCCCTCGGGGTGCTCTAGCGGATCGACCGGACGACGATCAGCACGAGGACAAGACGGGGAAGAGAGCAAGACAAAGAGATCAAGAACAAGGAAAAAAAAACCGGTGCCAAAACAAGGGTCCATAGGGACAAAATAGAACAGGCACAACAAACTGTTGGAGCAGAACGGCGGCCAATGGGCCCTGTCCGTCGACACTAATCGAACGGGAGCCCAGCGGGAGAATACCCCAGAAGGGTCACCAAGAACAAGAAAAAACAAGAGGGCAGAAAAACAGAAAACGGCCGCGCGGCTAGATCAAACTATGGGTGGCAACGGTGGGATGAAGCACGTCTGTTGGACCGTGTCGGGCAGTGTGCAAAGACAATCGATAAACGGTAGTTGAAGAAGAGCACCAGCAAAAACAAAAAGCAATCAACGGCCCGAGAAACAAGACAAAGAGCACGCAGGGCGGCAGCCCGACACCTTCAGCCGTGCTTTCTTTTTTTTGATGTGCTTTCTTTTTCTTCTCTCTCAGCTGTAAAACCAGGACCCGGCAAGGAAGCAAAGTCTGTGTGAGAAAGGGCCGCTCCCGGATTGACGGCATGGGTACGGTGGGATGGGAAGTGGTCCTTGCTCAAGCAGGCCTTTTCTTTATTTGCTGAATAGAATGGGAGACGTATGAGAGGTCACCCCCTCCCCCCCCATGTTCTCCTTTTTGTTTCCTTTTCGGTCATTTTCTGTTTGCTTTGCCTTTTTCGGCTCTCTGCTCCCCAAAATGGCATAGACGGGAAGAGCATCAGTGGGTATGGCTCTCGTAAGAGTATGCCTGGGATGTAGGGGGTTGTGCGGGAAAAAAGGGAACAGCGGGAGACGCAAGAGGGGAGAAGACGAAGAACCGAGGAAGGCCAGGCGAGAACAGGGAAGACGACGTGAAGAAGCAAGGGAGGCTCAAGATCAGAGGAACCAATTAAAGAAGGCGCGACTGTTGCGCGACTGTTACGCGAGTGGCTCCTGCCGCTCCAAAAAAACGGGTTACGGCTCCTCGATGCGGACTAGTTAGTCTCACCTGCAGGCACTTTGCTCTCCGCGCTGCTTGACCACAGCCTAGAGCGGCCCCGAGAAAAATGATCGACAGACCCTTGCCACCCTAAGAGGCAAGCTACTCGCACTATCTGTGAGGTGCCCCGGAGCTGTTGGTGGCTTATGCCCCCCCTTTCTCTAATGAGAATAGCTACGAAAGCCACAGCCGTTGGATCCCAAGAGTACAGAAGGAAGGCAAAATAAGAAAACAGCACGGCCTCTCAAGCCGAGGAGAGACCATTTATATAACTAGTTAGTGCTCAACTATAAGAGAAGTAGATGAAACAATAGGCCGAGAAAGAGACTAAAATTACCGTGCAAGTGGACAGGGCTCCTTCGTGAAGGGAACTTCTGCCGGACTGCTATGTAACCACGGAGTGTGATCCCGTGCCCAGCAACAGCCACCTATAGTTACGTTACCCAGAGAGCCGTTCTTCCGTCCTTCTCAACCCTCTCGGCCTCTGCTTCTCCGCAGAAGCTCGCGGGCCACTCTCCCTTGGCCTTGGGTCTTGCTTCTCTCCCTGCGTCTCTCTTACGTGAAGGCGTATGCAAGCGTTTTACGCTGTCTGTGTCATCCCGTGTCGTACACTCTCTGCTTTTTCCCGGGTCTGTCTTTGGCAAGGGGCCCAGTGTAAGCCGTCCTGTCGGCCACCTGCCATATTGGCGTATCTAGGACGCGATTGGTGGGTTGGGAGCCCCCTCCTTGCGCCATTTCTCCCTGTTCTGCAATCCCTGGGCTTCAACGCACGCGTTCATAGGCCACTGAAATAGAGGACACGGAAAGCAAAAAAAAAGAAAAAAAAAAAAAAAGAAAAAAGGCTGGTTACCTAAGCGGAGTCGCCCGTGTCTGGTCTCGGACAACTCTTTGACACCTGCACACTTACACACAGACATACAACGCGTTGGCCTGTAATAGTATCCACACAAACGCGCTTCACCTGACAACTGAACACATTGTCATCTACCCAAGCCCTTCCCAAGGGCGGGAGTTGGGACTCCAGTAAGGAAACTTTTGGGGAGGAAGCCGAACCAAAACTGGCCTGAATTGTATTCCTGTAGCAGCGCCCCTTGGAGGGTTCTTGGGGTCCGCCTTGTTTGCTTGATTGTTCTTGTCTAACTGGGTCGATTTTTTGTTCTATCCCTAGACAATAGAGCCTTCTTCTACTTGCAAAAGCTGTCTGCCTTGTTCATCAAACTGCATTCCTGAGCAGAGGGGAGTTTCTCTCTCGAATAAAGCGACTGCTCCTTCGGAGCTGGATCTGGAAGGGGCTGGCCGGTTTTGTTTTATTAAAACCGTCTATAACCCCCCTTTCGTCCTTGTTCTCGCGATGTCGCGTTGTTCGCGTAGATCGAGTCTCGCGGGCATCTCGTTTCCTGCAGGGTAGCTCTCACGCGACGTGCACGCCCAGCATGCAAAAAACAGCTGGAGCGCCTTGTATGCCCTGAGAATCTAAAGTGCCCCCCAGGTGCGCCGAACTCCTTAGGAGGGCGTTGGTATACCTTTGATATCGTGGATGCCGCCCTGAGCCTATGGACTTGACACCCTTATTGGCTTTGTTGGATTGGCCTGCCTCGCCCGTACCGTCTGCCTCTTCACTCTTCGCCTTCGGCATCCTCACCAATGTGCACCTTGCTCCGCTGCCGTCGACCCGTCGTGAGCTGCTGCATCTCCACCGTTTCCACCTGCGACCCGACCTTCTTTAGCATCTTGGCAATCTCCTCCTCCGGGTCCACCGCGTCCGCTTCCGCAAACTCTAGCACCAGGCGGCGGCCTAGCAGATGCGTGTTGCGCAGTGCCGCCATCGCGCTGGCCGCCTCGCGCGGCGTGACAAACTCGGCAAACGCATAACCACGCGTGGCGTTGCCAAACTTCTTAGGCATCCGCAGCGCCTTCAGTTGGCCGTACGTGCTCAGCAGCGTGCGGACGTCCTTGCGGTTCGCCTCGAAGGGAATGTTCTTGATGATCAGCTTGGCGCCGCGGTTGGCCGCCAGCTTCTTGGCCTGATCCGCCGCGCGCTGTGCCGCCGCCGCGTCCTGCTGGCCGCGGTGCGAGGCGCGCACCGTCAGCGTATGGCCTGACAGAATGTGGCCATCCATGGCCGAGCTGGCGGCGGCTGCCTGGGCCTCGCTGGCAAACTCGACAAAGCCGTAGCCCATGCTGAGCGTGGCGCCCGGAGTCTTGGCCTTGGGGTCCGGCTTGGTCTTGACCCGTGCCGCTACGAAGCCGTCCAGCGACGAGAACGCCGCGGCCAGCTGCTCTGAGCTGGTGGAGAAGTTGAGATTGCGCACAAACAGAGACGCCGTCGTGCCCGTCGCTTCGGGTGGCGCCGCCACCGGCTCCTGTTCGTCGCCCTCGCCCGCCAGCAGATCGCTGTCCGACAGCTTCGCCTTCTTGTTCTGTCCACTAATGGACGAAAGCATATCTTGGCTGCCAGTGCCGCTGGCGAACAGGCTTTCGGGACACTTCTCCAGCATCAGTACCGTGTCGTTGACCCGCCGGTAGGCCATCTTGGAGTAAGCCAGACGGCCGTGTGCCGGCTGGGCAAACTGCACAACGGCAATGGTTCCGTTTGGCGGCATGAGGACCCGCACAACAGGACCATACTCCTCGAACATCTTGCGCAGCTCCGGCGCCGTAGTCCCGTAGGCAAAGTTCTTGACTAGAATGGCAGTGTCGCCACGCTTAGTCTGCGACTTGAATGCATCGAGGTCCACACCGTTGCCCTCAAAGTATTCCTTGGTCTCCTCGATGAGGGATGTCTGCCGGACAGCTTGGCGGACAGCCTCATCAGACGACGTGGGATCCAACATCTCCGACTTGGACATGCCTAGCCGCTCGGCCACAGCCGCGTTCACAGCGTCCTGGCTCATAAATAGCGCGTTCCACGAGAATGAGCTCGTCGCCGCATCCGCCTTTTTCCGCAGCATCCGCTGCGTCTTCAGGGGCAACTTTGACAACGCAAACTCGTCCAAAGCCGCGGCTGTCTTCTTGGCCTTGGCAGGAAGCACATGGAGAATCCGCCCCTGGAACGTCCTGCCATCGGCATTGTGGAAAGCTGCAAGGGCAACCGACGGGTCGCTAAAGAGCACCATCGCGTATCCCTTGTTCGCGCCAGAATTCGTGACGGGTAGTTGTACCTGAACGAGGCGGAGAACAAAAGTCGTCCTTGTTAGCCTCTCTCTCTTTAATAAGGGAGGGGAGGGGGGGGGGTGGCAAGGAAAGGGGGAGAGTAGCCCGAGTCGCTTAAAAACATTCAGACAAGAGATATCTACTAAAATACTCTACCCAAGGTTCGCATCACACGCCTTTGTAGGCATAAGCTGTCCCTATCTGGGGTTCATCATAATATAAAGCGAGGGCGGAGAAAATGCGTGCCACTTTTCGGGTGACGCGTTCTTGAATATAACACAACGCAAAGACACGTGCACGCATAAAACGACACAATAGACTTACCTCTTCGACGACTCCAAAGTTCTCAAAGTATTTCCGGAGGTGGGCTTCTTTCGCGTCGTACGGGAGGTTGCGGATAAAGAGTCTGGACGTCTTGAGAATCTGATCTTCTGTGGATAATGGCGCATCTGGTGTAGCAACAGCCGTTTCGGCCGTTGACTCTGTAGCCTTTTTAGAAGCCTCGTCGTTGTTGGTGTCGTCATCCTTGCTGTCGTCAAAGATATTGTCCTCGTCCTCATTGTTGCGACCCGCCGGCAGATCGCTGTTACGTGTTGGTTGCGCCGCCGCCTGGGCCGGTGCTGCAGGTGTAGATGAGGGTGGTGCCAGCTCGCTGGGGTCGAGCAGGTCGAGCAATCGGTTGGTTCGGGACCGCAGCCAGTCATCGTCCGTCGCTGAAGCATCTGGCCTGGGCTGGGGGATGACCTGCTCCTCTTGCTGTGATTCTGGTGGTATTGTTGACTCTTCTTTCGCAGTTTTCTTCTCTTCATTTTGTGGCTTTTCTGCTGAGCCCTCTCCTTCTTCCATTGGGGTATCTTCGTCCGTTCCCGGCTTGGCCTTCTTGGCCGGCCGTGTAGGCAGAGACTCGTACTCGTCGTCGCTCTCGCCCTCCTTGTCCGCCACAGCGGCCTTCATGGCAGCCGCTTCCATTTCTGCTTTTGCAGCAGCATCGACGGCACTGGAGTTCATAAATGCAACCACGTCAGCTGTGCTGCTGATACCATGCTTCTGCGGCTGCATAAGCTCGAGAAACTCGCGAAGCTGAGGGTTCGTGGCCGGGTCGAGATCGCGTTTCCGCTTCTTGGACTGCTCCTCGTCTTCGGCCGGTTTGGCCTCTGATGGTGCGGAAGAGGGTTTGATGACACTTGCGTGCATCTCATGCAGGCGCCTCATCTTGTAGGCAGTCGGCAGGGACGGGTCGGAGATGGGCTTGGCCACCTCAACAGAGAGCTTGGACATGCGAATGAAGGTGCGGTTGAAGAACTTGGCCGCTATCCGTGCCTCTTCTGGCGACTTGTATCCA
This sequence comes from Raffaelea ambrosiae, assembly GCA_002778195.1. Lineage (NCBI taxonomy): Eukaryota > Fungi > Ascomycota > Sordariomycetes > Ophiostomatales > Ophiostomataceae > Raffaelea > Raffaelea ambrosiae. The sequence goes on from PCDI01000013.1 coordinate 772,647, forward strand.
ATAAAGGCAATTCGTCGTCGGGCAATGAGCTTGACGTCTGTGATTTTCCGGCCGCCATTGGAAAAGTGCTTGCGCAGCTGGTCTTCGCCAATGCTGGGCGGCAGGTTCTTCACAAAGATGCGGGACGACTCCTCCATAATGGAGGACGGTGGGTTTGTGTCGTCACCCGACATGTTTATGGATGTAGCTGAAGGCATGTCATTGGGAAAGAAGGGGAAGAAGGCAGTCGTGAAGAACAGCCCAGGTGAAGAAGGATGAAGAAAAAAAAAAACTTCGGAGGTTCTCAAGTAATTTTGCCAGACTTTTTTTTCTTTTCTGGAAGGAAGGAAAAAAAAAAACTTATCTTATCGGAGTACTGGGTCCGGAAAAAACCATCACTCCCACCTTTTGCTGGTGCCTCGGAACAACTCCAAAGTCACATGACGAGTTTCTCCGAGCAGTAACAAGCCTACTCGTATGTAAAGCCGCTGTAGTGGGCTTCTAATTGCAGCGCTAAAAAAAACGGCCGACAAATACCATCCCTGTTTGTTATTATTGCTATTATTATTCATTAAATTTTTTTTGGGACCTGCGTGGCCCAATGTGTTGATTTCTCAGGGCCATCTGGTAGCGTGTGTTTGTGCCCCAGTGAAAGCGTGCCTATGCGGTGTACCGCTACCTAATAAGCAACCTCGTTGCCTCCCCTCGGGTGCTGCTTTTCCTGTCCCTCTTCTCTCAGCCTTGGTCCAACACGACGCTGTCTCTTTTTCGTATTTTATTTTATTTTTATTTTTCATTTTGCTGTTGTGCCAACTTGCAAAGGAGCACATCCCCCTTTTCTTTGCCCTTTTGAGTTTGTTTTGGAACCTCAATACAACCCGAACAGACCGTCGCAACCTCTTTTTTTTTTTGTTGGTCTGCGCAAATAAAGGTAAGCAGCATTCTCTCTTGGCCCTCTCTCTTGTATCTTTAATTTCTCCCGGTCAGGACAAGTCGCCGTTTTGTCTTATGCGCGACCTGCCCCCCCGCTCGCCCTCCCTGGCGTGACCTCCACCATATCCGGCCGATGACGTCGCGGTGAAAAACGAGAGTGCCAACGTGCAGAACACAGCAGAGCAAAGTGTAGGACGGACTGTTCCGACGAGGCAGATCGCCAACGTCACTCTTTTCTGCTGCTATTGGCTCCTACCGTGTACGGCATTGGCTTTGCGCAGGGAGGAGCGACTGGCCAGGAAAGGCAGGAAGGGGGGGGGGCAGCTTGGAACTTCCATGAACTTCCTTTGGGGAAGGCCTCGCTTTCTTCTCCCGTCCTCCGCCCGCCGCGCGCGCTCTACTTCAGTTCCTCAACCTCTGCGTTTGCTTCCATTAACAGATTCTCTTGAACACACACACACGCACGCACACACACGCACGCACACACACACACACACACACACACGGGGCTAACCGCAAACCATTCTCTTATCCTCGGAATAGAAACCAGCCGAAACCTCCGCGCGTTCGTCTTCAGACTCGAAGCCAACTTCAAAAGCCACCTACCTCCTTCCTCGTCGAACCTACCTCGGGAAATCTACACAATGGCGATTGACGCGAAGACGACCAGCCCGCCGCCAGCGACTGGCGAAAAGCTCGAGGGTGAGTCACAATGGGGGTAGGACTCGACTACCAACAGAGAGAGCCACATACTGACGACGAACCGCAAACGAATAGCCCAGATCAAGTCCGCAGATATGGTACGGACAACTCCGCATACAGAGGAAGCATCATTGAACCCTCCCCCACTCCCCCCTCCAGTCATACTTTGAGACAGTCGCGACAGAGACCGGGGACCGGGATACCGAGGCCATTGGCTAACAGGATCGATGTACGATACAGACCGAAGAGATGCAAGCAGAGGCCGTTGAAGTCGGTACGTGTAACAGCACACTGGTACCAAGGGCCTCATAGTTCTCACTATGGGGATCCCAGGGAGCCTGTGAAGTCCTTGCCAGCCGTGTGCAGAAGTACTAACAATGCCCAGCACAGGAAGCGATGGCCAAGTTCACAGTTGAGAAGGTATATGCTGTGCTCGTGTAAAGCAAGGCCCTCGGTTTGCGTGCTGACTCGATCGTTTCCAGGATATCGCAAAGCATATCAAGAAAACAGTACGTTTGGAACAGGAACGTCCAGAAGAGGGCATACGAGGTTTGGACTGTTTGGATGCTGACTCTCGGCTCTAGTTCGACGACCGGAAGGGCCCGACATGGCACTGCATTGTCGGCCGGAACTTTGGCAGCTTTGTCACGCATGGTGAGCTTCTTCTCCACTACCCTTGTTCTCGAGACTGGCAAAGTTTCTGACGACCGTGAACAGAAACCAAGCACTTTGTGTATTTCTACCTGGGACATTGCGCCATCCTACTGTTCAAGACCCAGTAAATCAGACCAACAGAAGGGCGACTGCGCCGCGGGAAAAAAAAAGTTGGGATGAAGGGGCACAGGAAGGTTATACGATGGGTAGATGAATAGAAGGAAAGCAAGAGGGCAGGAGGGAGAGAAAAGAGACAAAATCACTATAGGGCAGGCGAACGAGGAGAGTTAGCAGTTTTTTGTCACGAGGTATATGAATCTATGGGTACCTTTTTTTTTCTTTGTTTTTGACTCCACACATTTCTTTTTCTCCGTTTCTTCTATTCCCGTTTCACCCCTTTGTTGTTCTTTTTTTTTTGTTCCATCTCTCCAACATTGATATGCAGATGATTCACGGTGTTTGCATGGTCGGGTTTGGAAATCATAAAAAGGTATTTTTTCTTTAGTTTCTTTCTCGGATGCATATGCTCTTCTTCAAAACACATGCCGAAACTAAATCATTCGCTCTAACTATATCATGGTATGTGTGAGCGCTGCCGTGGCGAGACGCTTCGTGACCAAGCAAGCAACAAAGCAAGCTAAAGACAAGAAAAGGCTCGAAAAAGATTAACGCCTTCTTGCTCATCCCATGGCGGCTGGCGGGCGGGTAGCTGGACCAAAATAAGGAAAGACAAATCAAGGACACATTCAAGGTCCCATTCTCAAGCATAAAAACAAGGCGACACCCCAGTTCCCGTAGATGCAAAAAGACCAAAGCAAAGCAGAGAGAGCCAAAGCCAACACAAATATAAGTGAAAGACGGGTAACAAAACAAAACATCCATCGCCTTTTTGACCCGATACGCTTGTGTTCAGAAATCAAAACCCCAGAAACAAATCAGACTCTCCTTTTGTTTGAATGCAAAATCCTCCCCTCGTCGTCTCTTTGGTATCATCGAATGGCCGTCAAATACGGGTTGATCTCCTCCGCTCTTTTATCGTGTCCGGTCCCTCGTTCATATTTGTCCAAACCCCTCTAGACTCTCATTGAAACTCCCATCATACACGAGCCATGGCCTCGTTGTGGATATCGCTCTTCATCTCTTCCAGTCGGTGGTGCATGGCCAGGAGGTCGGCCACCTTGTCTTTTGGCGGGTTGGCGCGGCTAGCAATGTCCTTGTAAAGTGTCTCATACCTCTCGTAGTACACTTTGAAGAGTAGTGCCTTATCGACCAGGTCATCTGGCAGGTGCTTCCGCTTTTTACTCTTGCCGTTGTCCGAAGATGAATCCATCCCGCTACCAAACTTGTTGCGGCGTTCTTCGGCCAGCTTCCGCATCTTGTTGGTATTGCCGCTGCTAATGGGCGGTACGCTCTCTTCGGAGGAAAGGTCGAGCTCCGATGCATTTGTCGGCGGTGACGAGGCAAGTGGAGATGACTTGATCGGCGAATTGTTATTCTTGGATCGGCTTGCTGGAGCAGCAGTTCCGTTTGTAGAAGATCCGTTTACATGAACGCTTCCGCCACCATTGCCGCTACTGCCACTGCTGGAGCTGCCATTCGGGCTCGTGTTCGAGGCGCGTGCAGGTACCGGTGGCCGCTGCTGTCGTCGGGGTTGGTCGTCCTTCTTGCGCTCCTTCGGTGGCAACGGCTTCGACACCGGCTTGATCCTCTTGCTTAAAGGTGCTCCTGAGCTTGAACTGCTGCTGCTGCTGTCGTCGTCATCGTACTCTCGTGCACGCTTCTTTGGCAGCGGCTTGGCGGTTATCTGGGACTTGATGGTGTCCCTCGCTGGGGGGGGCTTGGCTTGCCGAGCCTGTGAAGAAACTCCCATTTCCTTCTGCAGCCTGTCTCCTACACGAGGGGGGGGCGGTAGCACCTTTGTTGCTGACTTGACAGCGGCGGAGGTCTTGACGGTGGCAGCAGAGAGCCTCGACTGATGAACACTGGATGACAGAGGCACAGATTCGATTTCTGAATCGGACGAATCTGAGTCGGAAATGAACTCCTTGGACTTGAACTTGCTCTGCTTCTCATTGTTCACCTTGGCGGCTGCGGCTGCCGCCGCCTTAGTGGGCGACACCTTGGTCGACGAAGTGCCTCCAGAGGTCGGGGCATTCTTCCTCTTGGTGGAAAGCAGTCGCTTCTCCTGGGCCTCGCGTGCTGACATCTTCTTCTTTGTCGATGATGCTGCTCCATTTCCGGAAGCCCCGTCTTCGTCTGCCCGGCTGCTGCTGTTCCCGTTGTCACCAGAATCATCCTTGCTGCTGGTGCCGTTGCTGGCAGATTCCTGACTGTCGTCGGCCTTCTGCACCCTAATCTTGGGTGCGGCAGGCCCCTTGGCAATGGAGACCTGGACCTTGCTCAAAATCCGTCCCTGGCCTCGCTCTTCCATTGGCAGCAGCTTCTCCCACTCCGGTTCGGCGGTCGATAGGCGCATCTTGTCGAATGTGCGGACGGCATTGTCAATGGCCTGCTGTCGTTCGTCATCGCTTGCGTAGTCGTGGTTCCAAACGTCCAATTCCTTCCAGTACTTCTTCCGGAGGATATAGTTCTGTGAATCTTCGTCGAGGTCGGCCACCTTTTCCAGGGCTGTCTTGAATTCTGCCTCAGAAGCCCCGGGGTACTTCTGCCACAGTATGTCGTAGGGTTGTTCCTTGAAGGCCAATTCGTGAATAATGGGTGATCGAGCTTGTTTGACCTTGTCGGTTGCCTGTTGTGAGGCGTCGTTCGATTGTAGAGAGGGCGAACCGATGGCGCTGAGGGCAGGGCTGGCCGGCATGGGTGACAGGGAGTTCCGGCCGAATGGTGACCTCCTCCCGGACAGGGCTTTTTGCAGGGAGCCGGCAACGCGCTTGGATCCATTCCTCCCGTTTGGTGCAGGTGCACTGCCCTCGATGACCTTGGTCCTGTTTTGAAGACGGTTAGCTACAGACTCTCCCGAAATGAGGATACCAGAGACATGGAGGAAAGGGGAAGGGGAAGGGTGGCTGCATACGACTTCTCAATCTTCTCAGCCTCCTTCTGGGCGAGCGAGTTTCGGAGGAGGGCGATATCGGTGTCGAGGTCGTCGTATGTTTGTTGATCGGCTGCGTCGTCGGCATCGTCTGAGAAGGTTTCCTCCTCGTACTCCTCGTACTCCTCCTCGTCTGAGCTCGTGCGGTATTGGGCCCATGGATTGCCGAGCTCTGGCTTGCGGAAAAGAGACATGGCGAGCTGTGGCAGGCGCTCAGCCCTGTGTGCGGATTGGGTGGCATCGGTGAGGAAGAGCTCGAGGTCGTCGGTATCGTCTTCAAATGAAGGCTCGATGTGGTGGCTGGACGGTCCGTAGAGAAAGGTCTAGAGAGAAAAAGAAAAGCGGGATATGTCAGTACAAGAGCCAGCCCAGCAAGCACACGGCGTTGAGAAGGCACCGGCGAAAGGGGGGCGGCAGCAGCAGGAGCACCGTACCGGCTTGTTGCCCAGAGACAGACGGATCTCCTGTCCCTGGCGGACAGACTCAATCATGCCCTCGATGACATCATCGTTGAGGTCGAGGATGAAGGCCTGGGTGGGCAGGTGGTCGAAGGAATCGTCGAAGTCCTCCTCCAGCTGGAGACCGGCCTGGGGGATTTCGAGAGCCATCCCGGGCGCCAACCAGCAACCAGAGAGGCGTGGAGGCCGGAATAGTGCAGGCGATGGTCTTTGGGGGCAAGGCTCGGCCGGTTTTGTGTGTTTTTGTGTATTTGCTCGTGTTTATTGTTTTTGGCTCGTGCCTGTTGCTCGAATCTTTTTGTTCGGCTCGTTGGGGTCGGACCGTGTCTGTTACGCGGGTCGGAGAAGGGTCGAAAGAAGGCGAAGGAGGTTGAGGGCGGGTATCCAGAAAGAGAGAGAGTGTGTGTGTGCGAGAGAGAAGGTGGAGGACAAAAAGGGTCGGAGAGAAAGAGAGAGAGAGAGCGAGCGAGAGAGAGAAAGAGAGAGAGGCCGTGAGAGTAAAGAAAGAGGGATAAAGGTGGGAAACAAAGACCGCAGGACGATGCAAGGATCGAGCTGGTCGTTGTTGGTACGGAGGCGGTCGTTACATGGTCGACAAAGAGGTGAAACGGGAAAGAGAAGGCGAGGCAGAGGTAGGCCAGGCAGAGATGAGAGAATGGGGAAACAAAGAGTGGACGAGTGACAATGGAGAGCGAAGGTGACGAGGTTGAGATGTGGTGGAGAGTTCGGTGGCGGTGGTGGTGGTGGTGGTGAAGAAAGCGGAACACCGATAGTAGTGTGTCTGGTGAGACAAACAACAGGTGCTTGGAAAGGAAGGCACGGCCTGCTCTGGTCTTTCCGTTCCTGGCGCTGCTGTTGGGTGCGGCTCCTGCCCTTCTCAGTTTCTCGTGCTGGGTGCAGAGAAGTTGGAGGTGTGCGAGATGCGAGGTTCGAGGTTCGACGACGAGAAAACGAACGAGAAACAACAAAAAAAAAAAGACGACGCACAGAGAGAGATACGAAAAGAGAGCCCAGAACAAGGTTGGCAAAGCCGGGACGACGGGCGGCGAGCGGAGACACAACACACGAGGAACGAGGGTAACCGTGCTAGGCCAAGCCTGCGACCCGTTTTTTCTGCTCGGTATTACAGCAGGTGGAGGAGGAGGAGCAGGAGCAGCGAAGAAGGGAAAGGGCACGCCGGTGTGGGAGGGTGGGAGCAGTTCGTGGTGTGTGGGAGGGAGAGGGAGCGACCGTCGTCGCCCACTGCACTGTGCCAGCAGGGCGTGGGTGACCGACAAAGGGACCCGCCCCAGTGACAAGTGAGCTGGCAGAGGGGGGGGGACACCGTTGGTACCAGTACTTACCTCATTCGTGCGTTGCCGGGCGTGGCCAGGCCAGAGAGGGCTTAGCCTGCTTAGCGGGCGTTGTGGTAGGGCGCTATTGAAAGGCCGGAGTGCTCTTACAGTGGGAAGGCTTTGGGGTTGGGCAGGCCGATGGGGACGAGAGGGAGACCGACCCAGAGCGAGCGGCCAGAGGAACCAGAGGAACCAGACGAGCCAGACGAACCAGAGGAACCAGAGGGACCAGGGGAACCAGAGACGACCAAGCCAGGGAAGCCAAACGGGCCTGGGCGGGCAGAAAGAGCGAGAAAGCGCAAGCACCAGACGCCAGGGACAAAGCGTGGCCGCGCAGACAAAGAGACGGCGGATGGCGAGCGAGGCACCGCCTAATTGGGGGTGGCCTGGTGGTGCTGCTGCAGCCCGCATCACAAAACCACTATACAACGTAACTATATAGTATTGCAAAGTAGGAGCAACATACTACATAGTATGTACAGGCAGAGGGCACAGGCGGGCTCTGTGGTTGGCTGGGCCCAGGGGGTCATGTCCTCGTTAGACAGCCGGCGGGTCGGGTGGAGAAGACGTAGAGAGTACGCAGCGGTACACGCACGATATTATGCTTACGGACGGCCATAGCAGGCGGACTACATAGGCAGGGCGAGCCAGGAGGCACGGGCAGGTCACTGGTACGAGAGGGAGGCAAGGCACAGAGACACGACAGGCACAGGGACGAGAGGCGGAAGTGGTCGCATGGATGGGGTTCGTCGTCAGGCAGGGCGGGCGGGTAAGAGGGAGGAGCAGAAGGTAGCATTGCGCTTGCAAAGACGGTGTGTGAAGAGCAGGAGGAGCAAGAGGAAGCAAAAGAGGAACAGGCACACAGCCAGCCGAAGAGGCAGAGCGACGAAGCAGCAAAGAGGCAGCAAAGAGGCAGCAAAGAGGCAGCGAACAGGAAAGAGAGGTGGGGAAGCACGAAAACGCCAAGTTGGACGACACGCGAGGAGAACGGGACCCGGGATGGGCAGGGAGGAAGGAGGAGGCCAGAGAGCGTTGAGGAGAAAACCCCCCCAAAAGAGGAGAAGACGAAAAACCCCCCAAAAGACACAAGGCAAGCCGCCACAACTCTCTTTCCCCCACCCCCCCCCAGCAAATGGCCACTCATCGGCAGCCGAAACCGCATGACTCGCAGTCTTTTTTTTTCTCGGTGCAGGTGGGCACATCTCCGTCTGGTCTGGCTGCAGAACTGGCCACGGGGGCAGACGGTATGGAGAACATCACAGCAACTAGTTACTACATAGTATGTGCTGGGAGGCGGCGGAAGCGCAGGCACGCGGGATATGGCAGAAGGGCGATACTACTCGTATGTGAGAGTGCGTGAAAAAGACTGGGCAGAAGAATGGATATTCAGAAAAAAGCAAATAAAAAGCAAGCCAAGCTGGGTGCAGCTGGCTGCAGCCGGCTTCTGTCCGGGACCACCAGGAGGGCACGAGAACAGCTTGCAGGGCCGGACGAGCGAATTGGCTCGGCAAGAGACAGAGAGAGAGTGTGTGTAGTTTTCTCTATCCATCAATCTGGTGACAGCTTCGTAGTAAGAGACCCGCAACATCGGCAGGGAGAACAAGGCAAGGGCCATATGCATTGCCGCCCGCGCCAGCCGGGTCCCGTCGTGTGGTGTGTGTTTTTCCTGTCCCTCGTGTGTTTATTTTTATTGTGGCCTTGTTGCGTTTAGCAGCGACAGAGCTCGTCTGGAGAAGAG